>VZTU01018718.1:3709-29302 GCA_013400835.1 Zapornia atra | reverse complement strand
TTTTTTTTTTTTTTTTTGTGGTTATACAGTCCTCCAGATAAATATATACATACAAGAGAACACACAGAGGACCTTTCCCCCATACTGATGAACTCATTCAGATTATTTGCCCTCTGAGCCTTTGGCTCAAACAACAACGATGCAAAGTGCTCAGAACGGCACAGTGTCAGACACTACATGGGAAACACGGGATCAGTTCAGACACCTCTGATCATATGGCTGATGAAATGCCTGACCATATCGACAATGTTTGACTAAATGATAAAAACGTTACTCGTGTACCACTTATCAACAAAAATTTTACAACTTGCTACACAAATCATAGCCACATTATTACTCATTGTTACACCTCAAAATCACCGTTTCAAGTAAACTAATACTTATGCATTTAGGACAACTTCTGCTTTCACACTGCTCTTTCTCTTTACAAGGGCACATGGCATCGTTCCAAATCTTGAGCAAAGAATTCCCCATAGTTCAAGAGTAACAAACTTGTTTATGTTTTATACCTATAGCTGTGCCACCATGTATGTGAACTGAATTTTCTAGTCTCAATACGAACCTGTTAGAACAGTGAGGCTCTCAAGAGAGACTAGCACTGCATGGTTCACATTTAGTGTCAGCATCATCAGGGAAGCATGGAATCAAGGTATATGGATACAGTATTATCCTTTCAATAAACTGGTTATAGCATCAGCTCAAAGGCACAGACACAAAATCTCCACAGGATAGCAGATGGGAACTTAAACTGTTAAAACCAATCTGTTACAATTACCTGTAAATAAAGTTAAAAGCTTTGCACTAAATTATACTTGGAAAATAAAGACAAGAAAGACTAATAGCTGCAAATGCATCATGGGTTCATTATGTTTGGTTGCCTAGTCCATCATTCATCCCGCACAGGAATATTATTAAACCTACAGTACAATGTTTTTTCCAGTAGTTGGAGATGAATGAAACTCCATGTACTAAATATATACAATATACCCATGAAAAATCTCAAAGTATTCTATCCCTTATTTTTTTGTAATTAAGGTTAGCCTAATTAAATGTTTTAGAAGTAACTTCTTATGCACTTAAACTAAGACCACTTAGTACATCTAGCAAGTGTTCTTTGTTCTCACTTTTAGGGACAGCAAATTGTACTATGATGTTGAAATAAAAAGCAAAAAAAAAATTTTGTTCAAGCACTGAATATTAATAAAGGTTTTTAATAGATTAGACCAAAAGAGACATCATTAAGGTGTATATAAGCTTACAAGAGATTGCCCAATAAAAAGATAAAATAGATCCTATTCATTTTACACAGAACCAATTGTTTAATTCTTGAGCTGACACAGGGAAAGGAATGAAGTTGCATCAGGGAAACTTCAAATTGGACATAAGGAAAAGGTTCTTCACTGAGAGGGTGAACCAGTTCCCCAGGGAAGCAGTCACAGCACCAAGCTGTCAGAGGTCAAGGAACATCTGGACAGCACTCTTAGTCACAGGGTTTTCTTTTAGGCAGTCCTAGGAAGAGTGGGGCGTTGGACTCTATCATTATGGCTCTTTTCCAACTTGAGATATCCTATGATTCTATGATTAAGCCTATGCTGCAGATATTTCACAATCCTCCCTTTTTGGGAGCTACTCTCAGTGAGTCATGGAATCATTTTACGCTTTTAAGGGTCAGGACTTAACTCCTAGAGGGAAAAATTCTGGTAAAATAACTACATTTAGTAAACTGAAGTAGTTATGCATATGTAAATATATGATATAGGAAGAATAATGCTATTAATGTATGTTACAAGTCAAAAAGGTTTGTTACTAATTAGCACGCAAAAACATTAACTTCTTGTCATTTGAGGTGGAAATTACAATAGCTACTAATGCTGTAAGAGTTCTAGAGAAATATATATTGTTATAAGAACACACTGTATAGAAAACCAAGGTGCCTTGCAAGCCTCAGCACTGCAGCTTTTTTATACTGCTTGCCTGCAGATGGAGACTGCAGAGCAAGAGGTAAAGTCTGCTGAGATCTATTAGAGCCTGCTCATTGGTGGAATGGAAGATGCAGTGGTGCAGCACTCTATGCCATATCATGATCAGGTCAGACAGTCTTAAATTCACAAAAGTCACTACACTGGCATTCTGATCTAGAAGAGAAAGCCTCAGTTTGAATGCCTGTGGCCAATTTTATCTTCTCACAGTATAACACTCAGTTGTGGGAAGTGGCTGCTGCTGGTAGAATTACCTTTGAGAACCTAACATTCATCTAGACACGGGTTCTAAGAACATGCTTCTGCTCACTAAATCTCTGGTGTCCTCCATCCTGGTAGGTTTTCATTCCACTGTTGGAAAATACAGAAAACATTCTTCCAGAAGACCATTTCTCAACTTCACCACCTCATGTGAGTTTGAGTGGGGAGAACAGATAAAAGTAGATTAGAAGATGGTTCATAAAGTGAAAGCTACACTGTGGAGATGGGGAGTGACTGGGACTAGGGAGCTTGAGAGTATACAAACAGCTGCTCGGATGTTCAGTGAGCTAGACCCGCTAGCAGATCGCTCCATAAATGGCAGTAAACACCAGATCCCACAGCGGTGAGCTCTGAAACTGTTAGTTACAGGGATCCAAAGCAGCTTGCTCTCAAGAGGAAGAGCATAAACTATGCAGATGAAGAAGTGCGATGGAGTACAGGAGGTAGCGCTGTTCATATAAGGCATTTCTACTTATACAAACAAACAACCCCTATGAGAGTTTTAATGCATGTAGCCAGCACAATTCTAGGACCTGCCATCACAAGCAGCTATATGTCCCTGTATAGTGACTGAACAAATAAATTTTGGAATCCTTCATATAAGGTGTTGATACTGAGGAAAAAGGTCTATTTGTTATGCTAAACATATAAAAAACAAATTTTCCAGGTTTACCAGTCAGTAACATTAATAACCTCAAAGACATTGAGACTGTAGAGGAAAATTCTTCTCAAGCTTATGAGCATCCTCTATCAAGGGTAACAGAAATAGTACATATTCACAGAACTGCTGTGTGAAGAATAGTGTCTGCAGTGACAATGAATCAATCCAGCCACTAATACAAGGTTCTTTAATCCTTATAAACTCCTGAACCAAATTAATCTCAAAAAAGTTGAATACTGAGAAGTTCAACAGGATTTCAAAATCAGAAGGATTTTCTAGCTTCTAGTAGGAGAGGATGTAATTCCAAGTGAAGACTTTCTTTACTGATGATGACAGCCTTCGATATAAGTGGGGACACTGGACAGGACAGAGAGCCCATACACTATGAAACTTCCTCTAAGATACAATCCAGCAGGAATAAGATAGTAATTGCATTTTACCAACTGCTTTTAATGATTCTGCCTTACATGACAATAAGGACTGATGCGTAATTAGAGAATAGTGATGGTTAGCAGAGGTTGCAACCTCCAATGCTGCAGATAAGACAGCTGAATTCTTGGCTCCAAAGGTAGATTGGCTAGGGATACACACAAAAACCCTAAAACAGTCAGAAGGATAAAATGGAAGTGGTATTGTAAATTGTGATATTAAAATGTGTGGTTCAAGATCAGCACTACACAGGTCAAAAACCTACAAAAACCCAAACAAAAAACAATCAATGTTTATCTTCTATTTGTATTTGATATTTACATTGGTCTTACTTCTAGACACTTCACTGCAGATTTTTTGTTATTATGAGAGTAATCTACTGTCTTGCTTTCTACAAAGATATGGCCTTGTAAGAATCTGAAAAGAAATGCTGAAGAGCATAGAGGCTTCAATCTGTACACACAAAAACATGTTCCTAAATATAACATACATATATAGTTTACCTAGACAACAAAGGATAAGCCATTATGTCTGAAAATAATGATCTAAATGCCCCTGGAATCAGCAATCTGACACTATGCTCCCATGTCATCTGGCAATATCTGCAGTCAGCAATATACTTCAGTTAAGGAGAAATATCCTCAAGAAGGGAAGACAGGTGAGAAACGTTTCCTATCTTGATCCTCCACTTTTGTCACCACATTTGTTATTATTTAATAATCTGTAGTTGATATACTGTGCCAAATCAACCATGCACTTATTTTTTTCCAAATACATTTCTAACCAGTGCTTATGCTTCTGCCTAAATCATACATACATTTTTAGACATTCGCCTGTATGACTCATTAAAATGAGTTAGATTTTATATACTCTTGCCATAATTTAGTAGCACTTGGTATGTTTCCAAATTAAGAATTATCTTAAATTAACTATATTCATATCTCACAGAAATCAGTATTTAGTAAACTTGTCTCCAGATTCACTGTATCCAATTCTATGACAAAATTAATTCTCTGTAAATCCACAAAGAGGATACTTTATAATATGCCCCACTATAGCACTAAAACTTATCTACTGAATGGCTATATGCTGAAGATTAACATGCTACAACTTTGCATTCTCTCTTTTTATACATTTTGAAGACACAAAATTTATTACAGGAATTAAGATCTTAGCAAAAATAACACCCCAAGTAAAAAACAGTAATTAAATTTTATATCAGTGTAATTAAATAATTTCTGTATTTTCATATTTTTATGGTATTATGTAAATTAATTACAACAATATCTGTAGCAAAGAAATCAGCTAAAAAGCCTCAGGTTTTATTTATTAATTAATGCTTTAAGAACCTTTACACTGAGATTAAGAAGCATGTAATGATGCTAAATATAAATTAAAAAAAAAGTTTACAGTAAGGCTGTGCAATAATAATGACACAGCAGACCTAAGTCTTGGTGATCCTATGTCATATGAGGTCAGTTGAGAATTAAATTTCCCCTATTCCTGCCAGGCTACTAATGGTACAAAGACAAGCAGGGGTCTGAAGGGTTGCCCTTTCTAGTTTTGTTCCTTATTTGCTCTTTCCCAACAAGATGCATGGATTAAAATAAGGTGTTACTAACAGATATGCAATACCATCATCATCAGATTCACAGATTCATAGAATTTTAGAGGTTGGAAGAGACCTCCAGAGATCATTGAGTGCAACCCCCCTGCCAAAGCAGATTCCCTAGAACAGGTCAATGGGATGAGACTTTAGAACAACCTTCCCACAGGAGTCCAAGGACAACAACAGCTACTTTTAAGATTGAGCTTTATCAGTTTATGGAGGAGATTAGGCTCTAGCTGCCAACAATAGTAGTGGATTGGATTTGATCACTTATCTTCCTAACGATGTTCCATAATTGGATCTTGAAACATTTATAGTCTTTGGTTTTCTTTCTTTTTAGGAAAACAACTTTAGCAACTTTTAAGAAAACAATATGAATGCATATGTTATATATACAGTACCACCAATACTATGGCTTAGCAGATGCTTCCATTCAAATTCTGTGATGTCATAGTACATTTAAGAAAAGGAAAATTCAAGTATCTATTTGATTTTCAAATTCCTTGGTCAAAACAGATAAAAAGGCACACTACATATGTATGGAGAAAAAAAATATAACCTTATCCATA
The DNA here is from genome assembly GCA_013400835.1 of Zapornia atra. Classification (NCBI taxonomy): domain Eukaryota; kingdom Metazoa; phylum Chordata; class Aves; order Gruiformes; family Rallidae; genus Zapornia; species Zapornia atra. The sequence goes on along the minus strand of VZTU01018718.1, from coordinate 23,794 downwards.
AAGCTATACCTATACTGACATGTTTATCTCTGTTTCATAATCACTACACATACAAAATCCGTAAGTGCCCCAGTTTCTCTAAAAAGAAAAGGATTTTAAAACAAGGAAGTCTGTCAGCAAATAGTTAATAAGGCAAGAAGGACATTGCATGCATTATTTTATTATGCTTGTAAGATTTATCTATGTCTAGCAGGATTGCAAGTCATTCCATTCTAACATGTTCTTCAGAAACAAGTTAGACTCTCTGCCTGGAATAATAACACATTTTAAAGTAAACAATTTAATAATAATAATTTTAAAACTATATTTAGCTGACTTGGATGTTACAATAAATATAAATTAAATCAAAAGTATTAAGTACATGCCTTTAGCAGAGATAAGAAAAACTCTTCCTCAATATATTTAACTTAATGTACCAAGAACATTCCTTGGCAGAAAAATATTTCAGCATGTGAAGTACAAACAACCCCACACATCAGATAACTTGAAAGTATGCAAAAAAAAAAAAAAAGAGGAAAAAGAAGAAATAATTCTCTCTAACTGTGAACCTCAAGGTAATATTTAAAATCCCTTAGATCTTGGTCACGTCCCTGTGCTATTCAGCCTCTGTATTTGTAAATGTATCTGGTGAGCTAAGAGAGGTTGAACAGCCAAAGTGTGGATGACATCCAGCTGTGTATCATCCTGTACAAACTGTGCCCTCTTGCACATCTGTTAATACTAATTTCCAAATTTGGAAAACTAGCTAAAGGTGGACTCGGGCAAGATTTTACTGGCGAAGCCTATCAACTCTTGAAAAGTTTGTCTCCAAGGTAATATTCTAAAACATATTTTTCTGCCCTAGGAATTTTTACAGAGCAGGCAATTCAACCTTTCTGTTCAGACACTGAATTCAGGGGCCACTTGGGCTTTAATAAGCACAAAAGCAAAAAACCCTGCAAAAACATACGGTACAACCACCTCAAAAAAAGGATGCCTCTAACTGCAACAGGACTGCACTCCATTCTCTGGAAATCTGAAGGGGATACAACTATGTGTATGTTTGTAGCCAGCAGGTTAAGTATAAAAACATCCTATAGGTTAGTAACAAATGATTACAGAACTCTTCAACACCAACCTCACACTTCTAAGTGGAAGTCTTTCTTAGCATTTAAACTTATGTCTGAAACTGATCTCCAGGATCTGACAGATTCATTCCACCATCATTCTTCTCCCAGTACAGGCATTTTCAGACAGCAACAATTTGAAAAGGAAGTTATGACAATGAAAATAGTTGCATTAATTAGTGCCCTTAGACCTTAATTTGCCTAGGTGGAAAAAAAACCCCAAACAACCATCCAACAAAAAACCCAACACAACTCTAGCAAAATAATGAATTCATTCACCGATTCCCATCGGTGGGCAGGGGTTCATCCACCTCCAGTGCACTCACAGCCTACTCACAGGTGGGGTAGGGTAAGAAGCAGAAAAAGCCTTGGCTCTGTGTAAGCACTGCTCAGCAATAACAAAACCATCTCTATCATCAACCTTGTTTCCAGCACAAATCCAAAACATAACCCAGTACTAGCTACTACAAAGAAAATTAACTTTATCCCAGCTGAGCCCAGTACACACAAGTAAATGCAAACAATAAAAATTACACATAACTAGGGTACAACAAAAGGAGAGGAAACAAGAAGTCAAACATTGGATATGATAAGCCATGGGAAAATATGAGCCATCAACAGAATGCAGCCATGAAGAGAAGAGATGTACAACATGTTAGGAAAGCTATTTTCATCACAGAAGGAAGTTTAACACCATTATACCAGGCACTCAAGCACTATTTGGTCAGCATATTCAAGAGTCTGAAATAAATGGATTTAAACTTTTAGATACGGTGTTTTAAAAGCGATGGAAGGAGGTGGTCATTATCAGTGATATAGAAGAGTTATTTAAATCAAGATACCATAATGGCTAAGCAGCTGGGTTCAAATTAGCCACGTAGGCTGGAAAGTAGATGAAGGCTCCTGTACAGGAAGCAAATTTCTAGTCAGATGAAGCATTAAGGATAAGAACCATTAGGTAGGGAAAAGGCAGTATTAACTTCACCAATGTAAGACCTATAATACACAGACCACCCCCCCCCCCCCCAAGATTTTAGAAATTACTAATTATCAATTTGTCTGCTTAAATACATAGCTTCACACAGAAAACTGGATTAAGTAGCCCAAGTGAATGAACCTAAGGAGGAGCTTTAGCAGAAATGATGGTTCAGCCAAGGTCATCACCACAAATGAAACCACCAAATAGCACAAAGAATTGAAGTGAGTTCCTACACTTCGTAGTAAGACTGTCTTGAACTAGTATAACAATATTAACAATATGGAAAAAAGCCAGCAAAACTGTATAAGCCCTTACTGCTAGTCTAGTGAATCCCATGCAATTCTGCAACCAGGGTAAGGAATAAATGGTCCCAGTAGATTCAGCCACGGCATACTTGTTATCGGACGCAAATGGGGAAAAGAATACCACACACAGCTTCTGTCCTCTCCCAGTGCTAATAATACAGATCAGCTGCTCCCATAAATAACCGCTAGCCTGAATGACACTATGGCACCAGATTGCCTATATCCTACAAGTGAATTCTCACTTCTCATAGTTGCTATAATTCAAATGTTATATTGATATTTACTTTTCTTGTGTTGTGTATCTTTCGCCTTGTGTAACAAAATATGCAAGTCACACGGAATCTTCACCAGGACTTGCTGAAGTCATTCTTACTGTTCGCGTAAACTCTGACTCACAGACTGCAGGAAGAGGAAATACTGCTTTCCCTAAGTTACCTCCTATTACCACTATTAGAAATAAAATACTGGCCCACTGAGTTAAATGGACCATTAGTCAAACTCAGTGAGGACTTTATGTTGCTCTTGCATTGTGGAAACATTCCTCATGGCAAACGACCCAATTACAAGTTTATTACTGTGGTTTTGGTCCTTTAAACAGACAGATCTACTCCATGAGTGAAAGATTTGGTGTAATAAGAACACACAGAACACCACTTTTGGGGGAAGATGGCAGCTAGCTTGTCAAGGAGAATAATTACTAAGTTACCAAAAAATCACTAAGTAAAACAATACTCCCAAGATATTTTAAAATCTTGTGTTATCTTTATTATGGCACACATACTCTGTATCACCTTTGCAATCTCTTTAGATCACCGTATCTCCACATGGGTTATGACTTTAGCTAGGGATAACTACAGTCTTAACTGAAGCTTTGAACAGTTCTGATATGCAAAACGTAATGGTAACACAAGGTTAGCTTGACTGACTTGTGCAAGGCACTTGTTCTCTAACAGAAACCTTAAAATATTTAAGTAACCTATCTAGTTGTGCCTTTCATCAGGAATTTATTTGAAAGTGGCACAACCTATTATTTCCTTTATTCTAAGGCCATTTAAAAAACAAAAAAAGTGCAAAGGTTTGCAACTTGAACTTGTTTCCCTTAAAGAGAAACATGCTTTAACATGAATAATACTTTGCTAAAGTTTGAAGAACATCTTATTGTTTACTGTGTGTGTGCTTACTACCAGAATTCTTCCCTCTAAATGCTCTTATGAATAGCGGGAAACTGCATAAAGTCACAGCAAAAATGTTTAAGTGAGGCATCAAACCAGAAAGTTCTACACTCCTAACATATAAGGAAATTACATTCCAGGTTTAATTTGAAAGAGCCTATGAAGTTTTTGAAAGACTGAGTGAATGGACGTCATATATATCAAAGATATTCTTGAAACAACCAGTTTGGGGGCTTCAAAGGGAGATTTCCAAGTGTTTATGTACTAAATCATGGAGTGGTTAAGCCAAACATTAGAACACTATGGTCTTCATCAAATTTAAAATCCAGGATTACGATACTATAGCATTTCAGTTCATTAAAGGTCTTATTCAGACTTTGATTGGATTGTTACCATTTTCAAGCCTTCCAAAATAGTTTCTCAAATTGTCACGCAACTATTTCTATGTAAGGCAACATATCTTAAGGTATCAGTGAGATTTATTTAACAGATAAAGCTTTAAACATTTCTTTCTTCATTTGCAGAGTCTGCTGTCTTAAATTTGTTTTCACGACTGTTGTTTGCTCAGCCTGTCACTTGCTTTTGTAGTTAAATATGTTTACATTTTCTAAGCTTGGTCTCACTTCCCTCTCCCGCACTCGTCCCAGCTGGGAGCAGCATTCGAAGCATAAACAAGTCCGAAGCTCTCCCTCCCTGCGGAGGGCAAGTGTTTTCCACACAATTCACTTCCTCCAAAGACCACTGTCCCCGCCTTTACTCGATTTTAAGTTTGCGTTCCCACACGAGCACGTTCGCACACGGATACACAGAGCGCAGAGAAGTCCCAGAACCAATGCAAAATCCGGCAATCCCGCCAGCCCGCTCCTGGGTACTTCAGAGACCCGCCCGAAGCCCTGAAAGCGCTCCAGGAGCGCTCCATCCCCAGACCGCAGGTGGGCGCAGGGCGGCGCGGCCCTGCAGAGCACCACAGACCCGCCGCCCGCGGGGCAGCCGAGCCCGCACCAGGGTCAGCCTCCCGAGTCCAACTGCCCCCGACGGCACACGTCGAGGCAAGAAACGCCGTAGCGTACGCCTCCTGCCCAGCCCAGCTGCCGGGCTCGGGGCCCGCTCCCCGGTGGCAACCGCCAGCCCCTCACCTGTCCGCTCGCAGCGCCGACAGCGCGTCCGCCACGACCGACGCTCCAGGGGGAAACCAACCCCGTCTCCCAGGCAACCCGGCGGGCCCGCCCCCGCCGCGCTCATTGGTGGGAGACGCCGGCGGGCGGAAGCGGGGACCGAGTTACTTAGCAACGGGACAGGATGCACGGGCGGTACCTGAGGGACCCCTGAGGAGCGTCCCTCTTCGGAGCCGCGGCTGGGTTCGCGCCTCAGCGTCACCTTGTCCTGGGAGGCACTGAGGGGCCGGCCCCGGGCCCAGACCCGCCCTTCCGTGCGGGTTTCGACCAGGTCAGTGGTAGAGGGGAGGTTTTCCAGAGGTAGCAAGCCGCCTTCCACCTTACCATGAGGGGATCAGAAACCCGTGTCTGGAGGGACCAGCAGATTACTTCTTAGAAGGTCTCCAAGGAACGCTGGCCTCATAACCCCAGACAACGCTGCCATTAAGCTGAGCATTTTAAGATGGACATAAATTTTGAGCCCTTTAGCTGTAGCTGCGCCTTGTTTGTAGAGACCATTGTCCCATGCTGAGGGACTGAAAAGAACTGCAGACTACCATGTTACACACTAATCCTGTCAGTTATGAGTCGCAGAATGCATTCCTCTGGTCCAACACCACCAGCCTGGAGTCATCGGGCACATACATTGGCTTTTAATCCACTGGCATTTATTGGACAATGCTGCTTGTTTTTCTCATCTACATTTTGCACCCTCCAGCATGAACCTTGTTTACTGAACATCCACTTTTCCATTGATTATTTTTCAGACAGAACAAATTCCAGATTTGACTGACTACATCACCATTAGTGTGTTTGTGTCAGTGCAATGAAAATGACAGGGAAATAGCTCCATGAACTGCAACTCCAAAGATGGCTGTTGATTTCTTTCGTTAAAGAAAACTCATCCCTCTGTAGCTGGTATCTCTGCATGCTCAAATAAGAAAAAATCTTGCCTTACTCTGGACAAGGACCTGTTGCTTGAGCACATCTGTCCAACATTGTAACTCCTGAACTTGCCAATGCATTCTTCTTTAATGGAAGGAACTGAGAAGAGGTGGATAGGGTTTCATTTTGTGTAGGATTTACTGGGCAGAAAGTGTACATCTCCAAAACATGCTACCTGCAAGCAAAAATTTTTGATGAATTGACTTCCTTCCTTAGAAGCCTATGCTAAGTTTTCACCTATATCATCTTGTGAAGACCATCACAATTTGTACTTGGTCATACTAGAAGTCCCAAGCACCATGTCCAGCAATAGTCAGTACAAGAAGTAGGCACAGAGAAAGTAAGGAACAAAGCCCTACAGCTCAGCTTTTCCCTCTTATGCCTTGAGTCAGGGAAGTGGTCATACAAAAGATCCCAGAAGCACTATATTCCATCTCCAACAAAATCTAGTGGAGCTTGGAGAGAATATTAATAAAAAAATGCATTCTCTCCCTATTGATATGGTATCTTTTAGCAATTATAAACTATGAAGTTCTTGTACTAAATGTGGCATTCAGATCATGGCTGTGTTGTCCCCGTCCCCATTTATCTATCCCTTTAAACTTTTGATCTCCAAAACATCCCATCACACTGAATTCTACTTTTAAAGTTCAGCAAAAAAAGTAATCTGCCTTAAAACCATTCATCTGGCAATCCATGTGCTGCCTTGTTAATGACAGGTAGCAAATATTTTTTTCTTAAACTTCTCTGTGTCATTCATGGTTTCATAGCTCTTTTCTGCCATGACTCTGACAGGTTGAAGAGATCTAGCCAATTTTGTCTCTTAGATAAGACCTGATCTATAAATTCATATCACCATCCTTGTTGCCTTTATCTTTTCTAGTTCTACTTCAGTCTTTGAGATAGGATGACTAGAACTGCCTAGTTGATTTTTCCTGCAAGAGGTGGTCTGTGGGTCATAGGACAGGTTCATAGGATCATAAGATAGTATAAGAGGATGACACAGATTAGAAGGAGCCTTCTCAGACACTCTAGTCAAACCTCCTGTTCAAAGCACAGGGAGCTGAGTTCAGACCAGATTGCTCATGGCTTAATCTTGTTGGTCCTCTGCTGAACTTAACTCAATTTATTGAAGCATTTCTTGTCTTGGATTTCCAAAACTGTATGCAGTATTACAAGTATAAGATGTGCTGAGTAGGGAAAAAAAAAGTTAAATATGTATAACAGATAAATCTTCTAATGCTCTTTCACATGTTAAGAATAGAAAACTCTTATTTAAATAGGACTACTCACATGTGACTGCACACAGTTGTAATTTTCTCTGGATTCTGAGCTTATATTTAGCACTGTAATCTATTGTGTTCTATTTTAGTTATTCAGAAAAGTAACACAATTTTTACTGACCACTGTGAGTCTTATCTAGCCATACGTAACAGCTCCTTTGTGCAAGGTGTCTAGCTGTACCACACCCTTAGGAACACAACATACTGACTTTCAGCACATGAGTACCATGGTTAAATGTCCTACCTTATTTCCATACACATCCATCATACACAGACTAATCTAGAGGATTAGTTACAGCTACCAGTGTCTTAGGTTTTTAGGGGATTGTTTCTTGTTCTTCATCTGTTGCTGAAAGCTAAACTGAAGTTTATTCAACTAGTTGTTTCTGCTTCTTACCAGTGTTTTGTATTTTCTCCTGCACTCACATTATTAAAGCAGGATACATATATCACAGCTATTACAATCAAACAAGTAGAAGTAGAAATTTAAATTTGGTCAAAAATTGGAGTTTTGCTCTCCATCATACATAGAATCAATGGGTACTTAGAATTTTGGCAACTTTCATTTTATTCCTATGATGTGACTGACCTCTGGTGGGAGTCAGCAAATATTTTAATTTCTTCCTAAGAATGTTTATTTTCCCACTAGTGATCCTATAGTACTATTAGCCTGCTGCCTGGCAGAGATCATGTGCTTTTCTACCTCATGTTAACTGTGAAATTGCATCTAGCAAAGGATTTCTTGTAGGACTCAGGCTGATGATTACATTTCTCCATTCTTGCTGAGAAGTCCTTACTGAGAGGTATCAAATGAAGAAAATAATTGAAAGAAGTTTCATTCATTATACTCATGCAGTTGTTTTATTAGATGCATAAAATCTCTGCTGTGGCTAAAGTCAATGGCTTTTAATAAGCTTTCTTAAAGGGAGGAACTGCACCCCAGCAGTGTTGGCAGTCACGGCATTAGGATTGCCTCAAATTCATTTTTGGAAATGGAAATTCTATCACAGACTCCATTAGTTGCAAATGAGATCAGACCAAATCTGAAAATCCCACTTGCCCACTTGCCCTTTGTGGCTTGTACTGGGTAAATTTTGAGCACAGATGTTCTGTGGGACCAGATGAAACACAAGGTGATGAACTCTTCCTGGCTGATGAATACCAGAAGTTTTCAAAACTTTTAGCAGTACACTCACTACTCTGAACTGGCAGACAGACAGACTCTAGTTACAAAATCTAGTATTGGGAAGAGATTCACTTTGAGACTGGGGCACTTCCATTGACCTGCTGGACCAGTAGGTAAGTAAAGTGCCATTATCATTAATCTCTCACTGGAACCCCACAAGATCTTTCACTGTCTCTCACAGAAAAGCTTAGTTTACTATAGACCAGGTGTTATGGGTAAAAAGAATTGTTTTCTGGGATCTATGGTCTGTATTGATTAGATCATTATTGACTGTAACAGGAATTTTAGAAACTTAAATTTAAGCTATCTGAATGCCTCCCCAGATATTTATAGCAAATATTTAGCCCAGGTATTGCCACCTTCCTGCAGTGAACACAAGACCATTTTGCAGAGCTCCTGGCCCACCTAACACTGAACCTGAGAAGGTACAGACTTGTGCTGTGCTGTGCTGCGTGTCCCCCGTGGCTGTGGAACATGCTCAGCTTGCTGTAGCTGAGGAGCATGGGGGCTGCTCCCACTTGGTATTGGCGATTGCGCCACCTGCCTGGCTTTGCCTTCTTTCTACTAGTGCAGCAAGTTCTCTGAATATCCTTCTTGTTTAACAGTATAAATTATGAATAAAGTTGTTTTCTTTTATGAAAATCCTACAGTAGCTCAAATGACCAACGTGGGGTAACCCCTTCCACAGGCAGCTTGCTGTATGCTGAGCAGAGGTCCTTTTGATGCTGGATAACTTAGAGCTCACAGCATCTAAAGGGAGGCAAAATTATCTGTACTATTCTCTCTTTCTTTGTAGTGTTGGCTCTAATAAATAACATTTTAAATGACACTTTACAGAGTCTGAGTGCACTTCTAACCAGAAATCTGACCAGCAAACACCTCTTTTTCTGATTTTTCTTTTTTTTTTTAAATACTTGGAGGATTTCTAGCCTACTGAGAAAAAGTAACATTAGAGGGATATTAATGCTACTTTAAAAATATTTTAGAATCAAAAAAGTGTTGAGGCTGATTTTGTTTCCTTCTGCAGGTGTTGTGTAGCTCCAGGTGACTTGGCAGAATTCCTTCAAGGTGGAAAAAACAAAGAGCTGGCAAACATCATTATGTGTGACCACTTTTATTATAGACCAGAATAGATAAATTTTATAGACTCTAATAGAGGTTCTCTAAGAGCATTATGCTCTGTGTAGGAATGAGCTCTTACAAACAGTATGTACAAGTACATACAAGTCTTTTTGTCAGAAGCAGAGCATACTAATATCATGGTATGTGCTCGGGTCCATAGGAGTCACTCCCATGAGTGGGACTCTATAACCAAGGCCTATGATTAAGTGATTGAGATTCTCCTCAAAATCACTATATCCTTGTTCTGCAGTAGCCCATTACAGCATCTTGCATAATCAAATATCAAATGCAAAAACTTAAGATGATAAAATGAAGAACTAACATCTCTAATTCTCCTGGATGTTACAAAATATGTACTCAATGGACCTATTGATATAGAAGGAGGTTGTATTCTCCCTCTTGTCTTGCTTTCTTCCTCTCCTCCATACCCCTCCTCAGAGAGATAAGGAGAGAGATAGGTATTCTATTATTCAATACCACTAATGACACCTCTTATTTCACAGGTAGCCATCATATTTCTCTTTCAAGTGGCTTATTTCATACACTCCTAATGAAACTTGAAGCAATTACTCTCATCTTACATTTAGCATTAAACGAAATCCTGCTAACAAGGTTTTTTTTTTTTTTTTTTTTTTTTTTTTTTCTGAATATCTTGGCACTGATTTGAACTGGTAAAGAAATCATAGAAAAAATTGTGTGGAGTCAGAAGCTATGTGAGATGTGTTGCTTTTAATGACTAGGCACTAGTTTTTTTCAGTTTTAGATAATTGCAGAAACCAGAAGTAATTTCATATCTTTAATGATAGACAACATTTCTGCTCAGTTTCAATAACTCTTTGGTGGTAGAAAGATTATATTGCTTGCTCTATTACAACTATTTTGCATTGTTTAAACTTATTCATGTTGCAAACTCTTAACACAATTAATTTTGGTAACTCCAACTTTGAATCACAAGAAAACAAGGCTTTAGATGCCATGGGAGAGGAGGAGATGCCACAGTCTGGGATGAGGTGTGGTGATGCTTGGTGAGGTGGAGCAAGCCACAGCAGTGGTGTAAATTCTTGGAGGGGAGAGAAAAATCATGGTGGGTGAACCACTGGTAGACCAATGCCTCCATGTACCTCCAAGGACAAAACCTCTTATGTGGCAGGCAGGAGCAGGGCTTGCTGTGCCCTTACAGACCATTACCATGACTCCCTTCAAGGTGCTGTGCGAGGCTATTGCTGGCAGAGGAGTGGAATGATATTTGCTCCAAACACCACTCTTGAGTGTCAGGCTCAAGAGAAAAGGTCTGGCCATTACCAAAAATGCTGCAGAGGCATCTATGTGTGCTGGAAATCTTACCCTTAATGTGTACTCACTTATGCAAGGTGGATGCTGAGTGCTTCTGTATGCATATTTGTAAACACTGAACCTGCGCATGTTTTAATATCAGGGAGCAGTCAGATGTCACCGCACTGCTAAGGTCCAGGTCTGCCAGCTTGGAGACACAAAGACCAAAATTCCTTTGGCTAGGAAAGCCTTTCTGTCAGGGTCAAACAGCCATGGCTGGTTGGGTCCAGATACAGTAGCTTTTCAGGGCCAGGTGCATAGCTAGTTATTTGCTTCTAGCCCTCGTCCTCTACTGTGCTTTTTCCCAGTGTTTAAACCTACCTCACTGTAACGTCTCCTTGGCAGAAATTCTCTTGGTTTTTTTCCACCTCTCTTATCCTAGCCTTACCTATTGATTACAATTTAACAGCTGACAGCTTTTAAGTAAGGGATGGTAACTTAGTAACGTGATGTCAGGCTGTGACAGTTCTCTTGAAGAATTAAAGAGCTGGAGTTCACACTCTTGTCTATAGTAAGATGTTATGAGTAGTAATCCTTCATATATGGAGAATGTACTATTAAAGAACAATTCCACTTAATTCACATTTCCTTCCATCTTCTTCATTGCCCCTGCCATCACCTCCATCCCCTCACCCTGATCCCCATGGCTCCACTGAAACCCTCCAGGTTTTTATTGAATAAAGTAGGAGATCATATTTCTTGTCAGGTGCTTTCATGCAGGAATAATTTCTTCATGCTTGCTTACTCATCTCTGGAGGCTAGCTGTGGATGTAACTGTAACAGGACCAAATTCCAGAACTGAGATCTTGTTTTCAAATTTGGAAAATTATAGCACCTATATAAAATAAAGAGTACTGCAACTATTTTTATTGAAGTAATACATTTTAAAAAGCCTACCTTTTAGAGAAGTTTATAGAAGTAAGATCTAAGGGTAATGAATCCTGCCTTTCAAAATTCTGCCATTGATTTCAAGGGGGGAAAGATTTTGTGTGGATATACTTGAAACAGAGAGATAGAGTCTGTTTTGAAGACATTGCCACTATTCAGAATTTACTGAAACATCAAACATATGGTTAGGAAAGGTTAATACACATTTATTATCTTTGAAAAGTACATTCTTTCATAATTCATTAAAGTTATCAATGTGCTAATTTATAATAACTACACTAGAAGTCCTACTAGCATTAGATGTTGCCTTCTATCGGTACTTCAGAGCCAGCAGTTGATAATGTATAACTCTGGTAGTTAAAAACTCTTTGGCAGCTTTAAGAATTTGTCTGGGAGCCAGGAAGCTGCTCCGATTGTTTTGTTCTTGGGCTTTCATGTTGTCTTCTGTCAGTGGGGTTAATTGAAGAAGTGATCTTGGGCACTATGAGTTCTCATCAGATACTTTCCAACTACCTACATAATACAATTTTTAATCATCTTCTCCACTGACAAAAGCAAGTGATGAAATTGAACATCTCTGACAGGAAAATAGCCCATTAAAATAAACCAGTTTCCTAGGGAAAGAGTGTCTTATTTTTTCCACTAGTGGAATTTGTATTTGTAAAATCTTGATAGCTTACTTGGAAAGTTTAAAGAATAACACCTACATACTGCTGCTATTTAGTAAAAGAAAAAAAAAATTAAAATACTATTTTTTTTTTGCTGGCTACTAATGTTTCTGGGGGAGCTGATCAGTTTTTGGACTATTGAGTCTAGTTAATCTTCTGGGGAATGCTAATTCTTCATAGTAATTACCATCTTAAATATGTTAGTGTAACAATGGAAATGTGCTTTTATAAGCAATTAGAAAACTAATGTATTTCCAGTGAAGGATGAGAGTACTTTTCTGTATCCAATAGTACAGAGATTTAAATTTGCCTGGTATGCTCTAAACAGATTGTTAATCCTTACACTTGGCAGCCTGATAGCTCTGAAGAAGTCTTTTCTGTTCTGTGGCTGGGTCTTGATCAGTTTATTGAAGTGTTTAAAAAATCATGGGAAGTGCCTACATTCTGGAATTTATAAGCAAGAAGATCTATTTATGTAAATACAAGGAAAGAGTCTGAAAACCAATAATAGGATTTATTTATTAATTGCTGATGATTCATAAATTACAATGCAGTACTGAGAAAGCGTCAAAAATGGTTTTGGTCTGCTAACTCCTGTTAAATAGTGAGATATATGTGCTTGACTTGCCTAAATGAGTAAGGTTCTCTTCAACAAAATAGCTAATTTTACCTTTCATAATGTTGAACACTGCGTAATCCAATGTCAGTGGATACTCCAGGTGGTGGTTTGACCCTGGATGGAGGCCAGATGCCCACCAAAGCTGCTCTATCCCTCCCCTTTTCAGCTGGACAGGGGAGAAAATACATAGTGAGAGGCTCAGGAGTTGAGGACAGGGAGAGATCATTCCACAATCAGCGTCATGGGCAAAACAGGCTCAACACAGAATAAAATGCATCTAATTTATTACCCAATCAAAACAGTATATAATGATGAGAAATAAACCAAATCTTAAAACACCTCCCCCAGCCCCTCCCTTCTTCCCAGATTCAACTTCACTAACGATTTCTCTCCACCCCACCCCACTCCCCTACCCCTGCAGCAGCACAGGGGGAAGGGGTATATGGAGAATGGGGGGTTCAGTCAGTTCAGCACAAGTTGTCTTTGCTGCTCCTTCCTTCTCAGGGGAAGACTCCTCACACCCTTTACCTGTTCCAGCATAGGCTCCAACCCATGGGAGACAGTCCTCCACAACTTCTCAAACGTGACTCCTTCCCATGGGAGCTTCAGTTCTTCATGAACTGCCCCAGCATGGCTCCCTTCCATGGGGTGCAGACCTTCAGGTCCAGAATGCTCCAGCTTGGTCCCTCACAGAGTCACAAATCCCCCCAGAAAACCTGCTCCAGTGTGGGCTCCCCCCTGCATGGGCTGCAGGTCCTGCTAGGAGCTTGCTCCATTGCAGGCTTCCCATCAGGTCACAGTGTCCTTTACACGTATGAACCCGATCCAGCACGGGGTCTCTCCACAGCCTGCAGGTGGGATCTCTGCTCCCTGTCATCTTCCATGGGCTGCAGGGGGACAACCTGCTCCACCATGGGTTTCTCTACTGGTTGCAGGGGATTCGCTCCTCCAGTGCCTGGAGCGCCTCCTCCCCCCGCTTCTTCACTGACCTTGATGTCTGCACTGTTTCTTACATCTTCTCACTCCCTGCTCTGGTGGCAAAAAACGTCTGCTTGAGGTGTTTTTTTCTTCTTAATTATATTATCACAGAGGCACTACCACTGTCACTGACTGGCTCAGCTTTGGTCAGCAGCAGGTCTATCCTTGAACCAACTGGTGTTAGCTTTGTCAGACCTCGGCTGAACTTCTATCAGCTTCTTGCAAAGTCACCCCTTCAGCTCCTCCCCCCCCCAAACCTTGCCACACAAACCCAGAACACTTCATTACTTTCAACAGAAGCCAAATATAGTACTTGCTCTGTATCAGATAATTTATCAACTCTGGGATCATTATAATGTCCCTTTTGTTCCATAACTGAAGCTGAAGAGGTAAATTAGGACAGCATTATAACTTTCCTATTTCTCTTGAAGTAGTTAAAAATATTTTTCAATTTCTTGCTATCTATCTCTGTATCTTTTTCTCTCTTGCTGTCTTTTTTTCCTTTTTTGTTCCAGGCTTTTTCCCCTGCAGCTCCCAAAAAAGACAAGCCAAGTGACTTTTTGTCTCTGACAGCAAACCTCATGGCTTTCAGAACACTCGTCTCCAGTAACAGGCTGAAAGCTTTTGCCTTGCTGCTGAGAGACCCCAGCAACTCACCTCACAAGCTCTGCTTGTTGAGGCCGATGGTTTCATTCGGCACTGGGACATGCAGCAAATAGCAGCATTGGCTTTTGGGGGGTGTGCTTGTCAGGAGCGTTTGACTGGGGAAGCATGAAGATTAGTGTAAAAGATCCTGAGTTTTGACTTGGAGGAGGCAGGACACCAATGAAAACCCTGGGCTAGTCTGGGAGGTTTTGTTTTGTTGATTTCTGCTTTTGGGGTTTTGTTCTTTGGGTTGGATTCTCTTAATGTCTTCTTGTTTGGTTGGTTTTTGGTGAGCCGCTCGTGTTACCTTTGGGCTGGGGTGGTTTTCTGAGCAGTGGTACTTGGCCGCGTGAAACACCGCGGGGGTGATAGTATTGGTGGCTGCACACTCAACTCTGCAGCTCCTTCCGGCGTGTTTGCTCATCGCACGACACAGAGGTAATTCACACGTGGACTGCGTGCTGGGGACGTCTCCCCTTCGGCACTGCCCAGTGAGGTGAGCCGCCGGGGGACGGACGCGCGGGGAGCGGGGTCGCGGCGGCTCCCCTACGCGGCTCTTGGGGCCAGCAGGGGGCGGTGCGCTGCCGCAGGCCGCCGGCGGCGGCGGGGCTCCTGGGGGCTGACAGGCTGCTCAAGGCTGGAACAGCCCCTTCCCGTCACCGCGTGTCTCCTCTTCGCTGTAACTGGCCGTCCCCGAGTGTTCGGTTTTCAGTCAGGAGCATTTAAAAGCGTGGAAGGAAGAAGGAAAGTGAGAACTCCGCTTTTCCTTGGCTATATTTAATCCTGTCTTTCCCTTTCCAGTAGCCTGTGGTAGTTACTTCTGTTCTATGCAAGCCAGAAATGACTACGTCACCTGTTTTGAAAGCGAGTGGAAATCCTTTTCCTTTGAGGAGGAGAGTGAAGCCGGGTTGATGTTGTTTTTCTCTCAGCAGAACATGCTGAATGTGGGTGCGCCTGCCTACCTGCAGATGGAGAACTGGAGGGTAAGATAAGGTCTGGCAGAGAGCATGCCATGAGCGAGGACACAGAAGAAACACAGTTCCTAAACTTAGACAGGAATTTCTTGAAGTCAAAATTGTCCATCTGTATTCAAGTCACTGGCCCATCATAAAACTGGCCACTTTTTGGTTCCTGGAAGGATGCAGCCTGTATTGAGCCAATGCAGTCTTTATTGAGCCAATGCGTACCGAGTAAGTAAGGACAATGTAAATCGAGGACCAGGAAGGCACAGGAGAGGTATGAGTACTGTGTTGGCTGACCCTGGTTTATGGAACTGCACCCTGGAAAAAACAATCTCAGCACCTCTGAAAAGAAAAGAAATTACGCTGAAGCATTTTTAAAATTGCCTTTCTGACAGGTCTTCATTACCTGCAACAGGCTGACTTAAAATTCAAAGAGCTTTTACTAAAACACCAGCAGAATTGGCTCATAGACTTTCTCAAAAACTGGGGAAACTAAATCAAATTATCTGGGCTCTCTATGCATCATTTATCTCTGCTTAGACGTAGAGAACCAAGTAAAACTCTTCAGGGGTGGGGAGCAGAGGAGAAGGGAGACCAAAAAGAACTTATCACATCACTTTCACTGCTTAGCACTTTCATCCTTCTTCCATTTTGGCTCCATTATGAGTTTCTAATGCTCTACTGATTAATACAGTTCAGATTTATAGGTAGGGTTCAACAAAGGATTTGTGAATAAACCTCTGTATGTTCTGTCCATTGGCTGGTTTTACAAGCTCTGTATTAATTTCTGCATTTCAAGAAGGAAAAAGTGTCTGAAGGGATGGATGTACAACCTGTGCCGTGAAAGGGAGGATCCCTATATAGTTTTTCTGTCCCATTTTTATCCAGAACTTATTTTATCAGGTCTGCAAGCTGAAGCATTGTGCTAAGGTGTCTGCTGACCCGCAGTACGGCTGCAGATCTTATGAAACCTCCAAAACCTGCAGATCTTATGAAACAGGATATTATATCTTGGTAGACCTTATCGAGGTCCTTATGTCCTGTTCAGCTTCCTTTATTTCCCAGAAAGTCTTTTGAAGCATCTCAGATTCTCAGTCTCAGTCCTTCTGAAAAACTTGGGGAGGGCTTGCTTTATTCTCTTGGTTTTAAGGTCAGCATCCTGATACACGGATATAGGAAAGAAGCCTTTATGATATCATGCTTGGCATAAAGAGGTAGGGAAATATATGAGGGAAATGTAGGGAATTTTTATTCTAGAGATTTGTGGTTTAAACTGGCAGGCGGCTGAACAGCAACATTGTCATTCACTCCCTCCCTGCTCCCAGTGGGATGGGGGTCAGAATTGAAGATGGAAAAGGGCAAAGAAAAACTTGTGGGTTGAGATAAAGAAAATTTAATAGGACAGAACAAACCAAACAACAACAACACATAATAATTATAAAAGAAGCAATGAACAGCACAATTTCCTACCACCTGAAGCTGATGCTCTGCAAGACTCTGAGCCGCCAAGCCTCCCAGTTATAAATGGAACATGAAATCATATGGTATGGAATATCCCTTTGGCCAGTTTGGATCAGCTGTACTGGCTGTGTCCCCTCCCAGCTTATTGGATGCTCCCCAACTTCTCAATGATAGACCAGTATGAGAAGCTGAAAAGTCCTTGGTTGCTTGGCAAGAACTAAACCGACAGTGTGTTATCAACCTGATTCTCATCCTAAATCCAAAACACAACACTACGCCAACAACTAGGAGGAAAATTAACTCTATCCCTGCCAAAACCAGGGCAGGACTTTAACTGTGGTACAGCATGAGAGTGTGATGCAGATTGTGATGTAATCAAGCTTGATAAAAATACGGAATTTTGATAAATGAGTATTGCTTATCATGTTACAACCTAATTTTCCAATCAAAGTACTGCTTATTTTCAGTTATTTGTGGAAATGTTGTGTTGTGAGCTGGAGTAAAGTAGACTATAGTCTGGAATCATACCGTGGAATAGCTCATGTACGTGCACAAGGAAACGGTGAAAAAATTTTTCTCCCTGTCAGTCAGAGCCTTCAACTGCTACTCTTATAAAGAAAATAACATATAATAGTACATGGCTCTTCCTGTTCTGAAATCCTTTCCTTGTAATGAAGGAAAAGCAAGTCTTTTACTGATGTCATATCTGGGCTTTATGTAGTGTCAAGTACAATCTCCTTATATTGTATTCTTTGCCTCGTGAACTGAAGACTTATGAACAGATTTCTTTCAAGTAGATCTGTTTGTGCTACTGCCAGCCAGCATGCACTGAAAATTGCAAAATGCCAGGATGAGCTCGGTATTTATTTCACAGGAACGAATGTGAAAACGTGATTTGTGCAGCACTTTTAACTTTAAAATAGTTCTGTCAAATTGTGCATGTTTTGAATATTGACCATTATGCTCTGCATATAGGAAGATAATCCTGTGTAAGAGCACTGTTTTTTAAATTGCCAGCTATATAATATTGCTTTTCCTTTATTTGGTAATTTTTTTTCTCACAGGACTGGTCTTTGTAAAAGCAGAGCCATAGTAAGTGTGATGGAAATCTTAATGGCGATACTGGCCATTGTGGCCTAGGACTGGTGGCAGGTAAATAGTGCTAGGTAAATAGTAATGATACCTGGCTGCACGTACATAGTGCCAATGACATCACACCAACTCACCTGGATTATTTCCATGAGAAATATTTTTTTAGTCCTGGTGGGTGATTGTTTCTGCCTTTCTAAGTCTATGAGGCAGCCCAGAAGTTGCTTCAGATGTTGTCAAGTTGGGTAGGCAATGGCTCAACAAAGTTGCAGTAAACAATTTTCTTTTTAAGAAAATAAAACATTGATACTAGTGAGTGGGAGGGAGCATGTTGGAGAAGGCTGATTCCAAACTGCTGCTTGTAAAATGTGCAACCTTTTGGTGATCTTTGAAAAGATAAATGCTCTTGAATATGCCAAAACAACCATTTTTGTGATGTCTTCTTGAGTAATTTGGACCTTTGGTGAGAATTCTGCTTCTAGTAGTGGAACTATTCAGCGTATTGTCAGATATGCTTTGATGATCTAAGAGAAAGCTAGTACAGTTGTTGAAGTTGTTAGCATGGGTAAAGTGCGGATGATAATAGCATAAATTAATGAAGGGATTGATACTGGTGTATGAAGAAATGGTATTTTTCTATTGACTTGTGTATTTAGAACTTCTCATTTTTATTAACAGACAGGTAAAATTTCACAGATATCTTAGCTAGGCACAATTTCTTTATCCTGGATACTAATTAATTTTACTGAAACTTCTTTTGTTCCTTTTCTCCCCCAAACCACCTAAATTCCTTGGCAACTTCCCTGTACTCTGAGGAGTATAACTTTTCAACTGATTAATAAAATTATATTAATTCCAGTAGTATAGTAAAGATATGAATTAGAAATTTTTTTCCCTCATCTTTCAGAGCAAAAATTGTTTAAGTTGTGAGAAATGGACCTGGCAAATCAGCATATGTTTATGGATATGGACTTTTACATTCTCTTTGCTTTCAGTTGTATAAATACAGTTGCAAAAACAAACACAAATACAGTCTATATTTGTAAACTTTTTTTTCCAAAGTTTGGAATGAATGTTTACTTACCTCTACTGATGAAGGTGTGACTACAAATGCAGAAAAAAATGTTGAATGGAGTCACTGTGCAGGTCACAGATTTTGAATTTCAGGATGAATATAATGACAGTTTTCCTTTCTCAAGTGATGCTTGTATAATGAATGTTGGTGGGGTCCTGTCAAAATTGCTGGTTCGACTAGATTTCCTTCCTTTAGTGCAGACATACAGAGCTGTTAGCTCCTATGAAGTAGAGGAGGTGAAATAGTAGGAAACACATTTTTGACTCAAAAATGAGAGGTAGAAATAGTAGGAGCGGGAGGATGTCTGTGTCCTTCAAAGTGTTCTGCATGTTTTGTGAATATTTGCACTGGTGATGGTAGGCAGCAGAAGGAGTAGCACAGGAGAGCATTTACCTGAGAATGATGAAATTGAACTTTCTGGACTGAGTGCTTTCTTGAAAAGAGACTTGGAAGTGTAAGAATTGATCTGTTTTGTATTGATTATTTTGTCAGTCAAGAAAAAAGATTTCAGTTTGTTCTATAAGATTTTTTAATTTCAAAACATGATCCCAATCAACAAAAAAACCTTTTCTGACCATGTCAATGTTAGATCTTTTGTACAGGAAAACTTCTTAAGTCTGTCTGAAGGTACTGATGTAAAAGATCATATCTGAAATGTTTATTCATCATTTGCTACAGTGCAGACAATGGCATCTGTTGTGAACAGATACCCTGCCACAGTTTTCTTCTAAGAAAAGTGTGTTTTCTGAACAGCTCTCTAATGGCCTGATGATGTACCAAATATTGGAGCAGAGTGGCATAAATTGTCTTTATATGAAGGAAGGCATAGTTTTGAATCTGCAACATAGCTAATAAATAATAATTAAAAAAATAATAGTAGCAAATAAACCTAATGTTTTTCCATTTTAAGATTTGAAAATCTAGATCTGGGCCTCTAGTCACTAGCCTCACAGACCTCTGAGCCTTCTGGGAGAGTGTGGGGGAGAGAAATGCCAGATATGTCAGCAGAAGATTGAATTAGAGTACATGTAAGCAAACTGAGACTGTTGGATGTGAATCCAGTATTGCTGTTATTGTGACGGGGATATTACCCATCTTTTTTGAAAGGTTGTGGTC
>VZTU01018715.1:308-70154 GCA_013400835.1 Zapornia atra | reverse complement strand
TTTAGCAAGGCAAACAGTACCTACTGCATATGTGGGGTTTTTTTCACTCTTTCTCTGCTAGTACTTAACAATTCAGAGCTTCCTGTAAGCTGCCAATTTAGACTGAATTTAGTATTTGAATAACAGTCACAGAAGTTGAATAACAAGTCACAGGAACATCCAACAGCTCTTTCACTGATCTCCTATGATCTAATAAATGAAAGAAGATATGCATGTGCTGGGAAGAGTCAGCCACCTGACCTCCTGTTTACTCATGGAATACCAGCTTTCCTTGTAACAAATTATTGCTTTTAATAGTGAATGGCTTTTGCAAATAGCCTTCAGAAATTACTTGGTATCAGGAGTCATTAACTGGTTTGTGTCTCCAGGCATATCTTCCCAAGACCCCTAGCCTGGCCAGCTAGGCCAGGGCTTAATACTTCTCCTGGCCAGCTAGGAGAGGGCTTAATACTTCTCCTCCTAGCAGAGTGATAAAAAAGAAAGTAGATCCTGAGGGAAGGGGAGCTAGAGCTGAGAGCAGCCAAAAGCGTAATTCCTGCTGCTACAGCAAGTGTAATTATGAATGTGTACTTAAAATAGTGAGTGAATGGCTCCTGCAGCTTAATGAAACATTGATTTGGTATCTAAGTCACAAGCTCTGATCCTCACAACACAGTCATTGGCTGAAAACCATTATTGCGCAGTGGCTGTCTGAAATTAATTGATGGTCAGTCTATTTCCTAATAGACAGGCACACACGAAATTGTATAGTCATTCTCATTATATACCCCAACCTTAGCAGGGGAGCTTGGAATTGGCAGGGCCATGTCTAAATGTGGAAATGGTTTGCATCCCTATAAAAATGTAGAATAATAGTGGTGAAGTGGATTAGAGTTTACACAAATCATGGTCTGCCCCTTGCCTATTGATTTGCTGAGAATTTAACTGCCAGAGAAATGACCAGGCTTGGCAAACTGGAATCTTGCTCATTTCTCTGCAGGAGACAAAACTCCCGCTTCCAAAATTAGATTTTAAGAGCTTATTAGAAATGCAGCAAAAATGATAATTAGACTGAGTAGCTCCACTGCTGTCATTCATTTCCTACTAATCAGAGACCAGGGTATGCTGAGGGGTATTTATGCTATACAACTCCGGATTTCCTATGACTATGCTATAGTATTTGGCAAAATAAAGTGCCTTGCTGTTGCTTTTTCCTCTTTGGACTTGTCCCAGGATGCCCTTGTAATGAAAAAGACTCAATAGATTTTGTGGCTGTGAATTATTCCTGTGAATACTTGAGTACATAACATTATGTTCACTGGAACAGCTCAATCTACTCAGCTAATCAGTGCAAGCACATATAGCTTATTAAATAATTTGTTCAGCTTCGCAATATATCTGTCTCTTCTTGTTTGAACTCAGCCTCTCTGAATCTGAAAGCTTTGTAACACTACAGGCTTTCAAACCTGTGCAATTTTTACCCTGGACATCCTAACATTGGCAAAGGGTGATCTCTCCAACACCTCTGTCACAGGGAACTTTTGGTGTTTGTTCTTATCTGAATGATTACTCCATATGGAACGGCAGAGTTAAAATGTTTGAACATGTAATTAGAAAGACTGCTCTTTAGTCTTGCCAATCAGGCTGCTTTACAGATGCTGGCACAGCAGAAGTATAATTTTTTTTCCCCTCAGAAGCACTATGGATAATTTGATGTGACTTGGATGAGAGGGAATTTTCTACAACCTGACTCAAAAATTATATCCCTTGGAGGAGAGAGTGAAGGAAGCAAGTTTAGCATATTGAGAATTGGGAACATTTGGGCACTCATCAGATAAGCTTGACTTTCTTTTGTAACCTCAGCTTTGAAATCCCAGCTATGAAGCACCATACATTTGTGTCAATAAGGCTTGTAATTCTCAGTGACAAACAGGGCAAGATAGCTGCAGCAATAACACTTGAACTACAAAGCATCCTTCGTATTCCTCACAAACATATATAATCCTTAGAGGAAAGCTGTTTCCTTTTTGGCCTTTTCAAAACTCCAGCATCCCCTCCAACAAAGTATTTCGCAGAAGTAGGTCTTTCCATCCTAGCAAAGCACTCCTGAAATCAATAAGGCTTTGGAACATTGCTTTGCTATCTGCTGCAAAAGAGGATTCCATTGATTTTGGTGTAGTATCTAATTGGGAAACGATGTTCTATATATTCTTAAAACGAAGAACTGCTACCTGACATTACACAAAGTTTTGTGGTGGTAGAACTCTAGTCAGCACAGAATTTAAAGTCTTATTTGAGCTATACAGGAAACAAACACCTGTATTGTACAGAATTGATAATAGTTTTGAACATTTTCTTATATATAAAAAAATTAGATTACATGATTATGCAAAGACTAGAATCTGAGTAGGCCTGTTCTATAGGATTGAAATGGAATATCTAAAGTGTTGATAACAATGTACTTTGAGAGGCAGAGTCTTTAAACTATACTTTGTCTAGATTTCTTTGATTTACTGAGATAACTGACCAGTTCTAATAAAACTCTCCTGAAGTTCTGACATTTTTCTTTTTTGAAGCTTTTTTTTTAACTGTATAGAACTGACAAAGCTGTTTCAATATATAATGAATAAGTTGCAGAACATGTATTCCCTGCTGTGCATCTACCCACCTGTCATCCTATATACAAGTCTTTATAACTCTACTTTCCACCATTACATGTTCTAAATCAAAAATGCACATAGAAAAGCTGTGTTAACTATCTTAATATCTGAATATAACCATTGCCTGTAAGTAAACGTGTTGGTTTTTGTTTGGGCTTTTTTTGGAGGAAGCCCTTTAAAAGGAGGAGGTCAGGTGTAATTGAAAGGTATGAATGATTAGCTTCTTTTAGAAGCTGAAATAGGTCCTTTTTATGCTAAGAAAATACAGAAGTAGCATTAAGGAGTATGTTTTCAGTAAAAGTTAAGGTCTATGAGAGAGGAAGTGGAGGTCTGGGAAAATGAATGGATAAAAAATGGTTGCTAATGGACTACCCTGAGACCTGAAGTTTGATTGTAAATAAGCAGTGTATGCTTGGGAGGTGTATAGTTGCTGAAGAAAGAACCTAAAACTCTAGGGGTTCTTTCAGTCTGGTGTTAACTTAGTTCAGGAGGGTCATAACACTCTGAGATTTGGGTGCACTAGATGTAAACTGTAGTACTTTTCAAAGCTGTATGCCAATTTTGTAAGATAGACTCAAAGACTCCAGCTCTGAAATTCAGCGTGCTGGAATATCACTGCAGGCTTGAGCAGAGTTAGAGAGCTTAAGCCTCATAAAACACTTTTGTTCTGCCACTGATTCTAGGTGTCACTCCATAAATAACACTGGGACCCTACAAGTATTGTGTGCTCTGACAGAAGCCTGGTTTGGGTGCCTGGACACTTTACAGGGTCTTGAAGAAAGTTAGGCACCTTGGAACACAGCCCGGGTAATGGAGCTCGGTCCAGAGTGAGCAAGTAAGTAATGCTAAATGTAAGGGTGTGTCCAACAGGTGAGGTGTAGGTATCTGGGATTCTGTTTCAGAATTCTTATCTGAGAAGAAGAGTATATACTGTGCTCCTCTTCTCAAAAATAAAACATAACTTTTATATCATGTGCCTGTCTTTTCTTTGAGATAATCTAGTGGGGGGAGCATGAGGATAAGGGTTATTCTGGGAGGCAGAGGGTTCTTCTGACTGTTGGTGGGGGAGAAGAAGATGTGATTTGCTGGGCCAGAGGTGGGTGGGATGATAAATTTTTCCGGCTTCACAGTTAGAGACCTAATCTAGTCTTGTGCAATACATCTGTGGAGTTCAATGTGGGAACAGTACTTTGTTATGTGGGTGTGCAGTGCCTTCATTTATCCTATACCTGAACATGATTCTCACAAATAATAAAGACTGAATGATAGTAGCCCTTCAATCTTGACAGTGTGTAAACTTGGAGACTGCTTTGAACCTTTCTTAGCCCGAGTTTTGAATTTGTTTGGTTTAAGGACTTTTCAAGAATTAGCAATGCTTGTGGAGTTAACAGAAGAATCATTCTGGGCTGTTACAAGTTTTTTGTTCTGGTGAGGAGACAGAAATGTTTTGAGCCTGTTAAAGCCTTTGAGCTTACATCCACTTTTAAACTACTCTGTTTTTTGTGCCATCTCTGATTAGATTTGTTGCTAATTTTCTCTGATGGTGTGCTCTCCAGTGCAAGGATCATACTTTTGTCAGCTCTTCGAATAAAAGAGAAGGCTTGAAGTCAAAGAAACACAACAGTGTTATTAGACATTGCCAGAGGTACCAGTAGGAACATAAAGTGGGATTTCCTTGCTCTCTTAATACAAATGAGTCAAAAAGCCAGTTTTACCTACACCACTGTTTTCACTTAACAACCAGAAAGCAAATCTGAAAGGAAATTTTGTAAAGCAAATCTGAAAACAATTGACTGCTGAGAAGCTAGAGCTTTAGGTTTGGCAATAGTCACAAACCCACTTGAATCTAGAAAAGAAACAAAGCTTAATGGGACTTGAAAAATAGAGGCACGTGAGTGCTGTCCCTGGGTAGCTGCCTCCCTTGGTGACTTTTTCTTCTGGCTTTGTCTGTGCTGCTTTTTTAGACGTCAGGCTCTGCCCATGGATCTGGCTGAGTATGGCTAGCACAATGGGAATTGAGACCTGATCTAGGCTGTGATCTTCCTCTGTTACAATTAATAAATATCATGATCACTCAGCATCCATATTATGTGATACAACTAGCTTAAATGTCTTCCCTTTCCTGCATGGGGGCAGCCATTTCTCTTCTGCTTTCCTTCACCTCCCAGCATGTTGCCTGCATCTGTATGTATGGAATGTGTGTGCAGGAGAATATTGTCCTCTCCGGGGGCTGCCCCTCTATTTGTTTAAGAGGGGGAGGCATAAACTGAGCCATTAGTGGGAGAAATAGAGCCTGAGCACACAGCAGCAGCCGTTTTTTAATGAGTCTATTTGTACTGGGCCAGCGGGTAGCCCTGACGTTGAGTCAAGCCTGAGACTGGAGCTGGCAGCCAGCCAGTGTTCTGCTGAAAAAAAAGCTAAATTATGCATCTTATTTAGTACATTTATTAAAAGATCTTCTAACATTTCCAGGCAAATGTCCCAAAATAAATGCTACTATCATTTAAGAGCCTTGCAGTCCTGAGCTACGTTTAATGCATTACAATTCCCTCATAATAGCTTGCTGGTGTTTGCTGAGCTTCATCTCTGTGGTGTTTTACAAACTGTTATAATAGAGAGGTATTAAGGGGAAAGAGCTTTCCCTGGGTTGGAGGTGAGGAGGAAGATGATTAGAGCCTGTGAAACTAAGAAGGATCACGCTGCCTCCCTGCACTGGGTTCAGGCATCAAATTTGTGACCTGACATTTCAGGTGGGGGGATGCCCAGCTCTGTCCCAACTTGTAGTAGAGCCTGGAATTATAACCATGGCTGCTCTGTAGAAAAGCTGTTGCCACTTGGGTGACTTCTGCTAATAAAGCTGATGCACATGCTGATAGATCTCAGGCAAACACTGTGGGGTTTTTCACACTTTTGAATCTCATTCTCCCCACCCTCATTTTCTTTTCTTTTTTTGTTTTTTAAATCTTTGCTGTTTTGAGGAGATGAAAAATGCCTCCTGGACAACAGTTTACTCCTCTGCAAACTTTCTAGCACTGCTTTGTAAGCACGAAGTTCCTGCCTAGGAAACAAGCTTTTTTCCAAGCCTAACTCTAGCATGGTCTGCTACAGTGTTTGGTAGGACACTAGGCAGCTCCACTACAAAAATCTTCCTCTGATTGGGACTACAGATGCTAGGATCTCTTTACACTGTGCTTAACATTTTTACAGATTAAAATCATCAGATCAGAGCTGAGGATTTCAGTTTGTGACTAGAAATTTGCTTACTTACTAAACACTCAGTAAACCCCATGCCATAGAAAGTGATACATCCTTCTGACTAACTCTTCATCTTTCATTATCCACTACAGCCGTATTTTGCTGCTTGGTAACTGCTCTTTTTCCTTAGCAGGTGAGCAGTTCCTACAGGTGCTACTGGCTGGCTTTTCACCACAGGACCTGCTGTATGCCTGTTTGACTGTGCAAAGCTTGGATGTAAATATGGATCCTGATAGGGCCTGGGTATAAACCCTGGTTTGAATTCCTAGCTCTGTGAAAAACTTTTTCTAACCAACTTGCTGTCTCTATTTTTTACTTTATCCAAATGATCTCTCTAGATCATAGAAGGGCATATTAAACTAATTTTCCCTGGAGATGGAAAGAAATTACCCAATAGAGTTTTAAAAATTGCCTCAAAACTTAGAAATGATCCAAATATAGTGGAAACCACTCCAGGAAAGCATGAGTGTGCACGCTCTCTCTCTCTGTGTAATTGTTTAAAAGTAGGATAAAAAGTATGGCATCACCCTTTGAAGCAGAAATAATTTGTAGTCAGCAGCATGTTACTGCTTCTCAAATTATGAGTCTTATTACGTACAGGTAGCCTGGAGTCAAATTGACCTTTTGCAGTAATGTATATGGGACATACAGGCTTCATGTCTCAGACTCCTACTTCACTCTCTTTCTGATGCTTAATGTTCAAGTTTGCTTATTCTATTTTTTTTTACCTTCAAGTGACAACAGTTTAAAGCATAGTGATGTAGAAAGCAAGGGAGACAATTGTTACCACTTTAAATTAAACATTAACACTCCAGCTAAGACTGCCAATTTTAGCAGCTCCACAATAGTTAAGGTTGAGAATGATATATTACTTAAAAGTCAATTCCTTTAAATGATCCAATGTTTTAATTGCCAGACTTAACAGTGTGGCCCAAAAAACTCCCATGCTGAATGTCAGCTTGATGCAGATACTGGTTTTGAATGTGCTGTCCTTAATGACACCAGGTTTTTGAGAAGAGGGAAAATGGAGTTTGATTAGTTGTTTGAAATGCCATCCTGCCTTGGAGGAAGATATTAATGTTTGGCTTCATGACGAAGTCTTTGGAAACATTGATACTACCCACTTTTTTTACAATAAGATTTCTGTCTCATTCAGAACACAACATTGTTTAATAGAGGTTTTCTTTGTAAAACCTTGAAGATGCTGAGAGGTGGCTGGTAAATTAGAGAGGAAACAGCAGGAAAAGAAAGCGTGGTGTCTTAGTTATGGCAGCTGAATTCTACCTGAGAAAATAGAAAATCTTTCTAGCTGATGCAAAGCAAATTATTTACACCTGATTAATGACAAAAAAGAATTTATATTACTTTCAGAATGCACTGATTGAGGAATCTCAGTAATTTCACAGAAGAGTTGTTGAATGACAGGTTGCAAGAAAGGACTATGCAAACCCTACTGGGAGAATATTCATGACTCAGTATTGAATAAGCACTGCGTACTGAATGAACACTCTAGCAAATCAGGAGCAAGGTCCATGAAATGCATTAAATGTCTGTATGCCATTTACTGTCCATACTCACCTTTACACCAGCCACAGGACTAACCTAACCACAGGAATTTAGGGTACACTATATTTCCTTGTCTGTATTCCTTGTGCTGTCCCTTTAAATTTTGTTGTTTGTTCACTAGTGGGAATAGGTAGTTAATTAGGTAGTTCTTTGTTTTGGGAACCCAGTTAAATGATTCACTCTGAATCATTTTGGGCAGTTCTCATTTCTTCGTTTTAGTGATTTTAGAAGGACTTTTTTTAGTATGAGGGTGTTTTTAATTCTTGCCTAATTCAGGTTCCCTGGAGGCTAAAGATAACTTCAAACAATTTGAAAAAACAGAGCAGTCACATGCATGAAAACCCCCTAAAAAAGTTACTGTCTATGTGCTCAGGACTGGTAGAACTTCAGTGGGAATATTATTTTGTCTTTTTAAGGATCCACCTTTGATGGACTTAATTGTTCATAAAAGCAAGTGGTGAGGATGCTGAATTCTCACAGGCTGCAGCTGGCCCTAGGCCAACTCTGGAAGAGCTCCACCAAAGCCAGCAGCATTATGGGAGCTAATGCTCTCCACCCACACTTGTCCTGTTGTCTGTAGATTCATTTGAGTCTCCTCAGGGGGCGGTTGGATGCAAAGCAGCACACCCTGTATCTGTATTCCTCATGATTTGTTAGCACCTGCTTCTTGGTGTTGTTCTCAGGAGTACCACTAGCTGTGTGCACCAGTAGGGCTGTGAAGATGGTGTTACAGGACAAACGAGTTTTGTTTCTTTCCACCATAATGGGTATCAAGGTCTTTCATGATTAATTTATCAATAAACCAAAAAAATCAATATACTCTAACAACCATTACAATATGCCAGTGATGGGTCCTAGGAGAATTGCAGTGTACATATGCTCTTTGTGGCAGTATTACCCCAAAACCTTAATTATGATTTAAGTTTCCACAGGAATCATGTAAGTTAATAACATGATATTGTACAAATTGTTGGGTTTTTTTGGTTTTTTCCAAATCTTGTCTGACTTTTGTCTCATTGCACACTATGTGTCTATAGTGAAGATCTAGACAAAATGCTCAATAACACAAAAAGAGTTAAATACTGATTTAATGCTCTTATTCTTGGACTAAACCTTTTGTTGTTGTTGTTGTTGTGGATGATGATATTAATTAAAAGCATTAAAGAGTGTTTCATCCTGCAGAAACACAAAACATCAGTAAAGAGCCAGATCTGGCAAGTGCCTAGGCATTTAAATAGCAGTTAAGTGTCTAACTCTTAATCCAAGCCAGAATTTCTTTGGAGCTTCTTTAAATAACTCCTTTCAACTACAAAATAATTAAGCCTTATAATAACTGTTTTACAGTGAGCCTTATAATAACTATTTTACAGTGAGGAAACCAAAGGAAAGTATCTTTTCTTTAAAGAAATGACTTCCTGTGGCCATCTAAAAATGATGTGTCAGTACATATGGGGGCCACATATTCTGGCTGGCAAAGCCATGATGTTACACCACCCATTTTTGACAAAGCCACCACTCTTTGGCAGAAAAAAAGCTAGATTTCACTTATGATGGTTTTTATTATTCAGTCTCCTAGGGTAACGCTATTCCTAGTACTAACTCTTAAACCATGACCTTTATCTAGCTGTCTAGAAGAAAGGCTACTCTTGCAAGAGAGTGGTAAAGACATTCCTCTGAATTGAAAAGTGGAGTGAAATATCTGGCTTCTTAAAGGAAAATAAGAAGGGAGAGTAAACAGGGTAATTCCTGCCTGTTGTAACTTTTATTCCTGAAAGCCAAGAATTGTGTTGTTCATTTAAATAATATTAATTTTCCATCATATTAGTTCCACATGAAGGTTTTAAATCCTGTGCTTATATCAGGGGACAACATTTTCCAGGAGCGGTGAATGTGCTAGTTTGAATGAATAAATACAGCCTAGATTGCAATCAGGAAAGAACTGTGGGCTGGAATGGAGGTTGTGCTTCTGGGAGTTGAATATGCATCCAGGTTAACAGATGAATGAATGTCAGGGATCTTTTTACCACTTTCTACTCTCAGAATACAGAAATACAAGTATGATTTATGATATACCCCAGTTGCTCTCAGGAAGGTACAGGTTATATCTCAACTGAGAATTGCTATGCCACTTTTCTCAGAAGAGGACTTTCATTCTGTGTTGCACTTGGATTATCTTAATCTGACTATGCAGTAACAAAGCTGAGATTTATTCAAAAATAGATGTGTTTTAAAAGTAAAAATTAATTTAAAATCATAGAATCACAGACTGGTTTGGGTTGGAAGAGACCTCAAAGATCATCCAGTTCCAGCCCCCTGCCATGGACAGGGACACCTTCCACTAGCCCAGGTTGCCCAGAGCCCCATCCAACCTGGCCTTGAGCACTGCCAGGGAGGGGGCAGCCACAGCTTCTCTGGGCAACCTGTGCCGGGGCCTCACCACCCTCACAGCGAAGAATTTCTTCCTCATACCCAATCTAAATCTACCCTCCTTTAGTTTAAGGCCATTACCCCCTGTCCTTTCACCACACTCCTTGATAAACAGTCCCTCTCCATCTTTCCTGTAGACCCCTTTAGGTACTGTAAGACTGCAATAAGGTCTCCCCAGAGCCTTCTTTTCTCCAGGCTGAACAAGCCCAACCCTTTCAGCCTTTGTTCATAGGAGAGATGCTCCAGCCTTCTGATCATCTTTGTGGTCCTCCTCCGGACTTGCCCCATCTCTGGTTTTTTGAGTGAATACACTCATGGGTGTGAAGGCTGATGATGGAGAAAGTGCAGGGTTTACAGCTTCTTCCTAAAGTGGAACTCTCAAGACTTTGGTGCTTTGTAAAGCTTAAGCCTCTGGAAGTCTTACTAAATTAACTTCTTTCAGGATTTGTCTTCTTCATGATTTTATTCCCCTCAGGAGTTATCTGGGATAGGACATAAAACATGGGATGCAGCTATCCAGGTTCAATGCTGACATGCGTTGTCACAAGTTGGACTCAATGATCCTGATGGGTCCCTTCCAACTCAATATATTCTATGATTCTATGCAGGAGTTCTCCTTATTGCTTCTTAGGATTCTCAGGCTATTTTGTACTGTAGGTGCTTGCCTTCACAGCATTTTTTTCTCTGCCTGTTATGTGAGTCAGGGACATTTCACTTGCTAAAGATGGAATCTCTGACAGCATGATCATCTGCCTCCTCCAAGTGCTGCAGAGTGGCTGTGCCATGCATTAAATAAATGACTAGATCTTTGTAATGCCAATGCAACTTTATGGGCGAGGGTTATTTGTATTTATAGCATCCATAAAGCAATTTATGGTCCTTCTGCTGCCTGTTATTTTGTGCTTCTGAGCAGAAAGAATAGACTGCAATGACTTCAAATGCAACTCAAGGGTGCTTCAAAGGTTGAAAGGCTTTCTGGGTCAAAGGCAGTGAATGTGAATAGCAGTAATAACTACTCTTTTTTGTTACCTTGTACTTAGAGCTTTGCCTTTGGGCTGCAGATCTCCTTTGGGAGAGCAGATGTTAAGCATGCCTTGCAGCATGCATGTTTTGTAACTCTGCAAATCAGGAAATGTAGGTGCTGAGGTGACAGGCCATATCCTCTACCAGACTGTGGTGCTCAAAGCAGAACTCAAATCCCTGAGTCTCTCTCTCTGATGGTGCTACTCAAATACCTCCGTGTTCATTCTTTATAAATCTTGAAGTACTAGAAGACTGCTACTCAAAACCAAATTACTCAGTGGATAGTCAGACAGGGGAGTCTAAAGACAAAGGCACCATCTGCTACAAATGGGACCAGATCATTCTTGGTACTCTGTACTGAGAGTGGTGCTGTGCATAGATCTTCACATCCTTGCAGGGAGAGAAGGATGGGAAGAAAGGCTGAAGAAAGTCAGTGAATAGTATGTTGCAAACCACAAAACGGTTGTGTGTTAACGAGTTAAAATTAGTGTTAGCTAAAATGATACTGTGCCTCTGATACCAAGAAATTAAATAATTTTCTCATTTTGGCATCACTGGTGTCTCAAGAGGACACATTAATCAAAGGAGGTGGGAGATACAATAATAAGACTATAGCATCATTAAACCTTAAAACAAAGAGCCCTAACCCCATCTATTTTTCACCAGGTAGCAGTACTAATCCAGTCACTGAGCTATATTCCTGAGTCACACTTCAATTTATTTTCTGAACTATAGGAAATTCGAGAAGACAATGTATGCTGCACTTGCAAATCAAGAACTGAAGAAATGCTACAACAAATTAAATCCAGGCAAGTGTCTCTGGTAAACAACCAAAATAAAAAATAAAAAAAACAACCAAAAAACCCCCTAAGCTTTAAAATTACCACAATTATCTCTTGGCTTACTGTCTTCTGTTTGTTGTTGGCCAGGGGTGTTTCGTTGTGGAAAACACTCTCTCATGTATTCTCTGAGGAAGTATGTATACATCAAAATCCAGTGTGCTATTTTGCCATAACTTTTTCTTCTTCTGGTGAGTAAAGAGCGAAGCAGGCATTTGTATCTGCTACTTGTGCCTGCTACAGCTAATTTTTCAATTTACATAAATAAATAACCTGCCAAAACTAATTACTTCTCTTCAAAATTTAAATGCATTATTTCTCCTTTCCTCCCCTCCCCCTCCCCCTTCCCATCTGCCTCCTTTTAATTATTTTTGCATCAGTTGTCATTTTAGGAGCTGGTTTTGTCTAAAAAGGGATGATCGTATATGTCTTGCTATTTTAATTTAACTAATTAAGACTGCTGCTTTTGTCTTGGTATCTGGAGGCAGAAATGGATTGGATGCTTACATATTGGTGTTGTGGATTTGATGGATAGCGAAACTGTTGTGACCCAACGTTACCTAGTAAAAAAATTCCAACAGAAAAACTCAGGCCAGGGTATGCAAAACGGGTGGATTGAGTTTCTAAAATGCTCATGAGACAGCTTCCCAAATCCCATTTCAGTCTATGTGACTTGTCCTCTACATGCTTTAGTCTGCAGAGGAGTTGATTCAGGAATGAGTTGCCATGTACTGTTGGTTAACAGTGCAAAATTTAAGTGTAAGAAATAATAGTGACCTGCTACCTAACCTTGAGTGTGTCCAGCCCTTTGTGGATTTCTTGAAACTATTTATGCTTCAACAGAACTCATATGATGAAGCATCCCAGCCATGACAAGATCTTACAGGGGTTTTTTATACCTATGCTTTCTTTGGGGTTCCTCAGATGGGGGGATCTTCTCCTATTTCACTGCATTGCTTAGGTTGGAGCATATCTAAGCTCAGGTACTGGACTCCCCACAGGACATTTGAGGAGAAAGTTTATCCAGAAGCTCTGTGGATATATATCAAAGACAGGAAGAGTGGTGGCAATTAATTTGAATGTGTAGGATCTGGGCATGATGCGGATGGTATAGAGTAAGGGATGGAAAATGTAATGATTTTCAGCTAGGATAGAGTTCAGAAGAAACGAGAGACCGTAAGGGGATACAGCCAGGACCTAAACTAGCCAAAAGGTATTCCATGTCATGACTGGACATGGCTGGCCAGGGAGAAGGTGTTGCTGCTCTGGGACAGGCTCTCAGGGGTGAGAAAATTGCATTGTGTATTACCTGATTTTTATATTCTTTTATAAATACTAATTTTGTTCTTTCCTCCTTTCTTTGCTGTCCCACTAAACTGCCCTTATCCCAACCATTGACTTTTACCTTTTTCTTCTGATTCTCCTCCCCATCCCACCATGGGAAGAGTAAACAAGTTGCTGCATGGTGCTCGGCTGCTTGCTGGGGATAAACCATGACAGGCACTAAGTAACATTTTTCCTGTTTACAGATTTGAGATCACAAATTTCATTAGGTGTTCTATATGATAAAGTCTTAACTGTGGTTTTACTACCAAAGAATCTAGTCTTTCATGTATCCAGTGGAAACACTCTTAATTGTAACATCTGGAGCTCCCATTTCCCAATGCTTTCTGAGATGATCCTCAAAATATATCTTTATTGCAATTCAGTTTAGCTTTGAAGTGTATTCATTAATCCATTTATATTTAAAGGCACTTTTGTAAATACATTTGCAGAGGTACCTTGTAACTTCCATAATTTGTTTTAAACAAAGATATGTCTTACTCTTTTTCATACAGACAAGGATACATGATTCAACTTTCACATATATATTTGTCCTGGTTCTGGCCAGGCCAGGACTGACCTCTCCAATCAACCAACACAGGTGAGCTGAGTCAGCCCAGGTGAGCTGAGTTAGCTGAGCTGTTTTCCACACCCCCTGACACCACTTGCCTATAAAAGCAGCTGGTTGGGGCAGGCTGGGGGCTGGTTTGTGCCTCTAGGACAGTTGGAGTGCAGCAGCCGGGACGTCGGGTCGGTCGGTTCTTACCATCAGGCAGCCCTCTGGGATCATCATTTCAATAAGGTACTGTGTGTCAGCACTGGGTGTTGGTGTAACTGGCCATTATTGTTCTGTATTCACTGTGATATTTGGCAGTAAACTGTCCTTATCCCAATCCACGGTGGCTCTGCCTGCTTCTTCTCTGGGAGTGAGTGAATGACTTGGTGGGCATTTGCCTCCAGCCAGGGCCAATCCACCACAATATTGTAAACAAACACATTAATAATCATATCACATACTCTGGTATTTCCCACGTGAATAGAAGTGATTTGCTACAGCCTAAGTGTGTCATGAAGTTAAAAATTATAGATCTACAAAATTTCTTTCTTTAGGTTATATATAGACATATTATTTTTTTCAGCTTTAATAATCTAATTTTTTTTAACAATAGAAATAGTCTTTTTAATTTTTACACATTAGTGTATTTGATCAACTGAAGCAGAGTTTCCACTTTTCCTTAGGATTTCCTATTCTTTTATTACCTTTTTTTTTTTTTTAAATTAAGGCCTATGATAAGATGAAGACACTGTCCAGAATTACATTACATGAGGTACTGTACATAGAACAAAATTGCATTTTGATTTTCCATTATCACCTTCAAACTTCAGTTATTGACCTTTTGCTGCAATGTTTTGGTTGGAAGCACAGCAAAGAGGAAAAAAAACCCACCTTTTTTAAATTAAATATTTTTAAATAGATGTTTTCCATGGGTTATTTTAAAATATTGATATTGTGCTGTGCTTTTGACAAAACTTTCAGTTTGGTCTTTCATCACAGATTTAATTATGGACAGATTCATAAAAGCAAGGAGTGTTTTGAGAACTTTGACTTGCCTTTTGTGTTTTGTGACCTAGAAGAGAACAGTGTGTCTGTAGTCACAAGAAGCAGTTCACAACAGCCTAACAGCTTCCTTTGTTCAGTGACTGTGGTGGTATTGGACAAAAATTGGCAAATAGGAAAAATTCTGAAGGATATTGGAAGTGGGGAGTACAGTCTGCAGTGCCTGGGATGGTCAAAAGTCAGAGACTTCAGTGATAAAAGGCAACTGTTGACTGACTGTTGTAGTAGGTAGAAACTCTACTTCTTTGAATTCTAATGCCTGTATTTCATAGGTACAATACATCAAATTCTACTCTCTCTGTTTCTATCAATCCTTGCTGAGGCAGGATATTAAGAATGAACTTTAGAATTTGGCCCTTGATCACTATGATGCCTTGACTGGGATTTGAATTACCATATCTCCTTGCCAATCCCAAATGTGCCCCAAATATATGCCAAGAAGAAATGATCTTCCTGCTATCTCATTCTGAAGCACAGTTCTACTTCCTAAGTGTGTGAAAGTATGCATGTGCTTGCTTCAAGGTCTACCCCATAGTTTCCTGTAGTGTGAACTGATGAACCTGTTTACTTTTATCATGCTCATGCTGGTGCTTAAGCAACTCTGAAATTACTGAAAGTTTACCATACTTGCTACTTTCCACAGATTTAGAAAAATCTTACAGAATTAAGCCTTTTAATACTTATTTATGTAATCTGTCTGCTCTCATGCTTCATTCCAATCAGATGGGTAGATAATGTCTTTATATGTTGACTGAAAGGACAATAAATGTCCTAAATTTAGATCCTGGAAGTATCCCTGGTGTCCCACTGGAAGAACATGCAGACTCATTGCCAAAAAGCTGAGAGCTGCACAGCAGGGAAGGATACAAATCCCATGATAAGATGATTTTTCCTTGTCTATAAAAATACAGGCATGTCGATGCATGATGCTTAATTCCAAAGGGCTTGTTGGACTTCCCAAGGCCAGGCATATGCAACACCAAGGATTGTACCAGGCCTCAGATATTCTTGCTATGTTTCACAAGAGATGTCTGATGTGTTTGAAACCTGACAGCTGTCAGGGTCTCACTGCTAGAACCAGAACAGATCATTAATGACTCTAGGTTTACTACTGTACCCTCAGGCTCATATTATGTGTTCCACCTTCTTTATTGTTCCAGTCAACAGCAAAAAATAACAAACCAAAACAAAAAAAAACCCCAAACTGCTGAATTAATCCAACAGAGAAAAACTTATTATGGTATGGTTATCCATTATGCTATCCATATACATTGCTATGGCTCACTTGTACTGTCCTTGGCTGAAAGGGTGCTTGCTGCTTTCACTGTCTTTTTTTAGATTTAGGATGCAATGACAACACTTACTCTAATTTTGATCAGCTCACCAGACAATAACATAATATCTGTTACTTCTGACTCAACGATAAGGGCCATAGGCCAAGGAATTGGGTTTTTTTCCTGAATAAACATTTGTTATGTGACAGCCTGGGAAGGGGAAATGTGATGGCTATCTTGATGTATGTTTGTGTTAAACTGACCTCAGTTGTACACAACTGGATGCTTTTCCTCTGGCAAATGCCAATTAATCAGCATGTCCCAGTGTTTTAAAGTTCATACTGAAGGAATAAAAATTTTAAAAATTCAGTAATGTCAAAACTTTCTACTATGAAATAGAATTTAAGTTGAAAATTGAAAGAGTACTACTAATTTTTTGCTGACTTTTACTGATAAATGATCTTTGAGGCAGTTAATCAGATTGTGCACCCATGCCAATAAACTGTTGATGTTTATTAAGATGTGAAAGCCTACAGGGGAGATCCCTAGTGGTTTGCCCAGGACACATGTAGGTTGGCAGTACTGACAGCAGCCACACTACAGATCTAAAACCCTCAATTTTTGTTTTTGAGGACAGAGGGGCATCCTCTTCCCAGTCGAGCATATCAGGTTATATGAGTTTTGAATGTCAGCCCTGTGTATTGTGCCAGATGCCAGACATCTAGGATGATCCTAATTATATGGCCATTGGCAGAAACTATGCTGCTCCAGGTGGTTCCTGCAGTGCTGAAGGATCTGAGAGTACAATGAACTGCCTGGCTGCAAAGGGAGATAACTGTGAGGGACACACTTCACGCTGTGATGATCATTCTGAATTTTTGTGTGATTTAGGTGCCATTGTCAAAGGTCTGAAAATATGTCTGTGTGCCCACTCTCCTTCCTGTTTCTGAAAGTCAAATGCAGGAGCCACTAGAGTTTATTACAGTTGCCTTCTGCTTTGGAGCCTCACAGGCCTTCTGGTAAACATGGTAAGAGGTCAGCATTGAAAATGGGCTTCTGTTAGTGATGCCAATCTCTGTGCTAGACGCAGTCAGAAGAGAGGAGGCACATCTTAAATTACAGACCTGGAATATTTCAGCTGAGTCTTGGGTGATGAGTGGCAATTTGTCATGAGAAAGAGAACTCTGCTGTACAGCAATGGACAAGTGTCATGGTTTAACCCCAGCCAGCAACCAAGTACCACGCAGCCATGGTGAGGTAGTGTGTGCACCAGTTAATATGAAACTTTATTTGGCCTGTCCTAGCTCCCAAACTGTGCCTCGAGTCACTGACAGTACAAGTGATTTTGTTCCCTGTTGTGATTCTTATTTGCCAGTTTAGATAGTATCCAGATAGTCTAAAAGTTTGTTCTTGCTGAGCATCAGCTGATTGCATTTGTTTAAGATGACTCTTCATTACACAGTATCTAATTTAGAGTTCCCTGCATAATTTGATGGATAACAAACTTACAAAATAGACATGCTCTTTCAGAATTCAGAGTATTAAGTGAATAAAGTTCAGTAATTACTGTGAGGGTTTCTTGGACATAACTGTAAGTAATGGCATTTTTATTTTTTCTTTCATACTTTGTCCCCCTTATTCTGAGGAAACACCAGCTGTTTTTCAACTTGATTTTGACTACAATCACTTTGTGTTGAAGTTACGGTAACTCAAGTAATGAGAAGCAGCCATGAAAAGATAAGGAAGATAAAACTTGAATTCTTTATTTTTTGAATAGTGTGCTGTCTCTGTCTTGTCAGTTGCTGACTCAGACCAAGTCCTGCATCACCTCTGTGCATCCTGCTGCTTCTTGTCGTGTTGTACTCCACCATCCCGGAAAAATCCCAGCCATAGATACAGACTGGGAGAAGGGCTTCTTGAGTAGCCCTGCTGAGAAGGACTTGGGGATTCTGGTGGATGAGAAACTTAACATGAGCCAGCAGTGGCTCTTGCAGCTCGCAAAGCCAATGGGATCCTGGGCTCCATTAGAAGAGGGGTGGCAGCAGGGACAGGGAGGGGAACTGTGTCCAGATCTGGGGCCCCCAATACAAGAGAGATGTGGAACTGTTGGAGAGGGTTCAGAGGAGGCCACGAAGATGATTAGAGGGCTGGAGCACCTCCCCTGCAAAGAGAGGCTGAGGGAGCTGGGCTGGTTCAGCCTGGAGAAGAGAAGGCTGCGGGGGGACCTCATTGCAGCCTGCCAGTCCCTGAAGGGAGCTTATAAGCAGGAGGGGATTCAACTTTTTAAAAGGATAGACAATGGCAGGACAAGGGGGAAAGGATTAAAACTAAAGGAAGGAAGGTTTAGATTAGATATTGGGGGAAGCTTTTTACAGAGAGTGGTGAGGGGCTGGAACAGGCTGCCCAGAGAAGAAGTGGATGCCCCGTCCCTGGAGGGGTTCAAGGCCAGGTTGGATGGGGCCCTGGGCATCCTTGTGTAGCTCCAGGCCTGGAGGTTGGTGGTCCTGCCTGTGGCAGGGGAGTTGGAGCTCTATGATCCTTGGGGTCCCTTCCAACCCATGTCATTCTATGATTCCTTATGCTGTCTCCTTTGAAGGTGTGCTGGTATTTGTAGCAGTGATCAGCTCACACAGAGAAATGCAGAATGATTCCAGTAGTCCCAAAGGAGCAGTCAGCTCTTCAAGTTTGAGTTTAAGGAATTTCCGACAAACATGTCATTTTGCCTCAGAGACACTAGAGAGAGGTTTCAAGGCTATTCTTGAAAAGAGTAGAAGCAAAAGCAAACCTGAATGACATCAGGGTAAGGGGTTTGTCTAAGAAAAATATACTCTTGCCTTCTTGCTACTATGCTGGCTTTTTCTAAACAGGGATTCTAATAGTTAGGCGACTTGAAGCTTATTCGGATTCAAAGCTCCTGGCCTTTGTAGAAGGGACAAAAATTCATCAAACTACTCTTTTAATGGAAAAATACATACTCTAGTTGTCAGAGGGCCAAATATTTAATTAAATACCCTGAGACCTATAATTCTAGAATTTTGCACAAATTTCTGATTTGATGGGAGATTTGCCAAAGGTTCAGGAACATGAAATTTGTCCCATTAATTTAATCTTTAATGTGTGTTAAAGATGTGTGAAAGACTGATGGTTATTTGTCTCTTAACCTATATCACTAAATCACCACAAACCCTGAAAAAGCAGGTTTAATGTTGTCATATACTAATCCATGCATTTGCACTTAACAAATCTACTGATGTATCTTAATATTTCCTTGTAAAGAGCAATGTTCTTACCTTCCTTACTGTTACACTGGGTTAGACGAGCTGTTCTAGGTGTGGTTTACTTATGCTTTCAAGTGCCAAACAGGAATCAGTGATGTATTCAGGCAATGTGTTCTGTTAGAAATGAAACCTCAGAACTCCTTTGCACTTATGTCTCCAGCCAAAATTTGCAGTCACCGAGGTGAAAAGACAAAGTTGTCTGTAGAATTATGTGATTGAGCCAGACTGTAAGGACTGAAAAGTGGTCTCATAAAATTTGTCACAGACAGTTTCCTTCACATTTCCAGTTTTGATAAAAGAGTCAAGCGTATCAGAAATGGTGCTTTTGTGGTTTTAGTAAGATTCATCACTTTCTGAGCTTTTATGCTTTCTGCCATATTGTATACCTGTGAAATACATCATGCCCCATTGGACCCACTAATTTGGAAATGGGATATGAAGTTCTTCAGACTATAGGTTGTTTCTATAAATCCACTTTTCTGACCAAATGTTGCTACATGACAGCCTTTCAGTGACCTATATGGAGGAGGTGGCCTGGGTCATAACCAGAACGAGGATGCTGATATCAATATCACAGCAAACACTAAAAATGCAATTTAGCAGAAAGCCCAGCTGAGATCTTACTGCCAATCCAAAAGGTCAACCTCTGCTTCACTCCTTATATCCTTTTAAAACAAAATGCCAGTGGCAATGAAAAGTCAGAGAGCCATTCCCAACCTTGTGCTTATTTGTGGTAAGAGAGGCAATTAATCAGGCATATTGCATTGCCCCCCTGCATTAGTCAGGAAAAGGTTAAAAATCAGTTTGGATCTGCGTGGGTGTACTGTCAAATCTAGATCTGTAAACAGGTTTTAACAGCTTCTGAAGCCTTCAGCTACTTCAATCTGTGACTAAAGATGCATTAAATTTATACCAATGATCTGGGGGCACTTCAAGGAGAGCAATACAGTCTGCTGTTGGATCAAGGCTGGCATAACCGATGGATTTTAGAGAGAGGGACCTTTGTGTTACCGATGCTTGGATACATGACAAGGAAGGAAGTTGCCTACTTCTAGGGTCATTTTTTTTTCAGAGAAGTGAAGGATGAGTGTGTCATGTATCAGCAAGAGGAGAATGTGCAAATTTCTTAAAATCTGCT
The DNA here is from genome assembly GCA_013400835.1 of Zapornia atra. NCBI lineage: Eukaryota > Metazoa > Chordata > Aves > Gruiformes > Rallidae > Zapornia > Zapornia atra. The sequence continues at coordinate 49,774 of VZTU01018715.1, read as the reverse complement.
GGATGTTGCAAAGGTGAATTTTTTTTCCTGTGATAAAAAATTATTCCCTATGAGTTGCTGTGTTCAGTGCAAGGTGACTGTTTCCCATAACACTAGTTTACATGGCTGTTTTAGTTAAGTTCCTTGTTAAGCATAACAAGCAAACTTTCTCTAATAAGCCTTTAACATTGCTAAGAGTTGTCAAAGGAGAACAATAGTAAATAATGCTGAATTGCTAGAAGTATGTAAAAATTAAAGTGGGAACTCATTAGAAGAATTTTTATTCAGTTTTGAAAATGAAAAGTCAGACCTTAAAGATGGCTCATAGCAAATGGAGAAATAGAAGGAAACTTCATCTGGGGAAGTTGTCACTTCTTGAGGCATTTCTAGTCTCATGTAGAAAATTTAAGGAGTGCTCACATTAACGACTTTTTTTCCCCAGCCTAAAGCTGGAATTTTACTCAAGAGTTCTGTTCATAAACATTGGGCTTGCTTCCAGTTCCACCAGCAAATAAGTACACAAGTAGATTGTCCTGGACTGATTGCAAGAAATTCTGTGTTGGGTTAAGGAAACCACATAGCTCCTGAAAAGAAAATGAAAACCTTTTCCTCAGGTTTGTCCATTAGGAGAAAAAAGGCACAGATATTGCATATATTTTTGAAGTACCACAGCCAACACAGGCTACCTGAAAAAGAGACTTGTCAACTTGTAAATTTGGTGAAAGGTTGGGAAGGAATTCTGCAAGAATCTTCCAAACTGTTTAGTATTTCATGTTGCTGTATCATATGTGTATCTAGGTAGCTGCATGCTTCTTAATGCGTTTTCATTATTTTCCTAACAAAAATGGCCTTGGGTGTGGGAAAGAGTAAATGGATGGTTACTTGTTTTCCTGGCATAGGGAGAAAACGTTTTCTAATTGCCAAAGCACCTATAGGAACAGATTGCTAGCCAACTCTAGCCTTGAAAGCCACTGCTATCTCACTTTTCTAAGCTTTTTGAATGCTAACTTCAGCTCTCCTCATTTTTATTGCAAAGTGTACATATGCAGATAGAATGTGTAGTGTATGGAAGCATATGCTTCTAATATGAATTGCATGCATTGAATAGATAACGCCATTGAATCTGTGATAGTGGTGGTAGGAGGGGAGACCAAAAGAAACTTGGTGAGGCAGACTACATCTATAGTGCCACAGCTCTGGTAGAGCCTTTCTGTCTTGATTCTCAATGGCATCTATCTCACTCCTTGTACATTAATTCTAAAAATGTATTATGTCTCTCCTAACTTGTTCTTAAATGCTGTAATTGTTCATTAGAGCTCACAGGTGAGAACTATTTCTTAAGAAGACAGTTTTGCATGCTGAGTAGTTAAAATCCTCTGGACTTTTCTGCTAGAGCTAATTCCTTTAAAGTAGACTCTTCTTTCACTGTAGTCAGGGTTAAAGGAAGCTTGTAGTGTGGATTTTAAGAAGGGGAACAAACAAGAGGAGGCAGTGTAGTAAGACAGCTTCCCTACTGTGACCTCAAATGACCATGCTTGGCACAAAAGATCCTCCATTTTCTATCTTCACATGCCTCTGAAGTGTGCTGTATATCTTCCTTAAAAACTGTTGAAGCTAGGGTTTACATTGATCCTCTGCCTGGGATATTAAACTCTCTGGGCTTTTTATTTTTATATAGAGTGGTGTTATTACTGAAATTCAATCATTGTCAGAACACCTCAGTGTGACGTGAACCTCTGTTAGCCCCTTGTCTCCTGATGTATGCAACAACTGTTATTAGTATTGTAATGTCTTCGGTTCCTGTCTCAAATGTAATGGAATTGCCTTCCAGATGCTTGCTAGGGCTGCAGAATATCTTGGTGTGTTCTCTAGGTGCTGCTGCCTTTATTAAATTGAAAGTCCTTTCTGGTTGTTCAGAAATGATCAGAGAGTTCTCTTTTGTATTATCATTTTCCCCTGCTGTTTGCAGGCACCTGACTTTTGGTTATGACAAATCTCTCTCTCCTTTCTTAATTTATAATGTAATCTTATCACAGTGCCTTCATTTCATTTTATACTTTTTGTTTTCTGGAAAACATCACCAATGTCTGCCTTGAAATCAGTCACTTCTGTTTTTTCCTGCCCTCGGAAGAGCTGGCAAAGTATCCAGACCCACCAAAGCTCCCAATGAGCTTTTTCTTCTGCTTGTGGACCACTACTCAACTTCAGTGAGATGTTGAACAACATGCACAGCTCCTATTTCTTTGGAAACCCATAAGGCTTTTTTTTTTTCAGCAGTTTGACAAAGCTGAGCTGTTTTCACTGTGGGGCTTTCACGTGGAAGCTGGGGGGGTATCAGCTTTTACAGCTAAGGAATAATGGAGAGGCATAATGTACACATTCCCATCAAGTAATATCCTTCGTGTACATCCCTTCTGCAGATCTTCACCTCTGAGGTGTGGCTCTGTATCATACATTGGCAGTCTCTTAACTCAAGTGATCTATGAATCTTGGTCTCTGAGTATTTCTGTTTGTTTTATTTGAAGGTTTCAATGTCATGGCTTTAAATTATGGCATAATGTAGAAAACTTCATTAGAAAACTTCCTTCTCTAGAGATGGACAGCCAGAGGGGGGCGGAAAGGTGCTTGTCTGTGTTCAGGGTTGCAAGTTGTCTATTTATTTTAAGTGATTTAAGTTCTTAATACAGATTCCAACACAGTGGAAAATGATATATTAAAAAATAGAACATATTGTTTCATATATTCTCAACACAGGATCTTGTATCTCTAGCTAAGCTATGTTTCTGTAAGTTCAGAACAATAGCAAAGGCCATCTCCCCATTCCCATCCCAGAAATCTCTCATGACAGGAATTTTCTGGAACTGTTAGGCTTTTAAAAGCAGTGTTTTCATGTGGTATGATCTGTCAGTTGTAGATTTATTTGGAGAATATACAGTAGGACTGTGTTTACATTAGAATCAACAGGGAAATTTGTTTTTACTTGAAAGCATTTCCTCTTTCCTGTTTACAGTTCTGGAATCAGATGGGGTTTTTCTTCAAGTTAAATCACAGCTTGAATCAAAGGATTCCACTAATGATCATCCTAGTTGTGTTAGGAGAGAATCTTCTTGCTGCATTCAAAAGCATTGGAGACTTTTATGTTGTGATTCCTCCTAGCCAAAGACATACGCACATGATATCATAGGAGATATCATGTTGATAACTCTGCATTCATTATAAAGACAGTCTAGTAAAACTTTTGAAATAGAGGAGGTGAAACATCAAACTGGGGATTAATCCTCCAAAGGAGACTTGCTGATCTAGAAGACAGCGTTGCATTGTAAAGGTCATAGACTTAATTTGTCTTTGACTTTTTTTTTATAGCTCTACCACTGAGTTCTTGTACAACTAAGAAAGAGAGAGTCTAAGTTTACACTGTTTACTTCTATTTCCTTGAAATGCCTTCTAATTTTCTTTAGGCTAAAGTCTCTTCAGGTCTGGGGTTGTTTTTGGGACCGTACAGCAGTTTGTGTGGTTGGGGTTTGTCTTCTGCTGGGCCCTATAATTACCTATATTATCCACGAGCAACCTGAGCAAAGTGTTCCTTGCAGACCTGTTTTCCAAAGCAAGCATCTCCAGTCTTGTAACATCCATGGCAAAGACTGTTTGATGGACGTCCTAAAGGGCATTACTACTTACTGTTTTCTCATCTGATACATTCTGCTCTCTTACTGATTCTCATGCTACAGACAATCTGGGGTTCCTGTGCCTGGCTCTCATGGATTCAGAGGAAAAAGCAGTCTTTCTTGGCAGTTTCAGGATAAAAACCTTTTAAAATTAAGCTGTGGAATCACTTGTAAATTCCTGCTCAAATTGTGGCATTTCCCATAAGAGGCAAACTCCCAAACCAGATAAATAAGTATGCAGTTGGTGTAAAGGGCTCTGTTTCAGCAAATAATTTATGAAAACATTAATAAAGCCCAGCTAACATCTTCATTGTGTAAAATACAAACTCTGGCTTATAACTTGTTTTCTGACTCGATAATAATGTGCATTTTTCTTTCAAGAAATCAAACATCCCTGTTTCTTTCTCCTTAGGTTGCATTTTCTTTATTAATGCTTCCAGATGTCATCTGAGCCAAGTTTTCAGGTAGGTACAATGACACACAGGTATAATACAGTAAATTCCCCAAGCTTGCACTCTGTCTTCAACACAATGTTTGCAGTGAACCTTGGGGTCTTTTATTTTTATGATAGCAATAAATTCAACTAGTGAGTTGATGACTTACTTTACAACTCTCCCCTTTCATTATGGTAGTACTGTATAGTGCAAAGCCAGTGAAACTAGACTTGCCTAAATAGTACAAAGATTGAAAAAGAAAAAAAAAAAAACCAACAAACTGATTGTTGTGGTAAAAAAAGAAGGTGGGTTTTTCCATATGATCACACTTCGGGCTCTGATTCTACCAAAGGGCATCACCAAAGGACAGTACTCAAGTCCCACAAGCCAAAAATGTATCTTGTATGAGCTCCAGGATAACATCAGGGTTAATTTGAATGTGCTCTGTCAAGGATCAAGGCCCATAATTAAAGAAAAATGACAAATAAGCAAAAGTGTTTCCCAGCCTGCTTAGCAAAGCATGGCATGCAGAGACAAGACCTGAGGTCAAGCTTGCTGTCAGAACTCTTTTGTTAGTTATCCATTATGGAATTTCTTTGGGCTAGGTCAGATCAAATCTAAACCACTATATTGACTTAGATCTATATAAGAATTCAATTTTGAGCTCTTTTTAGCTGTGGAGATGAGCTTCAACCAATGAAATTTAAAAAATAAAAAGATCAATTTGCTTTTAACTCAGGATTTTCTTTTCTGGTAGAAAAGTGTACATATCCAATAAGGAGCATTTCTATGCTGGTTATTAGTTGATTTCCTGACAGGTAGGTCATATGCCATGCAAATAGCAAATATGTGTGCCCAAGTGTCACCTTCATCTAATTATGAGATAGTCAATTTGCTGTTGAAAAAAATAGAAAGGATGGAAAAGAGTGGAGAGGTTAATTTATTGCTGTTTTTAAAGCTCATGGACAGGGTGAGTCCCCTCATTTTCAGAAAGCTCAGACCCAAATGTGTGATGATGGGAAGCAGCTTGTGATGATGGGAAGCGGCTTGTTTCTCACTACTCTACAACCATGGCAGTTCATGGCCTTGCTTCCCACCAGGGGAAGGTACGTAGTGACATCTCATGTTGCAGCAACTGGGGTAAGGGCATCAGCTGTGCCATGCTTCTGTGCTGCCTTCTTCTGAGAACACCACTGGTCAGCAAAAAACCAGAAAAGCAGTAAAAATACTGTGCCATTTTGGCAGCTCATGAACAACAGAAAATAATTTTATTTTGTAGTAGTGATGTCAGCAATGTATTGTTTGCTGTAGGGAATGGCACTAAATACTGCCCACTTGGGCAATCTCAGTTAAACAGTGTAAGGACTGAACAGTGTAAGAGGAATAACAATTACTGATGCCTTTTGGAAATTCCCTTTTGGGGACACTGGACACTAGGAGATGTTTGCAGAATTTGACAGAATTTTCTCCCCTTTTGTGCCATATCTGTAGATCATAGAGCATTAGAAAAAAACTCAGAAATCATCTGGTTCCACCTCCTGCAATAGGCAGGGACACCTTCCACTAGACTAGGTTGCCCAAAGCCCCATCCAACCTGGACTTGAACACTGCCAGGGAGGTGCTGCCACAGCTTCTCTGGGCAACCTGTACCAGTGTCTCACCACCCTTATAGTGAAGAATTTCTTCCTAATATCTAATTTAATCTGTCCTCTTAGTGTAAACTTATTACCTCTTGAACTATCACTCACTCTTTGATAAACAGACCCCCTCCATCTTTCCTGCGGGTCCTCCTTAGGTACTGGAAGGCTGAAGGATGCTAAAGACCAAAAGGATGCTTCAGTTTCCAGGATCTTTTGTATCACTAAGTGCATTTAAAGTATTCATTGAAAGATCAGATGGAGGTTGGAAAAGGCAGGTAGCTTAGTGTACTGGTAGTTATATTTGCCCTAAGCCTATTTCTCCCTAGCTTTAACTCAACTTAGAAAAGATATTTAATTCTTTTGCCCTTCAGAGCTGACTGTACATAAATCTAGTCAGCTTTGATTTATGTAATGAATGGATGATACAATATGAACGTGTTAACAGTGTTTAGAAATAAAGAGTTACTCCTAAAATTGCAAGTTCTGCTCTTTCAGATTTGTACATGATGGACATCATTGTGCATGTAAATAAGACAGGCTTTAACTCAGAATTCACGTGTAACTGAGGTAGCAGGACACATACTGTCTTGACACATACTGTCTTGTAACACACCGATGTTACAAGACATCTGTTTTTAAAGGACAAATTCCCTACTTTAGACTCTGAAGAAGAGAAATCTTTCTGACAAAGGTTCAAGGGCTGGCAAATTCATTGCAGAAAGAGCTTGAAAAGCTAGGTCTCTTTAGCCTACCCAAAAATAGACTGAGCAGAGACTTGATTACAAGACACCCGTACTTTCAAAAGTCAAAACTACTAAATAATGAAGGCCTCTTTAATCTAGCAGGGGAAAGCATGAAGAAAACTAATAGCTAAATGCTTCATCCAGACAAATTCAAATTAAGAATTGGTGCCTCATTTCTAAGAGTAAGATTGATTAACCACTGGAATAACTATTAAGGGATATGGAGTCCTTATTTCTTGAAGCCTCCAAATGAAGACAGGACAGTGAAAATCATAGTTTTGAAAGATATATTTTAGTAAAACAAAAAAAATAAAAAATTGCCAAGCTCAGTAGGTAGGTGATGATAAAGTTTAAGGGCATGTATTACACAGAAGGGCAGACAAGAGGATCTGATAGTCTTTTCTGGTCTCAGACACATGAGTGAAAGCAGATCAAGGGAGAGAGAGCTTATTCACAGTTATTTCCAAACGCTGAATAAATTGTTAACATTTGTCACCCTGCCTGTGATTTCAGCATTATGCTTGTGAAGTGCAACACAGAAATACAGGAACCCAGAACACTCAAACTGCAATTGCATTATATTGATGGCAAGCAGAGCTTTTATCACTCAGCACTAGGCTGCTGTTGTACCCTGGAAAAAATATATCTGCTCTGGCAAACACTGAATCTCATCTGCTTTATGCAGAAAGAACAAGAAGGAAGAAAATATATACACATAACAGCACTTCCTATCTGACAAGAAATATGTTTGTGTCTAACTCAAAGAAACAGAGCTGCCTGCATATTCATGAGGTAGGTACATTCAGGCCCCTATAGACATAGGATTTATTGATTAATGTGCAGTTTGCACATCACTCAATAGAAACTGATGTTGCTGAGAAATTAAATGTGGTAAACCATTATCAGAAGACCCTGGAATTCCATATGCATTATTGAGCAAAAGTGAGAGTTGGGCAGGTGGACAAGTCAGGTAGGGAAAAAGATTGTTCAAAGTTGTCCAAGGGTATGTAAGGGAGAGGAATGACATGGCATTTATGGCATTGGGTAATGAATGGTAGGTCAAGTGGAAGATCTAGAAAGTTGTAACCTTGCAGAGGGTACACGAGGGATTGGACATCCCTGATGGATCAGTGTGCTAAACTTTACTAAAGTTCAGGACAACATTAAAGGAAGAGCTCCTTGAAAAAGCTCTGGTCCCATACACACTATACTGGTAAGTCTGTAGTAATGAATCACATCACTTTCCCTATGCAGGACAGGGAAGTAAGTGAAGGTCAGCAGAAGTGAGGCACCAGTTTGCATTAGGACTGAATTTTTAGGCAAGAGTCAAGCATACATTTATGGATGAGATGATGTTTATATGTAATACCTAGAATTCTGTGGGTAAGTGCATGCTTAGCAAATAGGGACAGGCTTATGCATGAGTTTTAAATAACTAGAAACGCCTTAGTCCAACAAATAAAAGGTTTAAATAGTGGACTATCTGTGTCACACAGTGAGACTTGGTTATGCCTCCTTCATAAAGCAAACCTTATATCAAACTTGAGCTCCTTCAGTGATTAAAATATTGCCAATTACATGGCTTCTACTTTGCTAGTTGGGTTTCAGTATTTTCCAGGGGAATGCAGTGAATTTTGACAATGTTCATAACTGATGAGTGATACCAACAGTTTTAGTGGAGGCTGGTCACTTCTATAGCAATATAACTCTCTTGTGATTCGCCGCCTTCTTGATGTTCATTTTCTGTGTGCCATTTTGCTAAATTCTTTGATGTAAGGTTCTGTATAAGCCTTTAGAGGATAAGCAAATATGTGCTCTTGTTTTTTGTGAATATTTTGCTTGGGTTCATATCACCCTGTTAGACTGGTTTTAATTTAATATAGCTGTTTATTTAAGCTGAAATTTTTCTAGCCCCCCAAAAGAAACTGTCTCAAATACACTGGTTACAGAGGTATGTCTCTCTTCATGGCCTGATCCAAAGCCTATCAGAAAGAGGTCTACAGCAGGTAGCACTACATCTATTAAAATTCACAGGTTAGGTCAGAGGGAGAGTTTAATTTTCTATTCAGTTTTATAGGGTTTTTCCAATAAGGTGCTTTTCATCTGGGAGCAGCACAAGAGGACTAGAGGGAACCCAACAGAAACCTAGAGCCTGTTCATCCAACAATTTCAGATGTATTTCTAGAAGCAAGTAAAAATACCATGAAAAGAAATGTACCCCACTGTTAAAAATGCTGTGAACAAAGTGTGACAAAGAGATCATCAAGGCAAGCATGACACTTTAGAACATGGGCCACAGGTGACTATTCAGCATGATTGAATAAATCAGTTTAATAGAGGCAAGATATAGAAAACCAAAAAAATTAACAGCTCAACTAATTGGAGGCTTACTCAGCGTGCAGCATCATGGCAGAAAGGTTTAATTCCCTGCATTTGCAGAGGAATCACAATTCAGTTGTTAGATTGTTAAGAATATATTTATGTCTTAGCACAGAGCAAAATGTATAGCTCCCTGAGCTGAAATTCCCACCCATTTGAATAGGATAAAATAATCTTAATCCCCTGTAAACAAAGCAGAACAAAAGTTAGAAAGATTGCCCCTGCTCTTTCTCTCTCTCTCCCTCCCCCTTCCTTTTTATTTTTCTCTTACTGAACAGGGAGCACATAGTGAATAACAAGAAGTGTTTAAATCATACATACTGTTTTCTCTGTTGTCTCAAGCTTCAATTTAATGGATGCATGTGGCATGAATGTCAGCAAGATCAACTGGATGGGTTTTTTTTTCCACGACATTTTGACCATGTGATGTGAAAAGGCACTGTATTCATGTGTACACTGTGGCTTCCAGATTGCAACCTTTCAAGGAAGAGGGCAGTCTGATGAAATGCTTTTCATCCACAGTTCTGCCTTGGGTAGCTGCTACTCTACTATGCTTTCCTGGCCCTGTGCTGGCTTTCTCTACATGTTAATGCAGCTATTCTGTGAACTGCACAAGAATAACAATAGTAAAAAGCTGCTTTCCAACTGGTATATATATCAGCTGGACCAGATTCCTCCTTTGGTTTGCAACCTGATTACATAAAGGTATTTATCACCATTACCTGGAGGATGCTTCAGGCACAAGGGGTGGAATAGGTAGTACTAAAGCCAGTTTAAGAAACACTGCTATTTGGATGGCAAATCCAATTCTAGAAAAGGAAACCTTCTGTTACTAGAAATTCTCTATGGAGGTATAGATCTGTCTACTGGAAAACGTTTAGTAATCTAGTATTAAAAAGATAATGGAAAACTTTTTTGCTGAGGAAGCTTCATGACAATATTGCTATGCCCTGTTATGTCAGGTAAGGTGGCAGCCAAGGTGCAGTGGAGCACTGCTCATGGTAGTAATGCTGTCCAGCATTTGCAGGTTCTAAAGGGAGGGACAGGTCTGTTCCCATACAACTGTATCCTCTCACCTCAGTCCTTGCTATTGGGAAACTTGGTATCCTTTGCAGCTGAGGGGACTGGATGTATCAGAACCAGTCAGGTCTTAGTCACCATCCATTTAAGACAACAGCAGCTCTCACTGGTGAATGTGCCACCTAACTTTTTCCTAAGACATCCTGAGCATCGCTGGTACCCTGTGAAATGATGTTCCCATGGACCAAAGGGAAATGTCTTGGAAATAATGCATGGATACAACAGAAGTGGGTGAGGAGCCAGTTGTGAATGGAGGAAGGCTGCATAGGATGTGTTCAGCTTCAGGGATGGTTTTCCTGGATCACTGAATCAGTGCTCTTCCCCTTCCACATGACTGGATGGGAATACAGACGCTCTGGAAGTTTAGCTTTACATGCAGACTCCCTGCACATATTGGCACCAGAGCCAGTTCCTTAAAACACAGCTGATACTTAAGCCACAGACAGTTTAGAAAAAGGCTCCATCATTAGGGCAACATTAGTAATTTTGTTCTGAATCTTCCCAGTGATCAAAACAATAAATGGAGTTTTTTTTTTTTCCTGGACCCCTGCTTTTAACCCTTTCAGGGCCATGAGGAAGTGACCAACTGGCTGATAAAATCCTCTGTTAGGGGTCATTTCTATTCATTAAGGATCTGCAGTGCTGTGTAATGAAGCTATCATGGGGTCTAAGGCAATTGTCTGAGTTGCTTGCCTCACTGCTGAAGGCTGTTTGGAATTGGTGCTAGGACTAAGTGTTGTTCTTGGCTTTCTGTTGTTCAGGGGAAAGGAAAATGCTTTTACTTGCATTTTTGCTGCTTTTAAATGCATAAGGAGTATTTTTTTTTTGCTATCAAAAATAGAAACTTATCCTTTTAGTTCTTTTTTCCCTTTCTAACTTGAAAATTCTCAGGTAATTACATGCTTTCAAGATCCTTCAGCTTTATATGTGCTACTGGAGGCTGTGGTAAAACTGAAAGCTTTGGTAACATTATGAATCTTGGTTTCCTGTAAGAAGTTATGTTTGGGGTCAGGCTTTTCAACCTTTTCACAACCTTTGAAGTAACAGGATAAGATGAGGGCCAGGATGAAGAGTAGCATCTTGGTCTTGTACATTCCTATGCCCAACATGAATTGAACAGATTTGGACTGATGAAGTCCTACGACCAAGTCCTGCATAGTGAAGAAAATTTTCAGAGCTTGAAGAGATAAGACCTTTGTGTGGCTATTTCACACACCTGCAAAAGCAGCAAGTTCCATGTCTGTGGAGGAGGGAATCAGGTTATATTGTATTGGAACTGTAGTACACTGTCTATATTATTTTTCTTGTTATTTTGTGTGGATAATTACTGCCTTCCTTTTCATATATTCACATTACAAGCTTAGAATTCCTTATTCCAATATAATAATTTCCAGCAAAATAAATATTCTGCAGGTATTTGTATAGCAATAACTTCCTGCTTGGGTTGTTATAAATATTTAGAAACTCTGTGTCGGTGGAGCTATGTATGGTTAAAGATGTCACCAAAAACTCTGTGGAATTATTTTCTGCTAATTCTTGGAGTCATTTGTTATACTGTGTACACTGGCCATCACTGAGACTCATATGCCCTAATCTCTGTGGTAGCTTAACTTTAAAAATAGCAAAACCTCTTAAAACATCAATCTTTATTAGATGGAATTCATAATACTACACATCATATTTAGTATTAGTGCTGGCAACTCTCATTTTAACATCTCTGAGCCCTTAAGGAATGTCATCTGATTCAGGCTGCCCACTTTCACAGCAAAGTATCTTTTCTATTAATGTTGATTCTCATCTTGGTTTTTTAGCTAACTTTCTTCTTGCAGTTGAAACATGGGACTCAAGCAACTTAGCCTAAGGAGCAGGAGCCCAGGATATAACACAGGAATCCTGATTTGATGCAGGGAACAAAAGGTCTTTAATGTTTCCTCTGATGTGAAATGCTGTTGCAGTACAGAATAGGAGTTTGGATGGTCACAGGAGGTCAGACTGATATCCCATGAAAGGGAAAACCCTTTCATTTTACAGATTTCTCAAAAGCAAAGAGAAGATACAATTAAATCCTTTAACAGAATACTGCTTTTCCCTTCCTGCAAGAGCTAATGTAACTTTTCTAACAGTTCTGAGGTTTGAATGCATTGTGAGAATTAGTTCCATTAGAAAAAAATGTGTTCATAGGTCACTGAATGTTAATGCTGTACAGCCAGCTACTGTATGTTTGCTAGGGTTTGATCCAGGCTAGTTGGGAATACCACAAACGCAGTGGTCATATGCATGAACTCTTATTAATAGAATAATTAGATGACATTTTGAGCAGTGATCTTTGAAAGGTGTTTAATAATTTACCAGGATTAGTTTTGTTTGTGCTTGGAGTAGGAATTGCAGATCAAGAGTCCTGGGTTCTTCCATGGCTTAGGCACTGGCACACCAGTGCATGTCAGCTTGTGACCATGTCCACTGGACAGTATGTTTGTGCATATACATACATATATGTAATCTGCAAGGGCTGAATTGCTGTTGCTGTTTGTTAAATGGCTGCAGATACGTAGTCTGAATACAGCAAAAATTCACCTTTACAAGGTTTTGAAGAAAACAAACAAACCAAAGAGAAATACCCCCATTAAAACTTTAGGTAAAACATGAGATGAAAACCCAGTAGTTTTAGTTTGCCTAAAACGTTTTGAAAGTATTTTTCCTATGAATAATTTACTAACTATAGATAATTTCAGGGAGCTTTTAATCTAATCTATTATTGAAAAGAATGAGTTTGTTCCTGCTGAAACTAATAGTCAAAATACTCATCTGTTAGAGCAAAGTCATATCAACTTTAGGTGAAGTATACACAGTCATGACAGGCACTTCCAAGTGGCTTTACAGTTTTTCCAACTCTGCCCTGGCCTGATTACTCTGGACTAAGCACATGCTGACATCCAAGTACTCATTTACTCCGAAATAAAAGAACAAAGACATTGAGATGCTCTAGGATTCCATACTTGTGAGATCAAACTTTTTTGCTTAGTAGCAACGACTAAAATTCCAACTTAGCAGCACACAAGAAGAAAAAAAACTGTGTTTTTCTTAAATGGTTGCACTGTCTTAACACAATGACATTGTTTAGACTAAAAGCAGTTTTGTATGCATTATGAATTTTGTAATTCAAAAGTTCCTTAAAGTTTTCTGTAGTTCTAGAATATACCTGGTGAATTTTTAATGATTGCAGACAATGCACAAAACTTTTTTTTTTAATATCAATATATACTACAGAACAGAATTATTACAGGTTTAAATCTCTGATTCTTCAGTGAATAGAACTGCAACGTGCCATTGTGGTGTTCCATAGTTTACAACCCAATTTTATGTGCTTTAATATTCTTTGTTCTTCAAAGTTTGTTTACTGCACTGAGTAAAATTATATGATCCGTAGAACAGATTAGGGAACAGAAAGCTCAGTAATGGAACTTTTGTGTATCTGCTATCTGAAGACATTATGATAGGGCTGAGGTGATTTCAGGAAGCGTATGCAGCTCTTATAAATTCTGTTAGATTTTGTGTAGTCGTTTATAAAATGAACGTGGAGTTTTTCTGTGAGGATGTGCAATCTTCCTCTGGTGGGGAGTCCAGAACACCCCTGCAATTCCAGAGCCAAAAAGTCATGTTAACTACAGTGACTGAACAACAAGCATACTGGAGAGTTTTCAGGTACCCAGCGAGTCAGATGATAGAAAATTACCAGGAATGGCAAAAGGGGACATCTAAGCATGGAGAGGTACACAAGAAGCTTGAACAAGGAGTCAGAAGTTTTTTTTCCATTCTGGTCTTGAAAACCATTGTGTACAGACAATGAAGGACATTTCTGGGTAATCTATAGCACTACTTGACTGCCCTCTTGGTAAATGACATTTTACACCAGTGAATACAACTGCATTAGTGAAACAAAGAGGTTCATTATTGTTTTGTCTAGCAGTAACTTTATGTATTTTAATATCTTTGAATGTCTGAGTGATATATACTGCAGCAATCCACCTCCATACCCAACCCTGACATGCAAATCTGAATTCAAAGTATCCATCTCTCTGGAAAAAGGTGCCTTTAAATAGTATAAAAGCCCTGGGGGTTAGCACCCTTCTGCATGATCTAGATAGTTTCCCATCAGAGTGCCTTGATATTTGGCTGTAGGCACCCCCTTGAACCTGTTTGTACTCGAGTATTAGAGATTTTTAGGTGCACGCAGGATGCAGGAGAACCAGCCAAGGAGCTTGGTTCTGCCTCCAAGAGTCAAAGGAAGTACTCCAGAGCTGAAACAGAGGTCTGAAAGGAAAGGAGTGAATTAGCCCTATGATAACTCTTCATAATAAGGTTCTAAAACACATGGAAAATGTTTTTTAAAAATGGGTTTCTGGTGCTGTGAAGCATTAATAAACACAATAAGCAATCATTGTATCTCAGTATATACTATCTTTCATGTGAAGAGCTCAAAGTGCTTCACAGACACTAATTAATTAAGCCTTACAAAACACCTGGGATGGAAACTCTTCAGGCGAGTTTATAATATCAGTTCATTTTACATTTACATTAAACACAGGCCTAGAAAGGTTAAATGACTGGTCCCCAGTGACACAGCAAGTCAGATCTAGAGCAAGGAGCACAACCCCAAGGCCCTACTTGGGTGTCACTCTGCTGGTGTAGTGAAAAATATGTATTACAATCATGCAGTTCCTAGCAAAGTGAATAAGCTGTGTAAATATCTATTTACACTGCAAGTTTGGGATAACATAATGTTACCATGATTTAGTGAAATTCATATTGTACAGACTGAGAAATAAATGCAGAGTAATGCATCACAGAACTCATTTCACATTAGCTGTGCAGAGGGATGCTACCAATCCTCCGCCATCTGCTTCTGCAAATATATTGTAGATGCAGCAGCAGGACTAATCTTGCTTTGAGGAGAATGACTGCAGCTGGGGGGAACTGGGTCCTCTGAAGTCCAAGGAATGACAATAATACAAGCTCTTGGGGATATGACTCTCCATGCCATTCTCAGGTATCTAGTATTTAATTTTCTTTACCTGAGTCCCCTGAGCTGAAACTCCCAAAGGAACAGCAGTTGTGATTGAGTTCTCTTTTTCCCCTGAGCCAGTGTAAGTGGCCCTTGAAATATATTGTGTGGACCCTAACAATATTAGGGGACTTAAATTCTCCTGAGTTCACTTGGAAATTTTCTAGTTAAGATTCAGTTGTCCATGTTAAACTTTGATGTTTCTCAGCACTGTCATGTTGGGAAGTTGGATGGGCACATGCATGAATACAGTGGGGAAAAAAAAAAAAGCTCAATAAAACCAGAAAGTTAAATAACTTGTTTAGTTCAACCTGTGCCTAGCAGTGTCAGCTCTCAATGGGCCACCAAATTTTTATTAATTTGAAATACACCTTTGAATTTTCTGGCTTTTCCCTGTGGGAAAGTACATAATGAATTTGCATTGTTTCCTCTGAACTGTCATTCTGGCTCTTTTTTGCCAACATTTATCTCTTTCTGAAATTAATAGAATTTACCAATTAGTGGAATCAATCTGTTCCTGGCATGAGTTGCTGCAGTTTCCAAAATATGAAGTGAATACACTGGTGTAAGTTCACACACAATAATCCAGACAGTGTCACATCTTGGATGATACAAGGTCACACCCTCTGTCATCTCAGGATCTGAGCCAGTGGGTTTTCTCAGACAGGATTTCATGGTTTGGTATTCACTCTGAAGGTTGGGTCAACACGCCTGCTATACCCAACAGAACAAGCTATACCCAGCAGAATCATGCTTAGCAAAGTTGTCTCAGCTGTCGGACACTCATTCTTACTTATCTACTCTAAAGACATAACTGACACTAGATCTAGTTTCCTAGATCATCAATTTTAAATGTTCTCAAAAGGGCCTTGACTCCTTGCTTGTAACTTTTAAATACACTGAGGATGTTTACACGGTCCTTCCTGATACCCCCTTCATGGATCTTGAGTGGAAGGTCACAGGAGCAAGCTTACCAAGCCTACACATCAACATACATTTCAAGAGGAAGTTGTTGACAACTGCCATGTTTTTACTAAGTACTATTATTACTATATAAGTAATTTTCAACTATGCCATAAACTAACTCATTAATTGGGAAGAGTTTACTTCTGGGTATATTACAAATAATATAATGGAAGGAGACTTCTAATTCTGTAAATACAATCTCCCTCTCATTCAGAATATCCTGCAATTCCTCAGGACATCTCACTTGAAGTAGAATTGGAGGCATAGGAATGACTGTGTATGCATGTGCATCAAGATTACAGCTAGTTTTTGCTGTTAAATGAATAGGGTTATAAATACCTATCAGTATATTTAAATGAATCTGAAAACGTCCTGTCATTCATTGCACTGTAGCTTTGAGTGTTTATATTCTTAAATTGCTTGATATTAACTGACACTGTCAAAAGTAGCACAATCTCCAAATGTGGAGCATTTATACTGTCGTTAATAGCACTTTTACTGAGCTTACTGCTGGAAACTTCTGTCTTGACTCTGCAAATGTGTTGTTCTCTTCAAGCATGGTAATATTTATGTCTTAGGGTGCATTTAATGAGTAGTTTTTGGAACAGCGTAAGAAAGGAAGTCAACACTGTTACTGTGCTTGTACAGGCATGGGTCAAATGTCACTGAATTGACTTGACATCTAGGAGGCCAGTGGTGTAGGTTGAATCCAGATCCTGATCCTTGTTCAGTGCTCAGACCTCGAGGGTAAATACAGATATTCATCTGGGAATGAGAGTAAGTCATGTGGGTAAAGGACACCTGCACAGTGTCCACACTGAGACTTGATTTGATCTAGCTTTATAGAATAATAGAACAGTTTGCTTTGGAAGGGACCTCAAAGATCACCTAATTCCAGCACCCAACTTCCCTAACACATGTTGAAGGTGTGCAGAGAGCAGGCTGCCTGAGGTCACCCTCCCTCAGAGTATGGCAGCCTCATGCTGCTGCATGTTCCTCAGTTGGAGTGTTACCCTTATTCAGCTGCTTGACCCAGACTGCGTGTGCTTGTTAGAAATTATTAGACTGGTGGGAAAGCAGTGTGCTAAAGAAAATGCTGGAACTGGAAGTAGTCTGTAGTGGAATAAATTCAAACAGAGTTCAGCTTCTATTTGCAAGCATGGCAGAACAGGAAATTTCCATATTAAGTGCTTTTAATCCTGTTAAATTAACACAACATTTTAGTAAGTAATTCAGTCATCTTTGAAAACACTTTCTGCTTCATTGAGACCTACATTCCAAAGTCTTTAGAGAAAGTGGCTTCCTATCTGGTTGTTAAAAAAAATAATTTTGAAAGGGCTTTGAGTGATTTCTTCCTCTTTGTGAAATGGTGGTGGAAGTGGGCATCTTTTCACAGTGCTGTGTTACTGGAACCAAAACCCATATCACCCCTTGTTTTCCAGAGGAGTTTTCTACTGAATGCCATCAACCCATCAGAGAACTAATTTTTCAAGTACTTGTTTTGTTACCTTTTTAATTAAGAGTTTATGTCCTCACCTCCTCCCATCAATGCAGGCAGCTCAAAGAAAAACATGTCTTGAGGTAGAACCTGCTTGCTGAACGTGTGCCGTGCATACTTGATTTCAGACCTCAGCAGGGCATTTGTAGGGTTGGGTAATGACAGGACAGGGGTTTTGAGTGAGAATACAAACCCATTGTTTTTCACGAATGATTTATTAGGCATTCACAACTGCTAAACTCATTGTAAGCCCATAAATTTGCATACATTTTAACTGATGTGACCCAATTACAGAATGAATTGAATTTCATTAAAATGTATACGCTGGCTCTCCTTCCAGCAAAGTGCTTATTGTTGGCTGCCTTTTGTACCTTACTGAGAGAGAGGCTTGTTTCAATGTAGTCTGTAGGCTAAAGCATTTTATGTTTAGACTCAGATCTTACCTCTCAGCTCTGCCAATGCTTTTCTTCCTCTTTGTAGTCACCCTAGTTGTATTGCTTTCAAGTACTAAAGGTAATCCCTCTAGCTTTCACAGGTATTGTCAGCTGCTTTGATGCATGATCCTCTCTAACATGTGAGTGGGTGCTCATTCCAGTGTGAGAAGTTCTGTAGTCTACACCTTATTCTTTATCTTCAAGGTGATGCTGGGGGATGCACTACCTTTCAGCTCCTCCTCATTGTTCCAGATCTATGGGGTATAGTCCTCTCTTTGTAATGCAGAACATATACCTTCTGGTGGTGGTGAGTTTGAAATTGGCAGAAGGGTGTTGAATTGAATGCCTTGAAGATGAAAGTTCTTTCTTCACAAACGAGGAGCAGCTGGAATAGTATGCAGGACCCACAAGCTCTTTCCCATAGCAAATTCACAGTGCAAAGCAGCTACTTAAGTCTTACTTAAGACCTGATTTAAAAATAACTTTTGAAAGTGTGATCTTTAAATTTCTTCTGCCTTACCATCATAACCTATCCCTGTTAATATATATTCCTTTTTGGGAAGTAGAGATGAACCACAGAGTGTTTGGTTTTCTTTTGTCATATGTCTTGAGTTGATGTGTTTCAGGAGACATGAATGCAAAAGCTTATGAAACCCCACTGAAGCAGTTTAATACCTAGTAATTTCTACACACAGACACAATGGTGAAGAATATATACGCAGCAAACAACCCAAGGGGAAGACTTGTGCACCAAAACCTCGTAGGCTGTTTCCTACTGTATCAGGCTGATGGGAGATAGTACCACTCAGTATGAAAATTGCCTAACTTACATTGTATGACAGTCATCTTTAATTCCAGCTGGCTGTGTGCACTTTGTTAGACACCTAATATGCAAGGTTTCATACGCCAATAGCATTTGCTGAAGTCATCTGTTGCTCTGTAGTCTTCTGTCAAATACGCAGGGCAAATCTCATTAACTTTAAATGAAGTAATATGAGACATTCATCAAGAGATGTCTCTCCTTAAGTCTGTGCAGTGAGCTGTGAGAGGGAATACTATGATTTGTATTGCATGTTTTCTCAAGGTAATGTTGCTTTTAAGTGTTGTAGATTTAGAATAATGTAAACAGACATTCATACACTGATAAAAGATGCATTATAAAGCTCTGAGGTAAATGGATAGGGACAGAATATATACTTAAAATATGTAGTATTACTTGTTTATATCCCCAGTTGCATTAAGGTGCAGCTTAAAACAAGCTTTTCCATCTTTATTTCTGCATACCATCAGCATCACCCTTCCATACATACATACCTCAAGAGACAGAAAAAGCATCAGTATGTTTCAATGCCCACTGATAACTCTGCTCTCTGAAGAGATTAACACTGAATGAGACATCCCATAAACGAACACTGGTATTTCCAAGATTTCATGGAACCTGGCTGCAATTATGAGGAACATACCCATCATCCAATCTTCTTATTGAGCAGTTTCAGTTTTAAATCCTTTTATGTCAATGAGAGGAGCCCTAAAGAGGAGAGTCATTTGTTTATAATCGGAGTAGTCTTGGTACAGAAAGTAGCAGGGCAAGATGTTGCAATACACTCCATATCTGTTGTTCATATCTAGGCTTTAGCAGACAGCTCTATTTAGGGAGTTCAGCATTCATTCCTGCTCATTAGTTGGTCTCTTTACTAAAAGTGCCAACAAGGGAGCCAATTAGTGCTGTGGCTGTGGTCTGTTTTTTTATGGAGGCACCTGTTCAACCCTCAGGAAGGCCAAGACCTATCTGCTCACACAGGGCATTGGGCTACTAGCAGATGATGATGGTAATGATGATTAGCAACCTTTGTCCTGATCTGTCCTTACAGTGAGAATGGAAAGCATAATATTCATTACCATCTCTACACGGTCTTCAGAATTTATAGCTGGTGCAAAACTGCTCCAGGGCTACAAACACTTTCATTTATTAACCGTGGAAGAGAGACAACATGAGGAAAGACCGTATTACCACCATTCCTGTCATCAGTAAGCCTTGATCCTGCATTGAAGGGTTGAAAGTGAGAATGCTTTGATTGGAGTTCTTTCATTTTCTGATGTGTTTATTTCAGGCCCTTCTGAGATTATTGGAAAGAGAGAGAACTAGCAGTCATAGTTAGGGCATTTCTCTGCTGGTGGACACCTGTCACTGAAAACGAGTCAGGACATTTGAAGCTGCTTTTCTATGGGCCACTGAATTTAACCTTGATTTGACTGAATTTCAATTATTTTTTACAAATGGCCTAAGACAGATTCATTTGTGACAATTAAATGTGAGAGGCAATCATTCCTACTGTATTTCTTTGTATACTGTCTTGCCCTCATATTTCAGACTTCACCGTTAGATGGAATTTATTCCTTCCCAGAGAGCTGACTGCATGTTCACTATCTGAAACTTGTGGCAAAAGCAATGTCATCACTTTTTGTGTCTGTGACCCTTCTGGTATGCACAAACTTCTCGAGACATTCCTTTTTGTTGCTAATGATCTCTGCCTTCAGATAATGTTATATTTGCTAAAGATTACAAGATATCTTGAAAACTTATGTAGGACTGAAAACAGATTTGCTTTCTCTGCTTTCTTATCTCTCACTATTTCACACATCAAATATATTTTCCCCTCCCCAAATAGTAGGGGAAATATATTAACCATCCTTGAGCTGCAATTGCGAATAAACCTGAAGTAAACCATATAAGTTGAATGAGAGTTAAATAACAGTTCACTGAAACTTCTTCATTTATAGATCATGTTCTATCTGATACATCTTACAGGCTATTCTTAGTATTCTTAAATCTCACTACCATTGATTAAAATGTGCACAAATATAGAATTCTCTGAGATGTAAGGTGAGAAAAATGACTGATGCTCAGCAGCAACACAAACCACAGGTTTTGTGTGGGGATTAAAGAATTTGAGAAGAGTAAGAACAGCGAAGAAAGCAGTCTAGGGTTTTTTTATCATCTGTACTTTATTGGGATAACTAAAGTAACATTATTCGTGCAAAGTAGAATATGGTACATGGTAGGTCATCTTTCATATGTTTTAAGATCTTGATCTCACAACTTTTGATAAGGAATGCTTTCAACACTTGTGCATCTAACATCTACAGTTGGTGCAGCCTTGCCCTGAGTACTGTGCACAGTTTTGGGTCCCCCAATATCAGGAGGATGTGAAGGTACTTGAATGAGTCCAAAGGACCGCAACAAAGCTGGTGAAAGGGCTGGAAGAAATGTCCTCTGAGGAGCAGCTGAGAATGTTGGACTTTCCTAGTTTGGAGGAAAGGAAACTGAGGGGCAACTTTATTGCTCTTACAGCTTCCTGAAGAAGGGAAGAACTCTTTTCCCTGGTATATTGTGACAGGATGTGTGAGAATGTTTCAGAGCTGCATCCGGGGAGGTTCAGACCTGACATTAGAAAACATTTATTTACTGAGAGGGTAAAGACTGGTGTAGGTCTCTTCCAACTGAACCTTTCCTATTATTCTATTCTAATTTCATTCCATTCCATTCGTTTTTTAGAAAACCCACAAGGAAGACCATGGTATTTTTGGTTTCATCCATCACCTGTACTTTGTGCCAAAGCCAGATCCTCAGTGGAAATAGGAAGCAGGTCAGTGAAATGCTCCTCTGCCTCCTGCGAGGAGACCTGTGTACAGCCACTGCAGAACAGAGCTGCTGGGAGCATAAGGTGCTTGCAGCAATGTGTTGTGGTGTGCAGAGCTTGCCTCAGAGACAGTTTCAGACTGCCTGTTGGCTTGCTGTTCTCTGACGTTCCAAACTTCACAGCAAATGAAGTCATGTAGAGCCTTGACAAGTAGAAAACCTTTCACAATAGGTAGGATTCTTTCTGTCCTGAAAGAGGGTTTCTGTTTACCTGTGCTGCTCTACTCCCTTTTCTTCCTTTTTTTAGAGTTTGGTTGTGGGGTTTCTTTGATGTTTTATTTGGCTGTGCAGATAGATTTTGGTCTGGAGGGAAATATCAATGTCTCAGCTTCATTATCAGGCCGGGGGGGATGCCATTTAGCTCTGTTACCTAATTGTTGTGGAATTGCAACTAAGTCAGGAAGTGTCCTGCCTGATACAGCCAGGACAAACTATTGTTTAGCATTATGTTGCTGACTAGCAGAACATGATGGCTGAATCAAAGCTTGTGTTGTAGAGTTATTTTGGGAGAAGGTCAGTCTGGAACATGAGAGATTGTCTATTAACATGACCTCACATTCCCCACCATCCATTGAAATCAAACAAAACAGGGTTTCATGGGTTAATTCCTCTCTTTCCTTTGCTCCTCTCTTATAGAGGTTTTTGGGGTTTTTTTCCATGATATACTAAGCTAAATAAGGCATAAAAAATGTCCTGCCATAGAATGTAAAAGGAGAGAAAAGCAGAAAGCAGAAGAAAAAGCCCTTGAGCAAAAGCTCACTTATTAGAGTATTTATTTTTCATTAAATCTTGGCAGCTACTTTAAGAATTAAAATATTACTGGTTTTCAAATTTTACAACTGACTAGCCTGTGAATTTAAAAGCATTTGGGGAGGGGTGAATAGTTCATTAGCTTGTTCCTTCAATGACACTTTCAAATGGTTTCCTTATGGTGACCTCTATTTTAAATTTATGGGAATCACTCCAGTGTCAAACAAGCTAAGTGCTGCATTTCATTAATGAAAAATTAATGGAGAAGACCTTGGGCTAGTTTGCAGTACTTGTTTACAATACATATAATTCATTAGAAGAACATCAGTCAAGCAAGGATCCTGCATGGCTGCAGTGGTGTTGTAAATGGGACTTTATTCTCTTTTTTTCCAGTTAATGAAAGTATGAGGCAGGGAAAAATACACATAAAAGAGATTTAATGAGTCTTTGGAAAAGTGTTGAAATAGGGTACACAAGTCATAAATTTCAATTACTAACTCTACTCCAACCATACTTATTAGTGTAGGAACAAGATATCAGTTCATAAAAGGATGAAAGTATTTGTGAGAGACAGGGACCAACTGACTTGCAGAATCTGCCACTATGTTTAGAATAAGGGACTGGGAAAAAAGTTTTAATACTCCAGTATTGCCTCTGCAACTGAGGTGATAAATGACCTTAAAACAAGTAAGTTCTTCCCAGAAATGGTGCTGCCTCACTTTCTTCAGAAGCTCCTTGGGGCAGCCCTGGGAGAGAATTTTGCTCTGTCCTACGTAACGAACAGTATGGGTGACTGAAAAATCAAAGTCACACGTTCATGTAATGTGAAAGACATAGTTTATTATGTCTCAAATGAAAACCTTTGCAAAATTTACAGTTCAGATATATTCTGCAGCTCAGATCAGGCTATAGCTACCCATAGGCTTTGGCTCCTAAATGAAGCAAGACTTTTCTTTAAAGCTGTTCTGGGACAAGCTGTATGATAATGATAAACATTACTTTGTAATAATGTCCTGGTATCAAATCCCCATGTTGCTGTGCTGGACACAGAACTTTTTTTTTTTTTGAGTGCAGAAAGTTCCTGTTACAGAGCAGATGTGCTGCAAAATACAAGACCAAGAGTGTAAGAAGTTGTGCCTCAGTTTCCCTGCATGTAAAATGTAAGTAATGGGAGTTGAAAAATTGTTGTAGCACTTCTTATTTTCCCTTGTTTTTTTTTTTAATTTTTGACACTGCTTACATCCAATCTTTGAACTATCATCCCAATTCTCATTGCAGAGTTATATAAATATTTTCTCTTTTTAAGTAAATGCTCTCAAATTCTCTGAGCACCTGACTGCCTTCAAAGTGATCCTCCAGGCATGTTGGGGCTTGTTGGCTCCCACTTTTCCAAGCAGAGCATTCAGATCAGTCTGTACAAAGGAGTAAATGAGGAACGACTGTTATGGCTTTACTGGCTTTCCATTGGTGGTGGATTAATAATGTAAAGCAAAGCACTCTGCAAGACAAGTTATTTGGTTTTGCTGAGATTAAGTGGAATCGCTTGGAAAACTATGTGGGTTTATTACTGTAATAACTTTCATAAAGTGATAACAAATATGAGCACCATAATATCATCCAGATCAGTCCTTAATGGTCACAAGAGCTGTTTAATGTTCTTAAATCAGTTTTGGAATACCAGCTCTGAGGATTATTTTGTTTAATAATACTAATAAAAGCAACAAGAAAATATCCAGATACTGATTATACTAATCGTAAGGGGAGGAAAAGAGACCATAATTAGACAGTACATGAGGCAGAACTGTGATGATATTTGTAAGGTTTTTCCCAACACAAACCAGTTGACTTCAAAAGCTTTTGAAAGAAGTTTTTTCTTCTCTTTTGCCTGCCTTCAAAAATTTGTTCAGAATGATCCAATATTTGGAAATGGACCAGCATGAGCTGTTCATGTTGCAAGATTGCAGTTTCCATGGATTGTCAACAAATTTATCTAGTTGTGTGAAGCACTACAGTATGTCCTGTTCAGAAAGCTGGCATCAAAATGGTAAAAAAATCCCAGTAATTATGATATCCTCAACTTTCTAGAGAAAACCTATGCTTTCCTGAATGCTCCTAAGCTTGGCTTAGGTCACACGAGTCCTTTAGGTTGACAGGAAAGCTGATGGTAAAATAGCTTATATTTATTTCTTTAGAAATTTTTTAACAAGAAAATTAAATGTAACTGAACTTTTTTTCATGGTGAATGTTTTCCATATACTAGGGGAAAAATAAATTATACTCCCAGACTATATTTCCTATAGTTCTTCTAGAAGGCTCTCCTTCAAATGCTGAGATAGTGTGAAAAATCTCCAGCCTCAGGAACCTGGGGTATGAAATCCAATAAGACTTCATGAGACAATACAGCAGCATTATCAATGTATTCTGGGTATTTTTAGCTGTGCAGTTTTGGCTGGTTTGTTTCTTTTTCTTGGGGTTTTTTGTTTGTTTGTATGTTTTAACCATGTGTTTACTCAGCTTTTGTTTTGTGTGTTTGTTTTTGCTTTCCTTTTTGCATTAGTTTATCAACAAAACTCGGTTAGCTAGAAATCTTTGATTTATAGATCACCTGTATGAGGACAGCTGGCATACCTTGTTTGCATTCAGTACTTTCTGCTGCTGTCAAGGCTAATGGATTAAAACCCAATGTGCCCCCTCTCTTGTAGAGACTGGAAGAATGGCTTACTAGTAGTACTTGCCACTTGTCTTGCTTGTGCTGGAGGCCAGTCCTATGTGCTTGAAGGTAAAATGAGAACTGAGATATACCTAAACAGATTTGATTCCAAGAGCAAAATGTGTCTTTGTGACATCCAAGTCTGTAGTATTACAGTCCATTCTCTACATACATAAATAATCACTCAAAAAGACTTCCTTTTTCCAGTTTCTTGAATGTCAGAAATGTACTTTCATCAAGTATCTAGGTATGATGATAGTACTGTTTCCTATCTGGTTGTTTCCTATGTGGTGTATCTTCATTCAGTGCTTCCATTTTTAATAATGAAGCTGTTGCCTGGAAAGACACTTTCACTGAATAAGAAAGCTAATCTAATCTAGATTTCTCTAAACTTCTAGGCTACTCTGAACTTAGCACTGTTATTTCCTCCCACTTTCTCCTTTGTTTTTTATATTTGAGAGTGCCTTTCTGAGAGGATGAACAATTCAGACACTTCTCCAGTTGTCTTCAAGTTTGAAATTTTATAGTTGACTGTATCTCTGAGTATGGCAGCAGAAACTGCTTCCTCCATTTGTCTCACCATTATAAGTGAACACCCCTCCACCCCCAAAATATACAGCCTTTGTAAAAATATTACTCCCTTCAGTCAAAGGTAAGTTTCCAGAAATGAGAGAATGGTTGAGTTTGACTCATCAATTTGCTTTTTAAGTTGAACACACTCAACAAAGTACCAATGCAGAATTTTCTTCACTTTGATGAAGCCACCAGGTAACCAACAGATACCATGAGAAAGGCTGTGTGGACCCAAAAATAAAATTTTTAAAAAAAACAATGGCTCTAGGGCTTAAGGATCATTCAGTTGCAAGAGATTTTGTTGTTATCATAGGAGCAAGCCAGTCAATAAAGCCTAGAAGTTAACATAATCATTATTGAAGTAGATTTGAGATACAGCTGCATCTCGTCTTGATATATCTACTACCTGATACCACCAAGTACTGAAAAGAAACAATACTGTCTAAGGGTTTTTTAACTGTATTGGAAAGAGGTTATTTGACTGGCCTCTGACTGACTTACTAGTTCAATTAATAGCTTATGTCTTGTCCTTTTCCTAGGCTCTCTGATTTTGGCAGAATATCAAAGTCAACTTAGAATCATCTCATTAATCTCTTAAATCAAAAGATGAAGAAAACGAAAATATTTTAAGACATTTTCATTTACATTGATCAAAGACATATAAGCACTTTTTGTATCAACATATTAATCTCTTAAATCAAATTAACCTCTAAAATTTACATCCTTTGATTATGATAATTAAAGAATATTTCATAAACACTGGGAATTTCCAGTTCAACACCTAAATAGGAAGTTGTCATGTGAATGTAGCATCCAAGTTCAGAAGACAATTATAAAATTAAAGGAGAAACTATTTTGCAGTCTCTCAGAGTGAGGATCTGAGATGCTTACATGGTAAGGTAAACTTCTGGTAAACTCAACAGCATTTTCCAGTCACTAAAGGTTTAAGAGCCTGGCACAAACAACCTGAAGGAGGTTTCCAGAATGAACAAAATCTCTCAGAAGTAGGGGGACTAATTCTCTCTTCTCTGCATTCTATGCTTCTAGAAGATATTTTGTGGGTTATTATCCCCTAGAATGTTCATTAATTTCAGGAAATATATGAGAAAAAAATGGAGGGTACATTGCAGAGAACTGTAAGTGGTCTGTGGACATATTTCTCCTTTATTATTACATTTTGAACTGATTTATGGAATAATATTCTTTTTAAGTGGAAAGCATTTATTAAAGAAATCAACAACTATGAATACTGATATTCTACACAGGATTTATTCTAATGTGGCTATTCTTGTTAAGTGGAAACCATATGCTACTCTATGCAGGACTCAAAACCATTTGATGACTGGTAGTTACCCTGGAGGTGAACATACAAGAAGATGAGACTACAAGGTACATTGTGTGTGGAGGGCACCTACTGCAATTCACTGCCATTTCAAGTGTTTATCGACTGCTTCCTAGAAGCAGCTTTTCATGGTTTTTATAGTGCTTTTGTCTTTAATATTGTTCCAGAATCTCACTGTTTTCTCTGATGATTAGTACCCTTATGCAAGCCCACATATTTATTCAGGTAAGAGAGTGAGCTGTGAGGTCAAGGACAATGTGTGAAAAGCATAAAGGTCAGATTTGATGTTTTCCTACAAATAATTGCCTGCCTTCATCCTAGTGATTCAGCTGTGTTAGCAAACTTGCTTTGTAAAGTGTGTTTATCCAAGGAAGTGAATCTATAGTGATTTTGGTTTAGTGTGTTTCACAGATACACTTTGACATAAAAAATAGAAGAAGCACAAAAGGAAATTTTTATAGGTTTTCAGTAAGGAGACAACTATTGTTAATTTTTTACTTCCTCTGTTCTCCTGAGATAAAAGCAAGTTTCACCCTAGTTTAAGCATGTTTTGATGAGTCAGGTTAGTGAGGATTACCTTTCAAGAGAAAGTTTCTCCTTGTGATCTCTCTTTCCTCCTTGTGATCTATTAGGGAATATATAAAATAGTTAAAATTTTATATTAATTTTTTCTTTCGAAACTATAAGTTAGCATGACTTATTATTTCCTGTCTAGTGGAGATAAATTCCAGATATTTCTTATGGTATATATGACATTTTGTGTACCTTATTATACCCTTCAGCATGTTTTATCACTCTACTTATTAAATTTAATGTTAGAAATGAAAGTAAAGAAATAATTAAAAAGTTCATATTCCTTCTAATTGATTTTTTTTTATATTCTGCATCTTAAAAACCAGCAGATACTATTGCAATCTCATGTTCTCCATTTTTTACTCAAATGTTAGAGACATGAGTGACCATTTGGTGTAAACCATCATTCTGCTTTGGCAAGTCTACCTTGTGTCAGTCAGTGACAAGTCTCTATGAACTTGCATATGTCATGGTTTAGCCCCAGCAGCAACTAAGTACCGTGAAGCTGCTTGCTCACTCCTTGACACCCCTGTCTCCACCTCCTCTTTTCCCATGGGATGGGGAAGAGAATTGGAAGAAAAAGATAACACTCTTGGGTTGGGATAAGGACAGTTTAAGAGGACAGCAAAGAAAGGAAAATAGCAACAACAGTAGGTGTTACACAGTGTGATTTGCCCCCCTCCTCCCCTCCCCGGAACTGGATGCCCAACTTGTCCCAGAGCTGTGATCTCCCCTTCCTGGACAGCTCTCCCCTTATATACTGAGCATGATGTTATATAGTATTGAATGTGCCTTTGCCTAGTTTGGGTCAGCTGTCCTTGTTGTATCTCCTTCTAACTTGTGAAGATTATCTCTGTCCTAGCTGAAAACCAGGATAGGATGCTATTGTTTAAATATGTTGAATGGTTTGGCTCCATTCCTTCTCTAAAGGAATGCATTTCAACTTCTGTTTGCCCAGCTCTGGACTACAATCTGCTAGATATGGTCCATTACATGTGTATGGCTTATATCTGCATCTATGTGATCAGTAAGAAAAGTTTATGCTGTTGAACAAGATTGTTCAGCAGCTGAATCACCTTTTATTGCTCTGCAAGATTTCCACTATATTTCTCCATTAGTACCAGATGGTCAATAAGGCCACCATAGCAATTTATGCTATTTGCAGAAGCATCCAAACTTGGGAGTAGGATACAAACTGGCACAGTACAGTGAATTTTGGTAATTCTCCTGTAATAAAAATTGAGATGCTACAGGCTGTGAGAATATCTTTAACATTTGCCTTTATTCTTAGTGGAGTTCTTGCACTGATAACCTACACTTCTGTCCTATGGATGGGTTGCTCCTGGAAGGAAGAGCTGTAAGAGACAAAGTTCCTGTTGACCAGAGTACAAAGATGATATGTGTGTCTCGAAGTTTAAAGTCAAAGATCAATGACACTTTCACAAGGAACCTTTCATCTCTATTGGTTTTGCTCCAGCGATGCTTGCTATAGTGCATGTCCATCAGGAATTCTGTTCACAGCAGTCTCCAAAGGGCCTTCAGGTGGAAGAGACTTTCAGAATTAGTGAACTAGAAGAAAAAGTATAATATAAAATATAAAAAGTAGAATATAAAACTTTTTCCTGCCTGGGTCAAATTTATCCTATCACTAGGCTAGAAAAACGTGACAGCTGCTCAGTCTGACTTGAGGCATTATAAAGAACTCAACTCTTCTTTCTTTTGTTTATCTGATGTATGTTTTATATGACTTTATATAAGTGCTTTGCCGTCAAGTGAATTTGTCTCTGTTTCTGGGAGAGCTTTTCCTCCAGATAGGAAACCTCAAATTTCTCCCCAGGTGAACAGTGTTATCAATATTACTTAGTATAGCATGGCATAAGATCGCACAGCTACAGTAGGAAGAAATTGCTCTAGCAGGCAATTTACAATAGGAGGGCTTGAGAATGACACCAAATCACAGAGACATGAGTAATATAGAGGAGGTGTTATCAGGTCTACTCTCTTTTCCAATTGGAACAATGCGAATTTTTAGGTGACCCCTTCTTGAACTGACTTAAATTATGGAGTGCATACTCCAGTACATAACATAAAGAAGACAATTTTCTTCTACTGGCAGGAAGCATGGAAAAATTCACCTGGAAATGAGCAACTTGGGAACAGACTTTCAGAGAATGTGATCTCATGTAAGAGAGTAATAAACACATGAAAATATGTTCAGAAGGGAGATGACTGGAGCTAGAATTGGTGATATGTTAAAACCAGAACTTTATTACATTCTTAGCAAACACATCTGGCTGGAGGCCAGGTGCCCACCAAAGCTGCTCTGTCACTCTCTTCTTTAGCTGGACAGGGGAGCACAGGACAAATACATCTAATTTATTATCAAACAAAACAAAGCAACGAGAAATAAAATCTTAAAACACCTGCTGCTCCCTTCTCCCTGGGCTCAACTTTACTCCTAATTTCTCTACATACACCCTCCCCCCCCGCCGAAGGTGTACAGAGAGATGGGGAATGGGGGTAGGGGTCTGTTCAACACACATTGTCTCTGCAGTTCCTTCCTCCTCGGGGGAGGACTCCTCGCACTCTTCCCCTATCCAGCATGGGGTCCCTATCACAGGAGACAGTCCTCCACTAACTTCTCCTCAGGCTTCTTCATAAACTGCTCCAGCATGGCTCTCTTCCTTGGGGAGCAGACCTTCAGGGCCTGACTGCTCCAGTGTGGGTCCCCATAAGGTCACAAGTCCCACTAGGAAACCTTCTCCGGTGTGGGGGTCTCTCTCCAGGGGCTGCAGGTCCTGCCCATGCTCTAGCATGGGCTTACCACAGGGTCACAGCTTCCTTCAGGTGCCTCCACCTGCTTGTCATGGGGTCCTCCATAGGCTGCAGGTGTTATTTCTTGTCCCCATCATCCTCCATGGGCTGCAAGGTAACAGCCTGCCTCACCATAATTTTCTCCATGGGCTGCAGGGGAATCTCCTTGGAGTGCCTCCTCCCCACCTTCTTTACTGATCTTGGTGTTAGCAAAGCTTCTCATATCTTCTCACTCCTCTCTCTGGCTGCAAAAGTTGCCTCTATTTATTTTATTTTATTTTTCCTTCTTAAATATGTTATCATAGAGGTGCTACCACTTTTTCTTATTGGCTTGGCCTTGGCCAGAGACAGGTCCATCTTGGAGCTGGCTGGTATCGGCTTTGTTGTACCTGGGAAAACTTCTAGCAACTCCTGGCAGAAGGTCCCTTCCAGCCCCTACCATTCTATGATTCTGTAATCCAAGATGAAAAAAAAATACTTGCCAAGAGAATTTTTTAAAATATTGTTTTAATGACTTATAGAATCACAGAATGCTTTGGGTTGGAAAGGACCTCAGAGATCATCTAGTTCCAACCCCCTGACATGGCCATTCTTGTGACCACTGTGATTGCCCTGACTGTTTTTCAGAAATTGACCATTATGAATATTTTGTTTCATTTGCTTATAGGCACCTGCAGTGATTTCTTCCAGCAGCTGATTTAAGCAAAGGAAGTAGGTAGTAATGGATTAATTCTGTCACTTTCCTAGTGCAGCACTTTGAGGTTCAACTGCCCGCTAGAACTTTCCAAATCTTGATTTTTTTCCTTCCCCTTATTTTCTGTAACTGGCACAGAAAAAATATTATGTAGAAGGAAAAAAAAGGCTGAAATGTTTATAGTAATTAGTTTCTCATATAGGGAGGAGTTACACATTATGTAGTTTAATACCCTTTCAGTTTTGCTTAGCTTTCAATCTCCTATTTTTCTCCAGCTAATATGGTACAACCTAGTCAGTGAAATTCCTGCCTTACTGGTTACTGGACTGAAGCTGATTAATGAGGTATCCATTTTTCTTCATATCTGTAAAGCAAAGTGAAGAGGACTGCAGCAGATTAATATTATGAAAGAATATGCCAGCTAACATGTCCAATGAAGGGCTTAGAAAAAAGTATGAAATACTGCAGACTTGTAGATTTCCTCTAGAAGCACATACAAACTGTGCTTTAACTTGAACTCACCTTCTATCAGATGAGTTACTTTAATTACCCTAGAAACTGTTGTCCTGTCTCCTGACAGGGGTAGGAGATGAATCATCAGGGATTTATTCTGTCCGGAATAAATATTGTCTTACAATATTAAAAAAACCCAAACAAAATCCCCCCCAACCAATAGGAAAAGCTCTGAAGGTTTCTAGTGAATATCTTCTTTTTCCCACCTTTGTCCTAGGTGGGCTCCAAAACTTTTTCTGATAGAGCTGTGGGACTGCATATGGTGGAAAAAAATATTAGTGGAAACTTTGGAACTGGCTCTATTCTGAATTAAAGCTACCTTTTTATTCCTTATATGAGTAGTGCTGGGGAACTTTGTAGCACCCAACAGCTGAGGTGGTACACATAGCTAAGAGACTGCCAGGAGACCCAAAAGACGAAGAAGAAAAAAAAAAAGCCTTTTCAGTCTGATGAGTTGGCATGTCAAATCTTTTCTCTCCCACATCAAAGACAGAAGCTGTGTTCTTCAATTATTTGATTAGGTTGATTTAGCCACGGATAACAAGGCTGACTCTAGATAAATTGTTCTCATTCTTCTATGGCTTTCATTTCTGGGAAGAGATTAGCTTATGTTAACTCTTGTTTTCCTTTGGGTCTTGCATATCACCCATTATTAAGGAATGTTATCTTCTAACCTTCTGTAGGTACAGGAGACCGTAATATAAGAAGGAAAAGAGGGAGCTTAGGGAGAAGATTTCATATAGGAAGGAAAAATACAGTGAAAATTAAAAAAAAATATTCCTAGAGATTCAGTTTAATCCTGTTTGTTTACTAATTTGCTCATAAAACCAAGGGAAGCCCTTTTATAGGCAGATTAACATCTGCATCTCTACTGCAGGAAAACATGCAAGGTTGTGATGGATGTCCATCCTTAAAATCGCTTCAAATTTCTCATTCAGGCTTAACATTTTGGACTGCTATCTGGATTTTGGTTTCTATCCCTCCTAGATTTTTTTATTTTTATTTTTTTAAATCTATGCATTTACATTACTTGATTTATGATATATGGACCTCATTTTAATGATGTGAATTCACTGCTGTACAAGCAGCAGTAGAATCCTCTCATGCAATTTTGGTTTTGTTCAGGTATGGTTAGGTTCAGGAAGGTTACAGTGGAACAGCAAAGCAAGGGGCTATAATAATTGGTTCTAGACTGAGTGAGAGAGGGAACTCAATATGGTGTGGTATTTAGAATGTGCTAGCTTAGTAAAGGTGGACTCCATCATTTTAAAGGCAAGAGCTGTTTTAGTAAGAGAAGATTTACAAATTGTTCAACTACAATAATGAATAGTCTGAATATACAAAAATCTTTTTTTTCCACATTTGTATTTCTCTAAAAATTCAGTAACTATTTTAGGTTTATGCCAACAGAAAGCTGTAGTAACATTCTGATGATTTCTTTTGCAACTTGAAGTCACTGAGTCTTTTCCTTTTGGTCTTCCAGCTTTTGTCCATATAGCCAAGATTGGGCCATTTACAAAAGCTTGGACTTTCAGCATTTATAGCTTCAGTAATTTTTAAACAGACCCACAGGTCTTCCTAGAAATCATTCCAAATAAGAAACAGACTTTCTAGACTGTGATAATACATTTGGATATAACAAAAGTGGGTGTAGAGGTGAGGATTTTCCAACCATTACCTATTAGCCACAACCCACAGTGGTCCATCTCAATCAAAACAAATGCTGGCTCATTTCTGGGGCCTTTCCTCCCAGTGTTTTTGGAAGAGATGCCAAGCTCATGACTCTGTCCAAATTTACATAAAATATGAGGCAACCCAGGCATTGAATTTGTGCTGGCTGCTTGAGGAAGTTAACTCTGTCCTGGCTGCAACCAGGACTTTCCTAAAGACTGTATGTCAAAAATAAAAGCAGAACCCTTCAAAAGTGCATAAGACCTTAGGAGGAGTAGTGGCTCAACACAAGAAATCATTTGCTCTGTAATGTCTATTTTCTACAGTGCTTTTAAAAAGGCCTATAATGGCAATAACCTTGGCACAGAACATAGTCTAAATGATGGCTCTGCTATCTTCAAACTGACATCTTTCCAGAATTTGGTCTAAAAATGCAAAGAAATTAATTTGGTCTTGAGTTTACATATGCAAATCTTCATAGGAAGCAGCTTTTGTGGCAACCTCCATGACTTAAATGTACTTCAGTCAAAAGAGAGAATTCTCCAGCCTTCTTGCTGTAGGTGTTTATGGAGAAAAAGGACTCAAACTCTGGAAATATTGAGGTGGGATGGCTATGGTTTTTGTACCTCTGTCAGGGCTTTACCTGTGGTTCTCCATGGCTGTCAGTGTGGCAGGTTTCATAAATATTTTGTTTGGTTTTTAATTTTTTGGTTATTAATTTGTCCTCGACTCTCTTCTCCCCTCCCCCGAGCTCCCCACTGACAGCACAGAATGGGTTGTATGGAAGGAGTTGCTGTAGGTGCCATACTGTCCTTCATGACAGTTGGCATTCTGGCCACTGGCAGCTGAATCAGAAGTGAACTTATTAATGGGTGAACCTTTGGCTCCACAGTATTAAGTAACAAAAAGAGAGAGAGAGGGAGCTGATTTTTGATTGGGAAGCTGCTTTATAAAGAGTAACATAACCCTCTAGTATCAAGGTCAAGAGTTAATCTTTACCACAGCCATAACAAGACAGCAGGAGCATGTTCCAGAGATATTAAGCAGTACAAAGCAACACCAGATAAAATTCATGGTGTAATGCATATTATCACAGAATTTCTTAGCACCTTGGTGCTGTTTCTTTAGCGAGCAAGATCAGATTTCTCACTAAACTCTCTATCTCTGTTGATTTCTGCACTGCCTGCTCTTCTTTTTAAGGTTACAAAAGGTATTTAGCGTGTGTAATTAATAAAACATTTCAACCTCTTTATTTTTAAAGTGTTAACCTGTAAAAAAAGAAGATAAAGTGAGCGACTTTCTATTGTTTGAGAGTTGAAAGTCTTTGATCTAAAGATTGCTTTATCACTTTCTATACATCAGTTACCATATCTCTCTGTAGAAAATGAAATTAAAAATCCTACATTTACCACCCCCTCCAAATCTGGCTCTTATACAGGAGTATCAAGACTAAGTACATCAAAAATGTCTCATATGTTCAAATGACTATCTGACAAAGTCAGTCATGGCCCTTCATGTGACAGCATTGCAATTTCTTTCATGTTTCATTCTGCAGTTGGATCCGATTTTGTCTTAAGTGTTTGGATACTGTGCTAATGATGAAATACAAATTGAGACGTAGAGATCCTGTATACCTGGAATATAATTCCAGAGCCACATTTATAGCCATAGAATTGCAGATGGTGTGAAAACAGTGCTGATTAAAATAATCAGTCTAGCACTTAATAGCACTTTACATTTTCAAATACAACACATTAATGGATTGATCTTTGCCACACCCCATGGGGTATTTTCCTTTGCATTTCTTATATATGTAAACTGAGAAACTGCACACAGAGGAGACAAACTCTAATTTAATCTGTTGTTATCACAGCTCTTGATCTCATTGAGTACTACTCTATGACAGGAATAACGGCTTTCAGGTAATTTTAATTTCTCACTGAAATCAGCCAGCTCTGGGACCCCTCAGTTACTTCGTCGGCAGGTTGGATAAAGTAAGAAAAGGTAAAGAAGTTGGCACTGTCATTTTTCTAGCCCCTTCCTTATCTCTTTTTTTAGATTGTTCTCCAGTCAGCATAGCAGAGAAATATGCACAACATGTTATTGTGTGCAACAGTTAAATAAGGCCTAACCAGTTTTAGCTCCTCAAGCTTCAGCTATTGCTTTGGCCACAACTTTTCCAAGTTATCTGCCTCTTCTTCTATACTACCTTTTGTTAGGACAGTTGGGAGTGAACAGGAGAGCAGTGGTGATGGCTGAGGCAGCTAGGTCATTTACAAAGAACAAAATAAGGGGATGTTTTGTTGCTTAGGGACCAGAATACTTTTTTTGGTTTTGCTGTGGCTAGTGTCTTAGAGGAAAAAAAAATCAAACAGGAAAACAGGTATTGTATAGTAGATGGAAGTGGCTTTTGGACAGTAAAGTGTGTTTTTATTACATCATTTATCTCAAATAAGTAATTGAGGTTCAGCATCTCATGACAGGAAAAGGCATGCAGACCAGCCTTGTTTTAGGCTGAAGTAGAAGCATCTATCATGTAAATTAACTCTGAACCGTGCCAGCAGGCTGCATACATTGAAAGGATAATGGGTGCATGATATATTTTGTTATCCTAGGCCTTATTTATCTAATTCAACTTTTTTTTTTTTAAACAAGCAACTATAGTGATAATTGCCAAATGTCTATACAATAGAAGAACATGATTATCTAAAAGGCTTGAGGACATCTGAAACCATAATCAGGTGCTGAAAGATTAGACAAAGGGACAGTCTCAGGCCTGCTTATACATCTGTTTTCTTCCCCATTTCTACTCAATTTTGTTCTCCATTTCCCTGTAAGAAACCACCACCAAATTTAGGACGTCCGAGACCAACATAAAAGGTGTTAAGACTTCTATATGCTCCCTGAATGCTATCTTCCTTTGTTTCCTATTTAAATTACCAGGAGCTGATGGCCTAGAGGACATATCCATATGGTACAATGAAGTGTCCTGAAAAGGTACCTGAAAAATTGGCACAGCCAGTATTAGAAGCAGTTTATCTGCACTTGTCAGTAAAACTGCTCTCACAAAACCTCGTGGAAGAGAAAGTTGATACTTATTTTCAGAAACTCTAAATAAGTGGATTTAACCTACTCACACACCCACATACTCACAGATCACAGAATCACAAGGTTGGAAAAGACCTTTGAAGCTCATCAAGTCCAACCATTCCCATCCTAAGCTAAACCATATCCCTAAGTACCTCATCTACCCTTTTTTTGAACACATCCAGGGAAGGTGACTCAACCCTCTCCCTGGGCAGCCTGTGCCAGGCCCCCACAACTCTTTTTTTTTTTTTTTTTCTAATGTCTAATCTGAACCTGCCCTGGCCCAGCTTCTTGACATTTCCCCTTGTCCTATCTCCACTTCTGTCCTGTTAAATGGTACAGTGTAGGGTGGTAGAAAAGTCTGTTCCAAATCCACATTTTCATATTTGTGTGACGTTCAGAAACAATAGCAGACTTTTATTCTAAGCCAAGCAAGAAATGCTGCTATCTACATTAAAAGAGTCAGACTCACTGCTTAGAAACATAAGGAGAGCGAGAGAAGACAGCTGGAATTATTAACAGTCTTATTGACCCATTCATAAATTACTTGAAGGAATGTCCAGAGAGACCTTGATTTTAAGAGGTGACCGAAATGGCCACAGGGAGCTATTACCAATTCTTAAAAGTGAGTAAATCTGTATTAAGTGAGTTAATAGCATCATGAGCTTGAGATCACAAGGCTGCTATTATATCCAAGAAAACTAAAGCAAATCAAAGTCAGGTCTGGTATTAAATTTAGAAGGAGTGACTTCCAGTACTAGATCAATCTGTCCTGTGGTACAGCTATCTGTTTCAAGTTTATGTACAGTGCCTGCCAATGATATCTTATGTATGGTGACTGTTACTATACTGATTTCAGTGGGATTGCATAGGTATGACTGTAATTTCACCTGGTAAATCACACAGAAAGATTCAAACGGGTACAACCTTATTCAAGACAAGTACTGTGTTTCTCATGTGGGTCCTTTGGTTACTGATGGCTTGTAGAACCACATGGTTTTGAATCTGAGTTATTCAGTACTGTAAGTTGGGGGTTCAGAATTGGACCCTAGCAACAAATTCATTTCTGCGTCCACATAATTTACAGTACTCCTGGTAATTTTTTTTTTAATGTTGACTTTGGGGTCAGTAAATATGCATTTTTGTTGAAAAACTTTGGTAAACAACTGAAAGAAACTTGATATTTACAATCAGTACCTCTAAACCATTATTGAAAAATTTATTTTGACATAAATTCTTATGTGATGATTTAGTATTATTGTTACTACTTGCTACTCCATAGACTGCTTATTAATTTCAGGGAAAGAATTCCAAGCTGTATTGCAACATTTAGCCCATCAGCAGCATCTGTTAAGTGATAGGATCTGATCCCCTATCTATGAAAATACGTGCATACACAGAGAGTAATTTACTTTGGAAGAACAGTGTCTTGTTATAATATAGATATAGATGATATAGAGATACAGGTATAGATACAGATATATAAAGCAGCTGCTAAACTGCATCCAAGTTTATTCTTTACTGATATTGGAAAAGAGAAAGAAAATTATTATTCAATTATAAGGCATGAGAATTCAGAGATACAGATGTAGTTATCTAGGCTGTGACAGAATGTAATATCTGCTAGTCTTAGGTCTGTTTACAAAAACAAAAGACACTAATGACCAGTTTTCTTATGAGCTTTGTCTGTGCAAGAACATAGCAGCTCTACAAGCCTCAAGCTCCTTGCACTGTTCTAAGGCAACGATTCAATAGACTAAGGAATGGAAGTTCTTATTGAATCATCACCACTACCTTCTGGAGCCTAAGAGAGGATTTGAAATTGCCCCAGATTTCAAAAGGAGAGGCAGACTTCTCCTTGGAAGAGGGACTCTGGCTACTATGGGGTCATGGTAGGAAGAGGAGCAGATGATTTTCTTTTATTCTTTGACAGTCACCATACTGTTCAAGGAACAGCACCAAACCAGCTCAGCTTACATTGTCCTTTCAGAAGTAGCTGAAAGGCTTTGGTAGTTCATTGACATTTCAGGAAATGGTCTCTCTACTCTTTCCCACTCCTCTGTTTCTATATTGATCTTCACTACCTTTGTCGTGCAGTCCCACCTTTTCTGCCTGTCCAGCTTGACTGAGGTAACCCAACTTGCTCACACTTCCCTGTAGGTTATTTGTCTTGCAGTCT
Organism: Zapornia atra; assembly: GCA_013400835.1. NCBI lineage: Eukaryota > Metazoa > Chordata > Aves > Gruiformes > Rallidae > Zapornia > Zapornia atra. Next base: position 11,288 of record VZTU01018715.1, on the reverse strand, counting down.
TGAAAACTGAATCATGATGATGAGAGTCCAAGCAGCACTACTCTTGGGTGTGTATGGGTGGAGAGGAGAGAGGAGGAAGAAAGCGAGCCCTCCTTTCAGCTTGGGGAAGTTCTGTCCCCCCTTCTCAAGTAACTATTCTTTGAGTTCCTAGGACTTCTGTGAGAGGTTCTGACTGTACAGCAGTTGTTGTGTAGTCTGTCTGTTCTTCTAGAAGGCAATGCAGAAATATATGAGGCAGCTCTCCAGAGCTTTGGAGATCAACTGATCAGAGAAGGTCCCTCCTCTGTGTTTCTCACACAGTGATTCAGTTACAGCCTTAAGCTTCTAGATTTCTCATCAGGTCTCATCAAGATGTGACACTTTTCTTTGCCTCTTCCAAGACATGCTCTCTCCATAGAGCTAAAAGCTGAGATAGACTCTTCCACAAGGTCTCTGTAGAGATGACAGACAGGAGTTAGTGAATCAGAATGAGGAGGGAATAAGAAAATGTGCTGTTCAGTTCACAGAGGTATAAGTGTTTGTGGCTTGAAGTGCCAAGTCCTTTCTCCACATACCCTTTGAATATTAACATAGTATGTATTACAGTTAAATTCAGTGGACAGTGATTGAAAACCTTTGGGCCTGAAAATACAACTGATCTGTTTCCCATTTAAAACCTTGCTTCTACAGTTCCTCATTGCTCATTAAAAGTCCAGTTGCAGCATTTTGTTTTAACCCACAGTCATAAGCAGCAACTGTTGCACGTATCACTTTATGGAGAATAGATCTGCTTAAGGAAACACAACTTTGTTTCTTGGCAAGGTTGGTGGATAAGAGGGGCTGTGCTGACATCTACCTGCACTTCTCAAAAGCATTTGACTTCACACCACATGACACAGCGATTAAAAAATTAGAACTATGCAAAATTAATGTAGCGCATAATAAATAGATTATAAATGGCTGATGGATTTCAAAAAAGGAATTGTAAATGAAGAATCATCATCCACAGAGGGTAGTCCCAGCAGGGCTCCATGGGGATCTTTTCTAGCCTAATGCAATTCAGTGGTTTTATTAATGGTTGGGAAGCGAAGAAATCAGTGCCTGTAAAATTTGCAGAGGATACAGTGTTAGTAAGAGTAAACAGCGGTAAAATTGGATCAGTTTGACAGATCAATCTGGTTCATTTGGGAAGTGGGTCTTGTTTAACCAGCATAAATGTTAATGCTGCCAAATGCAAGGTGATGTGTTTGGGAACAAGGACAAAAGGCTACACAAGCAGAGCGGGTACTTGCTTCCAGGGAAACAATGACCCTGAAAGGAGTTAGAAGTCAGGGTGGCTAATTGGCTGAACAAGAGCTCTCAGCGTGATGCTGTGGCTGAAAACTAATGTGACCTCAGATGAATAAGCAGAAAATTATTGAAAAGGAGCAGGAAGGCAGAGACCATGACTCTACATACTGATGTACTCTTATGGAGACAGATGTGCTCTTATGGAGACTTTACATAATGATGTGGTCTTGAATGGGACCATTAAATGCATCCCTGATTTAGGAGCTTAGCCTATACTTTGGGAGATGTTCAAGGGGCACAGCACAGCCCTTTGAACTTGATTTGATGAAGTAGACACTGGAGGAACTTCTCTGTCACCAGAGAGCTGTTTGAGTTGCAGCCTCCCTTAACATGACATCATATGTGTTTAACTCGTAGCAACGAAAGCATTTCATGTTTTTGATCTGAAGTTGCAGTCCCAGCTAGGGAAATAAAAACAGGACTGTGCAGCACAGAATGTTGATGAATAATGAATAGTGAAAGTGGTGAAATCATGACCCTTGATTTGATTTGTATTCTAGAAACCTCAAGCCAGTGGCCTGCTTGAAGGAGTTGGAGAGAACGTAAAAGAATGAATGGGGCAGAAAACTGCTCATCACACTACCTTGCTAAGCAGCTTCATTGCTAATTGCTAATGAGGGGATAACAACCGTATTATGAGCCTTTTCCTGCTTACCACTGACTTTGGTGGTTAATACTTTCATTCAGATTGGTTTACAATATAGATACTCAAAAAAACACTGACAGCCCTCAAAGATGTTTCCATACTCCTGGGGGTTTTATCCCATTCAGTGTTTTGGGACTTCATCTGCAAAATTTGGAACAGGAAAATTCCTAAAGAAGTGGGCTCTCTCCTTTATCTTCCTTCTTTCCTTCCTTCCCTCCTTCCCTCCTTCCCTCCTTCCCTCCTTCCCTCCTTCCCTCCTTCCCTCCTTCCCTCCTTCCCTCCTTCCCTCCTGCCCTCCTTCCCTCCTTCCCTCCTTCCCTCCTTCCCTCCTTCCCTCCTTCCCTCCTTCCCTCCTTCCCTCCTTCCTTCCTTTCCTCCCTTCTCACACTAACACCATTTTCTACATTAAGTGATTGCCATTTTTAATTCTTCTTAAATATTTAAGTGACCTTAATTTGATGTTTGATGTTTAGATTTAGAGTGATGCTGTTGAAGTCTACACCCAAGGGGAGAGCCAGGCACTGAGACAGCTGTGTTACTCTGTATTGTAAAGACCCAGAGAAATTTTTTTCTCCTGTTAAATAAAAGATTTTGAATAACCATAGCAACAGTGAAACCTGTTGTGAACCTTACAGCACGAAGTGTTGCAGATATCTACTTCTGGGGATCAAGGGGTTAGTCAAGGGTATCTTCTGTGTGGTAGTGTTCTCCTGCACGCCATCCTTCCCCAGTTAACACTGAAGAGATCAACATAAAAACAAGTGAACAGTTTCTGACAAATAGCTTATACTGCAATTTTATTCTACTCTCATTTTCTCAGATTGCTAATGCATTTGGTGTGAATTTTTTCTATCACTTACTTAAAATAAATCCATAAAAAATATTATTTTTAAATATTGAATATTCAAAATAAAACCAAAGAAATGCTTAAAAAAGGATGTGTATTTTTGTGAGGAGTGAAATGGACATCTAGCTTATACAAAATTATTTCCCTTGCTTAATTAGATCCCCTTTAGGGAGTTCAGTGTGCTAAGGTTAGCAAAAATCAGCTGGGCTAGGTGTGCTTTTAGCTGACAGCAAACCCATTTTTGTCTAACTTGAATCTTTTTGACTGTGAGGTAGGTTAAGCTTCCTTGCATGTGCCTTGAGCAGAAAGCCTATATCTGAACAGCCACTGGGATGCAGATGTTGTGTGGCAGCTTAAGTCTGAAGTAACTCTGTGTCTAAGTCTTTAGATTCAACCCTTAGGGCTTTTAGAATGGGAATTGGGCAGAGTACTGAAGTTGGAAAGTTGTTTATTACTACTACCACTACTTTCTCTGTCCAGCCAACTCATTTCAGTCTCACTCTCACAGGTGAGGAAAGAACAAGTTCTACATTCTGTTGTAAGTTTGTGAATGCAGATGATGTCTGTTATTTGTCTTATGGCTTCAGCTGAGTTCCTCTGATGTAAATTTCACGATTGTATTCAGGTATTATTGGCTGTGTCCTAATACAAATCTCCTCATTTTAAACTGTCTGTCTTCAGTACAGACTGAAGTCCTGAGGCAGTTGCTGTCCGCCGCCCTCCAAACCTGCAATATCACATGTTGTCACGCTCCTGTGGCAGTGCCCAACTTGCTGAGGTTTAGCGTTGCATTGAGAATATATATGCAGCCTCTGCTCACGGCCCAGTGTGCCTTTGCTTTGTTCAGTGCACGGTACAAGCTCAGGTCTTCCAGCAAAGCCCTGGCAGAAGTGCCAGAGTGGATGCTGAGAAATGAAAATACTCGTAGTTAATGAAGATATTAGAAATCATTGCTCACTGTAGCAAGGAATGCTCAGTTCTTGAAAAGTCATCTTGTTTGTCTCTTGTATAAATGAAGCAAATCATATTATCCCCTCACGATGGATAGGAACTCCCTCTAATGAGCTATTGGTCAACTGCTCCTGCACCTAGCAACAAGAATTCTTTTAAAGCATCCCAGTGGCCAATACAGATGGGTTTGGATTTATGAAAAGCTTGTGTGCTATGAAATATGCACTATTGCTGTACATGTGCAAGGTGGAAGGGCATGCATGACACGACAAGAAGAAATGAGAGCAAAACGAAACACAGAAGGTTCCATGCAGACATCAGGAAATATTTTTTAACCCTGAGGGTGACCAAGCACTGGAACAGTCTGTACTGAGATATTGTGGAGTCTCCATCCTTTGAGATATTTAAAAACTGTTTGGACATGGTCCTGGGCAACCAGCTTTAGGTGGTCCTGGTTGAGCAGGGGCTTGGACCGGGTGATCGCAGAGGTCCCTTCCAGCCTCAACATTTTGTGATTCCATGATTCTATGCTGATAAATCATTCATGCCCTGTAGTTGGAAAAAATCTGAGTGGCCTGTGACTCCTGGTATTTCCAAATCTGGCTTCAATGGTAGGGGGCAGAGACCAAACCCCAGTATTTCCTGCTGTATTTCAACTGCCTCTCAGCCTCTCTACATCTATGCCCCAGGTATATGAATATTTCCTCTACCATGATTCTCTAAACCTTCATTGGAAAGCTGTGTGAAGTGTTTGGAGATCTGCAGATTAGAGGCACTATGTGGGTGACTGTTCTGTGCTATGCTGTGCCAAGAGTGTTCATGCTGGTGAAACTGGTGATGCCTTGGAAAGCCGGAATCAAAACTCAATACCCTTTGGTGCCTCTGAAGCAGGGATCCTTTATTGCAGCGCTGGGCACACAGGGGATCGATCGCTCCTCCAAATGTGTGCCCCCATTAAAGCCAAACTTCTCCTATTGATACAGATTAACTATACCTATTCATGATCATGGCTAAGAAAAGGCAGGGTTATGCAAATTATTTCCAGGAAGTCATTGACATTAACTCCTCCCAGCTAGAGCATGCTCAGTGACACTCAGGGGGTCTTCTGGTGGTCTTCAGGGATGAAGGCTGGACGTCTTCCTCTCCTCAGCGCATGCTCTGCATGGGTTTCTCCATGCTGATCTGGGCTCCCAACACCTGCACCGAGTAGTTAGTTTTTCACTGAAAACAAGATAGACTCTGACTTTTAATTGGTTGTTAGTCTCATTATTTATGACTCCTCTATCTCCTACTTCCTCTGGTTTCAAGGCTGTTGCACTATTATGGTTCAGTTTTGTAGCCACTTTCATGAAACAGCTGATGTGATCACAGCCAAATTCTGCTAAAATTCAAAACTAATCTATTCCTAAAAACACACCAATTCTTACTTCTTTATCTTCAAGGCTGTTACTGTTGCATTGCTATGGTTAAGTTTTGCTCTGCTCTCACAAGCAGCTTACACAGTTACAGCTTTCTCTTAAACTAGCCTATTCTTAAAACTATGAAAATTCTTATATTAAAGTTGTATTAATTGTCTCTTAAGCTACACCTATACCAATCCACTCAGCATGATCGCTTCTCCCTGAATCACTGGCAGGCGGGTTCTTTCACTTGCAGCACCCATTTCTGTACAAAACCCACGCCGCGTGACAGAGCAGAAAAGCCTTTGCTCTCCACAAAGCGGTTAAAAATAAACCCTGTTGCTGCGCTGAGAATTCTAATTGGAGCTGTTAGATGCATAACGCTTCCACGGAGTTTAAAATGCCTATAAATGCCTGTATCTTTGCTTTACGCTCCGAGGCTTCGTCACCTCCAACTGACACGGCAAGGCAAGGCTCGAAACTCAGCGCATCCCCACCTCGCCGGCTGGGAAGGCGGGCGAGCGGTTCATCTGCCACCAGAGAGCACTGTAACTATACACTGAAGCCGGCAGGGCCGCTGGCCAGGGCAGGTGCTGCCTGCTGCTGCCGCCCGCTGCTGCTGTCACCAGCTTTCCCTTCGAGCAGGAAGGTTCATGAGACCCGTCCAGGGCGGCTCTGTGCCTGTTTTACCTCCACCTCTTTTTTTTTTTTTGCTTTCTGAATCCGCGCTGAGTCACAGAATTGCGGCCTTGACAGTGCCGGGCGAGGAGGAGCTTGGACTTGCCATAGGGCAGCCGATGACTTGCGCAGCCCTGTGTATGAGGAGTGGAACTGAGGTGTGCAGCCTGAATACACCTGGGCTTGGGTTGGGAAAAGGCATTGCTTTTGTCCTGGCTTCGCACTGTTAGCCCTTTCTCAAGCACAAAATAAGAAAGGGCAACGCAGCAGCTGCCCCAAACTGGGGTGTTTTGACACCCTGCTCCCTCTCCCCTGCAAGACCTCTACTCAAAACAACTTTGTTTACACCTAAAGCAAGTGTTCCTTATTGGTCATTAACTCAAAATCCTATGTCTTCTGTTTCAGGCCCGAAGAAGGGCTTTTGTGTTCCTGAAAAATGCCTTGTGTTTTTTCTGCCGGTCTTTTGCACACAGACATATACCCTGCAGCAACGTGGCTGAAGCAAAGCCACCAGTGCTTTGAGTCTGTGTGCCATGAAAGAGCAGAGCACTGCTGGGGGGGTTCTGTGATCATTCATGTGGCTGTCATGCACTTTGTCTGAAACCACTGTACCGTGCAGGCCAAATAATTACCTTGAAATTGGATGTCTTCTTTTTTTTAGGGATACCAAAGGACTTTGTAGATGGTCTGGCTACCTAAAATAAACAATACCTGCAGATGTGAAGATAGCATTTAGGTACTCCTTCTGGGAAGGCTGCTAGACAGAGCTGTTGTCAGAGCTATCATTTCAGAATCAGTGCATACTTGGGCAGCATCTCTTCTAACTTGATACCACAGCATCACGGTAGAGGATACAGCTCTTACAGATGGAGACACCCATGATACAGTCTTCAGGGAACAGCATTAGGTGGCATCCTGCTGCATAGGTTGGAATAGAAATCTGGTGCTGGGGTAGTAGTCCTGGTCAGATGGAAGATAATTTTCCTTTTAAAAAGTCCAGTGAGATGAGGCACTATCTTCCCGTTTCCTACAGCCCTCCCTTTCATCTAACTCCAGGGCCAAATCCTGCTTAATTTATAGGCTCTGACAAGATCTTAGAGCAAGAATGATAGCATGGCTGCAGAGCACAGGCTATTGTTTAGTATCTAAAGTGCCAATTTTCTGACAAAGTGTGTAATCTTATACAGTGTTGTATAGTGTCTCTGTTTGATAGGGAACCTCTGTAAATCACCTCAGATTAAGAAGGGGAGAGTTTAAGCTGTTATGCGGGCAATGACAAGGAGAAAAGCAAACAATTTAGGCACAGATTTCCATTCTCTCCCTCAACAGAGATTAAACAAGACAGGAAAATACAATCTGCCTGAAATCCGACATACATTTTTCACCCTGTCTGGTATCAATGTGTACATAGTTTCTGTTCACTTCTCCCTCCCCAGGGCTGAGAGTCTTACAAACAGGCACTTGTACACATATCCCCACAGAGTGTTTTGAGAGAAATTCTTTTGTTTTACAGCGTCCCTTGCTGGGAGGATTGAAAATAGCTTTATCCAAATCTCAGGTTTCAGGAAGGGTTTTAAAATTGTGCTGTGAGGGTATTGTGAGGGGGATTTCTCCTACTGGTTAAGCCAAGGATCTGTGTCTTCAGGACTTGCCAAGCTCCAATGACAAAATAGCACATTGGAAAGAGACATCAAAAACTATTTATGATTGATTGCAGGCTGAGCCCCAAACATGATGAAATGGCTTAAAATCTCACTGCAGGAGTTGACGAATTTCAAAAAAGTTTTTTTTGGTGGGAGGTGGAGAAGATGTTGAGATTTGCTCTGATTAATTTACTCATACATATAACTTGCAAGTTCAAATTAGGAGCCTTAGAATTCTGTATAGTCAATGGACTATATAGCACCTGCTGAAGAGGACAGAAAGCCAAGGGTGGGGTCACATGGAGCTGATGTGGACTAGAAACAGGAACAGACATAGACAGACACAGGAATTGACAATAAACTCGATGGTTGGGTGGGCAAATAGCTCCCTTCCACTGTGGCATTTACCTATAATGCCATACAGCTCAGCCTTGAATAGGTACAGAAATCCCATTCTCCTGTGCAGCTATTTGCAAACTTTGGTAGAGCATGCAATGAATTGCTGTGCCATCAGTGAACGCAGATTTCCAAATGACTTTGAGAGCAAGGAAAACCTTGGAAGAGGTGATCTTTGTGAGCATCAGCATCCTCTCGCTTGCATATTCAGGAAGAAAAACATGAAGAAGCAGCCATGAAAGCACTAGGAAATTTCATTTGCAAGAACATTTACAGCACAGCTTTGTTTTACTTCCACCTGCATTGTTGGTGATGGCAACGTTGCATGAAAAAAAGAAGGTGAACCAAGTGGGTTAGATTAATTCTTCGCCACAGCAAAGTTCAGGAACTTAAAACCACTGGAAAGATGTACAGCAACATGGGTCTTTTCTTAATTTGTGTCTTTTCAAAATCTGTTTGAATTGCAGGGAAAAACAGCCTTAGGTGGTAAGGAGCCACACCTCATCTTAGCCCTCTGCTGTTAACCCAATGGAATCTACAAGCCATTTCTATTCTGGACCGTTTTATTCTTCTTTCTGCTTTCAAATAGTGTGCCACTCCAAAAAAGCTAAGCAGGGAAATTATTTCTTGTCCTGCTCAGAAGCTCTGAAATCTAAACATTTAAACTAAAATAATCCTTACTCGTCAGAGATGCTAAGAGTTGAAAATAGGTTTAACCCTAGTCACTGATTTCACACAACTTTGGGAACAACTACTTACTCTTATAGGTAGTAGTAGAAAACCTTATTAGTCGGACATGGCTAAAATAATGATTTGGTGATATTTTTAACCCTTTTTCAGACATTTCATGATGACATGCAGAAATTGTTCTTTGCATAACAGTTGATGTATATGGGATCAAAGGGACGTGACCATCTGTATGCCTGAGAAGGCAAAGTATTAATGTTTCTGTATCAATACATTTCCCTGGGATCTCAGACTAAAATAATTTATTCACATGACTAACAGGTTAAGCCAAGCTGCTGGAGGTCAGTGCAAGGTAGGTCATGGACAATCATTGTACATTGTTTTGCAGATGGAGAACGAAAGACACAGGAACACTTAGGCCGAGACGTTCAGATGGGGACACTAACTATTAATGGTTCAGCTTTAGGTCTTCATCTTCAGAGAATTCAGTGCCAGATTTTCAGGACTGCTGATCGTACCCAGCTACAGCAGAAATTCAGGAGATTCTTTCCAGAAATGCAGTGGCCATTTTATCCACTGAAATTGGTGCATCTGAAATTGGAACCCTCCTTTGAAAATGAGCCTCACAGACTTTACTCTTAAATAGAGACTACCAAGACTATGTGTCATCAAAATCTCAAAAAACCCTTTTCATTTTAGTTTCACAAAGCTTGCACTACTGAAGATGAATATGTGAATGGTAACAAGTAATTTTACAGTGAACTGGACTAAGATCTTGTGGATTTCCGCATCCTGTGACTTTATTGCATCTTTCCCCTACTCCCAAAGCCAGAAATTCCTTTCAAGCATCTCTATAGGATTGAATCTGCATCCAGATTTGCCAAATTCAGTCTTTCCATGATTCTACATTAAGCGACCAAAGTACCAACATATGTGCTAGGTCTCCATTGAAATAAGAGGTTTTTATTTTCTTCACAGATCCAGTGAATATATTGCCTGTGTTGTTACTCCACAGTGGCAGATAATTTGGAATAAAAACAGATGAGTTTACCATGGAAATTACTCCTTAGGAAAGAACAAGAGCTGCCTCTTGGGAGCGTATATCAGCACTACTTTCAAGAGTTGGATGTGGGCTGGCCAACTGGAGGGGTCTTAGCTCTCTCTTTCTGGTTTACCATTAAAGCTTGAAAATGAGGAATGAAGGGTAAGCCTTGGACCCCACATTTTCTGCAGTGGAATTACCAGGCAAGAGGCATTTTTATTTTCTCTCTTTTGGAGGAAAAATCATATTGAAAATTCCTCCTAGATAAGTACTTGGCAAGCCAGAAGATTATTTTTTGTTGCTTCTACATAAGATTCTAGTTTTTATAATTGTGACAGGAAAAGAAGTTACAAAATCTTCACCGTAGATCGATACATTTTTTTTCCAAAAGCATGACAATTTTCATACAAAATTATCTTCAATTTCAAGCCAGTTCCATTAAGAATCACCTTTGAGTTGCAGAGTCTCATGATTGATGGAAGACGCACACTTTCTCATTCTAAAAAGCTGATGGTAACTTTTATATCCTCCAGTTCCTGTCTCTCTAATTCATATTGCACTTTATTCTGTTATACAGAGCCCTTCCTTGCAATGGGGTACAGAATATAGATTCAGATTTCTGGTGCCTCAAAGGGAGAGGAGAAATGAGATTCAGATTCAGCTCTTTGTGGAAAACATGCAAGGTGTGAGATATTGACTGAAATAAATTATCAAACCCTTCACTAATTCAGAAACACTGTGATAGAGAAGAATCTTCATGAGAAAATGTTTTTGAGGTAATGAGAGACACAGGAAGAAACACAGTTGCTTGTTTCCCTGCTTCTTGCTTTTTGATTGCTTAGGCTGTGAAATCAAAACACAGTTAGAGCTCAATTTCTATGGATTGAAGTAAATTCTGCTTCTGTGTTGCCTCCACTCCACTATTGGTTAAGGGGACAATAGGTCATTTTATTATTCACTCTCTCACCTGTAGCCTACATCTGTATTTAGATGATCTCTGGTGGGATTGTGTGACAATCAGTACTAGACTGTGTTATTTGCATCAGGACACACTTGCTTTTTTTACAATCTTCTAGCAGTAAATATTAAATCCTTGATGCTTTCAAATCTAATCAGCACAACTGGTTGAATTGATTGACTGATATCAGTGAGAAGAGGGCAGCCAAGAGAATTGGTCTGAATTACCTGGAAAATAAGTCCCATTCATGAGAGAGATAGAAGTTCAAATAAGCTAAGTCAGAACTGTATGTCTAGAAAACCAAATGCATGCAGGGGTTACAGAATCAGGCTCTGTTCCCAGGAAAGTAGTGACACAGGAAAAGACATAGGGCTTAGAGTTGAAAAGCAACGTGACACGAGGC
>VZTU01018714.1:192009-220276 GCA_013400835.1 Zapornia atra | reverse complement strand
GTCTGGGATTCTTCCGACCCAACGTCCACAGCCTTTATCTGTAAGCAAAAGAAAGTACTGCTGAGAAATACACTATTATAAGTAATCAGATTAAATCTCTGCATCATATGTATCTCAAATGATAGATTCTGCTTTACTATATTTTTTTGCAAGAGAACAGAAGGGAAACTGAGTAATAATTTTACCTGTTCAGTCTTAGATACCCTCCAAACTTTCTGATGCACATCTGTCTCTTTATAGAGGAACTGGGGTTGCTTCTGGCTTCATAGAAGAGAGGAAATGAAAGCTAATTTGGAAGGTCATCACACCATAATATCTGTGTAATATGAGCTAGGGAACCTGCTTTGGCAGGGGGGTTGGACCCGATGATCTCTCAAGGTCCCTTCCAACCCCCACGATTCTGTGATTCTGTGATAATATCATGGAGTGGTTTTGGATAGTGCAGCAATGAAAGCACTGCAGGAGAGCTGTCCATGCCCTCAGGATCTAAGCCAGTCTTTGATAGGCTGCAGTCTTCATACTGGAATCTGACAGCTGCTTAAGGTACATAGGGTATTAGGCAAGTTAAGCTCCTTCATTAGCTTGTGTCGGTCTATGTAGCAAAGAAAGTCTAATGGCAGAAAGGAGTAAAGCTGATGCATCTTCATGGAAGGAGCTCATCAACATTGACTCATGAACATTTCTGAAATTAATAACTTAGCTAAAAACCAGTATTTACCCTGTTTCCTCAACTTCAGGGCTTCCTTGGAACACAGAAATTGTGACAGCAATTGTTGGCATTGCGAGTGGTTTGTGTTCAACCATGAACTGGTCCAGCCAGAATACATTGCCGAGTTCATACAGACCAGTTCATACAGTACACTGGTATGAACTTTGGTTTTCCTACAGTGATATTAGAAGGCAAGCTTTGAGTTTTGCTGATCAAGAGAAAACAAAAAACAAGCAGAGAAAGTTAAATTCTGCTCTACTAACACGACTTGACAAGGTCAGGTTTAAGGTTGATTCTTCTGTCCATTCTGTGTAGTTTTGGGAAAAAAAAATATGTTCTCATCTGATATTCTGAACAAGTTTGTAGCAGGTTACAGGTTTTAGCTTCAGAAATACATTGTTGTAATGGCTGCATGGAAAAACAGTTCTTCAGGTGGACATTTATATGCACAATTCTGACCTTGCATTCATATGTGTATCTCCTGCGTGGCACGCTCAGTAGCTGCATTTTCTGATGAAGTAGCCCTGCAAATTATCTGATGCATGAAACTCTGAAATATTCTCTGAACAGCCCCATTTTTAACTCTAGTTTGTGAATGGTGTTATTTCTTCTTGATATCCATCTTCTTGATGGTTATTTTGTCAATCCCATTTTTCTACAGTTTCAAGCAAACTTTTCATTTTCTAAACGTTATTTGGAGGCAATGTGAAGAAAGATGAGAGTAACAACTCTCTTCTTATTTTGCCAAAGTGTGTTCTTCCCAGTGATCTGTGTTTGGAGTGAGATACTAGCAATTCTCCTCTCCCTTTTCCTAGGGATCTGTTGCCTCTCTGCTCAGTTCTGCTCTCCCCACACTGCACTCCCATAATGGAAGAGTTGCCAGTTCTTTAGTGTGTGTCAGCAGCATCTGTTCCAGAATCACAGAATCCCAAGGTTGGAAAAGACCTTTGAGGATCATCAAGTCCAACCATTCCCATCCTAAGCTAAACCATATCCCCAAGTACCTCACCTACCCTTTTTTTAAACACATCCAGGGAAGGTTCCAGGCCCCAACAACTTTTTCAGTAAAAATTTTTTTCCTAACATCTAATCTGACCCTGCCCTGGCACAACTTGAGGCCATTTCTCCTAGTCCTACCACCTGTCACCTGGCTGAAGAGACCATTGCCCACCTCTCTACAACCTCCCTTCAGGTAGTTGTAGGTGGTCATAAGGTCTCCCCTCAGCCCCTTCACCTGTGAATGGGTTGATTGTCTGGCTCCCCATCCTACCCAGGTCACTTTTATTTCAGGAGAAGTTAGGACATAAATACTCTTCAAATAAGTGAAAAAAGCATTCTCTTTTCAATGTTTCCTGTTAGTTTGGATTAGTATTTTATAGTCTTTCTATGGTTTACCAGTAGGATAGCATTTGTATTTGCAGTCCAGCAGTTGAAGCCTTTTCATTTTAAAGGCAGACATGGAGTATTATGAAATTTGGCTGTGCATCCAGTAAAATTGTCCTTTCTGACCTCCTTTTGGCCTGAGCACGCTGCAGGACTTCTCTAGACTTAAAAACACTTCAAAAACTTATAACCAATTCTAATGAATTTACTTCCTTAAATAATATTTATGATCTGGTAAGAAATTAAGCTCTAGTTTTCTTTTCTAAAGGAACACTCTCCAGCAAACATATTCTTACGCTGTGGGTTGTGCTCACAAGATGGGATTGTGTTACTCACACAGGACAACAGAATGGGGGTCTAAATTAGGATCATGAATACTGTGATATTATTAGCAGCCCACAGTTTTGGTACCTGTTGATATTGTCTCCAATATCAATCACAATATTACAGTGATATCACTTTATCACCCATCTGACCTTTATAATGGTCAATTCATTTTACCATGGCTGACATGACTGGAGCACACTAGGTCTCCTTGAACTGAACCAATACTGAGCAAGGGCCCCCCCAGACACTGGGCCACTGGGCCCAGTGAAGTCTGTTTAAAGATTAAATTGATCTGAGTAAACAAAGTTTCTTTTGCCACAGTTTTGGCCATGCAACTCTTTTCAAACCTGTGTTGTCTGGCAACCACACCGGGAATATGCTGCAAACCATAACCATGTGGTCACCCTTGAGGGCATTAGAGGCTTAAGAAAACTGGTTCTTCAGCTTCACCTGGAAGCTGCTAAAAAAGTGCAGGGAAGAGATAAACATCTTACATAAACACACTCCCAACTTAGTCTTGACATCATACACAATCCATGGCATGAGGTATATATCAGCACTTCAAATTCCTGGGAAAGCATTCTAACCATGACCACAGATAGAAAGGCTTGAAATCTGGTCCTGCACCTTATTAAATCTAAGACTCTTGCAATGTAAGAAGCCTTATGACCACATTATGGCATCTTTGTTCTCACATCTTTGCCTCCATTTCTTTTTGTAGTCACAACCTAACCAAGTGATTAAGCCATGTGGTGTTTTTGGTCAGAGACATCTCTGAGGCATAATTCCTTTCTTTTTTTGCTTCTCTTATGAATTAAATTTATTGGTCTGCTCTAGATATTCCAAACCAACCCCTGGTTTTAATTTTGCTGTCTCAGCTGCACTGAATAAGGAGTGGGAGCAGAGACAGTTCCTAGCCTCAGGGATTGCATATACAGTGCCAGTGTCTCTGTTACTGCGTGTATCTGTCTGCAGCAGCACAGCTGTGTTGGCTGGAGCTTTGGCAAAAAAAGCCAATACTCAGCTCTTTTACTGCCTCTCATTCATTCCTGTTGCCCATCCAGCTTCTGGAACAAATGTTTCTCTCTGTTCTTTATTCCCTTTGAATCAGTACATTTTGACATTGTTTAAAGGTCTCTGTCAAAATCAGCAGAGTTAAACTTTACAAATTTGAGGTATTCAAAGACTCTTAAAAAAGCTTTTTTGATGATACTGAATTTAAAAAGCATTGCATGGTCATTTCTCCATCAATTTCATACCTTCTCTTTGAGCTACAGCAGATTTTACAGTAAACCATTCAGATGAGGGTTAATTCCACAGACCTTTGCTTATCTACAGCGTAGATAACAACATTTCAAGTAGTCACCCTACATTCCTTATATAGACTGTGCAGGAACAAAAATAGTTTGGGGACATGAGTCACCAACCAGTTCAGAGGGTTACTGTAGGTTGCACTGAATTGCATCATAGCAGAGAGCCCAACCAGCCACCACAGGTGGAGGTATCTCAGTTGCTGATACTATTTTGCTGGTATGGAACCCACTTTTAGTCTTTGTTTAAAGATTTAATGTAACAGTGAATCTACCTTTCCCATTTATCATGTCTTTCTGGTTTCTAATACAAATTTGGCTACTATCAAATTTAATCCACTGAGTTTCATTTTGTCTCTACCTGGTGTTCTAGAGGAGCAGAACCAAATGTTCTAAAGGACCAGAAACCTCTTCCTCATTTAGCCAAGATCATTCCACTTTATCTTATCTTAAAGAAACTGTTAGGTTGAACTTTTTAAGCATCTTGTAATAGGTTTTTTTTATTACTCATAGCATTATTTTGGTTCCTTTCTGAACATATTTCACACTGTCTACACAGGTTTTATGAATGGCCTCTGACAAAACTATATAGAATCTTCCAGCACTAGACTGATAATGCCATTCTGCTTACCTAATCCTACTCACTAGTCCAATAATTAAATTATTAACTGTGTCCTTGTGGCAACAGTACAAACTCGTATTCTGGTTTTTTTTCATTAGTTCTAGTCCTTTCAGTGTTCCTAAGATACCAACTTTCATCATGTGAGTGTGAATTTCTCTGTTCTTAGTTACATAATTTACAATGTGTTCTATGCCAAAATGTGCTTTTCCAGTAGGGACACCAAGTTAGTCCTTATAAAGCTGCTGTGTATAGCTGACCTTGTTAGTTATTTCATCTCCTAATTTTTCCAAGAAGGGACTCCTGCTTTTGTTCATTGGGTCATTGAGAAAAAGAATTTTGAGCAGAAGGTTAATAAAGATACTGTTTAAAGTGCTGATTTTCTTTCTATAGTTAGATTTTGAGATCCATCTTCTAACCAGTTTTTGTCTATTTAACAAGAGATACCTTAGATTTTGGATTTCATTATTTTTAATTACATTCTCAAGCAGAAGCTATTAATCTTATCAATATAGTTAAATTTTCATTAAAAGCAATTTAATATTAATTTTTGTCTCCTATGCACCATACTGGCATCTGTTAATAAGGCCATTAACTTTTAATTTTTTACTGTGTTTCATATCAGCCTTTCTGTGATATCTAAGGATGATATCAAGGTGATCTATTCTGGTCATCCTATTTATCCTCAAAACTATTATAACTTCAATTTGTTTATGTCCTCTAGAGTTTCCTAAGCATACTATCATTTGTATAATGTGAATTGATGCGTGGTTCAGAAACTTCAACTAGTTCATTAATACCCTTGATGGAAAAAATGCCTGCTTAAAAAATGTTAAACAGGGCTAGTTCCAGGTTTAGATTATTTTTAATTATTAATGAAATTCAATGTATTTCTTTCTCCATGTGAATGATGAAAACTCATCACAGTTCTTCCCAAAAGGTAGAGAAAAATACTCATTGAAACTTTCTGTTCTGTGTTCTGATTCACTATTTTACAATCCTTAGATAGGATCGAGCCTGTAGCGTTACTTGAATTTCATTATGTCCTGATTCTGAACTCTCATTATATTAGCTATCTAATTATCACTGACATTTTTACTTTCATTGTCAGCAATCCATGTTTCTAACAACTATTTTATTCTAACTGCTATCGTTTTTCCTACTTTTCATTCAGGCCATTGCCTGATCAGGAGGGCTCAGGAAGATTTGCTGTAGCCTGTAAACTTCAAAGGGTGTAAAAATGGAAAAGTGTGTAATGATGAAGTGTTTAATGTTAGACCTTGTGCAACTTTAAGCCTCTCCTAACAAGCCTTCACATTTTTTAGATGAAGTTTTTGTGTCACTGATTTTGCTCATGACTGCTTTGGCATATGAAAATTGCCCTTTTTAAAAGACCACAGGTATATAAAGGACATGCTTATGAGATACACTTGCTTGTTTTTTTAAAGAATTGCCTCCCAAGGCAAGACAAAATCCTTAATCTACTCACTTTATTTAAGGATTCCAGGAATTCCAAATGCTCTGGAAGTATTTCAAAGGAGAGTGCCAGTGCAGCTTCAAGAATACTGAGCAACTTTTTTCAAGAATAAGGACACTGGTGGCAAGAATAATGAGAGAAACAGACTGATTCAGGAAATTGCAAACAGCTCCTTTGCCTTCTCCCTCTGATAATTTTCCACTAGAAAATTCAGTAGCTATGCAATAGCATATTAATTCTGCCAGTTTGAACCCAACTTTTTTCTGATGTCATGGAAGTATAATGTTGAAACATTAGTTCTCCTAGTAACTTCTATAAAAAATAAATTTTCTTATACATACAACAACACAGTTTTCAAATAACAACCCTTCAGATACACCCTGTCCTAAAATTTAGGGGCTTAGGTATATTTCATGTCTAAAGCTAATTAAGTTTTGTGATTGAAATCACTATACTAATCCATTTCCTGTGATCAGGCAGGATTAAAACTTCCACTGAGTACTACTAAATATCAATATAAAAAACAGATTGCAAGAAAGCTTGTAGGTCTAATTTCAAAACAGTTAACATGGAGAATAGCCCTTTAAGCATTATCCCCTTGAAAGTCTACCTAAAATTATAAACTAAGCCATCACTTACTGAGCAGCAGTGCTGAAGAAAATTGGTTTGCTTTCAGAAACATACTTGGTTTTGGGTTCACTAGTCACTAATCAGCTCTCACAGTTTCTTAGATCATTCAGATCATGTGTATTGGGTCTGGCTGTGAGTTAATTTTCCCTATAGCAGCTCTCCTGGTGCTGTGCTTTATGCTGGTAGCCAGCAAGGTGTTAATAGCACACTGGTGTTCTGGCTGTCTTCCTAACACCCTCCCCCATCCCCAGTGCTCTGGGGGTGGGCAGAATCTTGGAGGGGGGCACAACCAGGACAGCTGACTTAAACCTACCAGAGATATTCCATACTGTATGATGTCTGTTCAGCAATAAAAGCTGTGATAAAGAAGAAGGCAGGATGTGGGGGGCATTTGTTATTTATGTTTGTCTTCCAAAGCAAGCACTATGCGTACTGAAGATCTGCTTGATGGGAAGTGGTCAGAAATCACCTGCTGATCAGCAGCGGGGAATAAATCTTTTGGTTTTCCTTTGCTTCTGCATGCAACCTTTTGCTTTATTAATCTGTCTTTAACTTAACCCATGAGTGTTTTTTCCATCTTATTTTTCTCCTCTCCCTGTCCTGCCAAGGAGGAGAGTGATAGAGCAGCTTTCATAGAATCATAGAATCATAGAATGGTCTGGGTTGGAATGGACCCCAAGGATCATAGAGCTCCAACCCCCCTGCCACAGGCAGGGCCACCAACCTCCAGGCCTGGATCAACACAAAGTCGCCGAGGGCCCCATCCACCCTGGCCTGGAACACCCCCAGGGATGGGGCATCCACTACTTCTCTGGGCAGCCTGTTCCAGCACCTCACCACTCTTTCTTTAAAAAACTTCCCCCTAATATCTAATCTAACCCTTCCTTCCTTTAGTTTTAATCCATTCCCCCTTGTCCTGCCAGCTTTGCGGGCACCTGGCATCCAGCAAGGTCAACCCACCACAACAGGTCTCTCCTGGATCTTCTAGTGTCTGTGGTTGTAGCTGCACCAATATTGCAGCCTTTCCTTCACTGGGATCATCAGTTTATAACTCTAATTCAGCTGCTCATTTGCATTGAATTTTTAGAAAGTTGAGTAGTGGTTCTCTGAAAAATTGGAGCAAAACTCACCAATAGATTTAAAAATCAGTGCTAAGGCTGAGAGATGGATATACACATAGCACCATCACATTAGCATTGTTTCCTTAGGAAAGAGAGCTAGCAAAAAGCAGCAAGAGTCAGTGGAGGAAGATCCAAGGTCATCCTAACCTGTTCTGATCCATCAGCTGAAATCATGTTAATCTATCCTGTATGAAAGGTTAAAAGCTCCTCTGTCAGTTCAATTTGTTATTAGAATGTAGAATAGCTAGAGGAAAATACATTTCTGCTGATAAGTGTGGCATTTCATTCTGGGTGCATTAAGGGAATTCATGTTTAGAAAAATTGCCAGCAAAATTAATACTTTAGCAGATGTCATATATGTTTTGTGACATCAGAGAGAAGGAATTCATAAAGGGCATGATATATACTTTGGGAAATAATATAGCTAAAAAATATTCTTTAGTCAGCACCAAGACCAATCTAATGATACTGAATATTTAAGTGATTATTTATCTTGGATACATGCTCAATACAATACCAGATATTCTGAGCCCCTGCAATACAATTTGATTTTTTTGATTTGGACTCAGATCTTTTCTCCATTGTACAATGATTGGGTAAATGTTGTAGTATTAACAGAATGGAGAGTCATGTCATGCAAACAGATTATAGACAGGGTCACTGACAGCTTTGTCTTTACAGGAAGCTTGCTGCTATGCATCTAAAGTCAAATCCTGTGCAAGAAAGTCATTTCACAGAATGGGAAGCAGAATATATATTTGCTATTGGTATTCATTTACTTCTGTTCAAGAATATTTCAAATAAGAAAATTACTAAATTGGTTAATCTATGTTCTAGAGAAAAGTGTACTTAGTTTATAAAGAGCACGAAGAACTATAAAGTTAGGATAGATTCTGTTATGATTTTGCACTCAGCCTCTTCTAGACTAAATATTGAGCCTCAGTGTTATGCTGAAATCCTATTTCCATAAAGTCCTGTTGCAGAATGAGGATATGTAAAGCAGAGTAGCCAAGAAAATAACCATGTGTTGCAAAAGGATTTAAACTGAACAAAACTACACAAGATATAATGCAGCCAAGAAAAAAATGCCTATGTTCAGATAGCCTCAAGTACAAAGTATTACTTAGGAGCTGGCATACTTAGGTTGTAGGGTTCTTGGTTTTGGAGGAGAAGCTGAACTTTTTTGAAATGTATTAAAGATGAATAGTTCTGTTGCATGATGGGGAAGTATCACAACCTGTATCCAAGAAGCTGACACTGACACTAGTACACGCAGCAACTGAGAACAGAATACATAGGTGGAATTAATTTACAAATCAATTGATTGGTCAGTTTCTTTCCATTCTAATACTGAGTTTTGTTACAGATCACTGTCTTAGATAAATCTGGGTGACCAATACTCTTCAGAATTTCCAACTTGGAAAAATTGGAGCATTTAAGATGGGCATCATTTAGCAACAACAATCTCACACAAGTAGATGGAGTAGAGTCTTGTCTCAGAGAACTCACTTTGGATGAAAACTACAATTCAACACTAGATGGTACTGTATTTACTGTGGTAGTGATAATGCAGGCTGTTAAGCTGGGCACACTAGAAATGTTTCTTTATAGTGAAGGCAAGTTTTTACTCACTGCCAACAGATTGAGTTTTTCAAATATTAAAAAAATCCATGTGTATCTTTGGCAAAACTGAAGAAAGGGAACAAGGCAGAGCAGTTAAGTTCCAGTGGAATAAGTATTTCTTATTAAAATGTGCATATTTATACTTAATGATCTAATTGATCTAATTACAGTTGAACCCAGTAACACAAACCGTGTTATTTTTAACTTATTTTACCCTCTGTATCAGCCACCTTTTTCTGTTACAGCTCCTTTCATACTAAGTGCCCCCTGTATATTTTTCAAGGAATTTCAAAGCTCACTGAACTTACAACACATAGTATAAATAGTAACAACCATCTTCTCAGCCTCAAAAGATGTGTGTTTGAAAATCTGTCTTGTCCTCATTGCATTTCCACTGAGAATAACAAAACTCCATCGTTAGTTGGTTTAAAAAAAACTTCCTGCCTGATGTGCTACATGTAAGTAATAACTTTGTTTATACCAACCAAGAGATACATCATTTTAAGGTGAATATTTACTTTCAAAACTAATTTGTATTTCATGGCATTAGAAATATAGTGTTGGAAATACAGTGTTTCCCCACTTGTTCAAGTATAGAAGAAACTTTACTTAAACATAATTGGAAGTTCTGCCAGTTGATGCTGCAGTGATCCATCTTTACAGTGGAACACAAACTGATGAGAAGCCCAGTCTAACATTTTTTAATTGATACTTGGTCCTGAGAAGGAGGTACCAAACCATCCAGCTGCATTGGGCTCAAAACATTCTGCACAGTTAAACATCACTTCTACCACGTAGGCTAAATCCATGCAGTAATTCTGTAACTTGTGTCAAACAACAATTACACCTGCAGCAGTTCCAGTTCTTTTCAACTTACCTGGAATGCTAGTTTATCTGCTCTTCTTGGGTTAGATTCAGACACTAATTTGAGCCTGAGAACCTGATTTATGCTCAGACTCTGTAAAACTCTGCAATGTTGGTATAGTCTTCACTCACTTTAAGGCCTTTCTTTGTTGCTTGAGTGTTGAAAAGTGCTTTTAATCTAAATTAAGACACCTGGATTTTGTTGTGATTTCTCAGTTTTGAGTCATGTAGATGACATTTGAAAAAGGAGCTGAAAACAAAGTGGTTTGAATGCACATCATATATGGATATTTTAATGTTATATTAATACAGCTCTGGTTTTTCTCCTTAGGGTTTAACTAATCTGATAATTTTGGACGAGTAAAAATTGAATAGTCTGGAAACAAGATCACTATCAACTATCTGTATTACTCCATCTTCCCTCTCTCAAAGCCTTAGAGGACATCTCAGTAGTAAATTATTCTGTAGGCAGATTATTACTATAACTTCTTTTTTTTAAGTTTTTTAACAAATCAAGATTGAACTTATATTGACTTGTAAATACATGTGTAACCTTTTTATAAACTCCACAATACTGCATTGTCTGTTTCTGTCTCTTTTTAGTCATCTTGGACTGCCTTTTTTTTAATACCTAACACAATAGTGTCCTGGAGCATTACTAGGGTTTCCCAAGGCTTAAGCTATAATTCTGGAGCTTAATCAGTTCTAACACCTGTGAAATTAGTGCATGTTACTTAGAAATGTATTTTGTAAACTGAGAGAACACAGACTATTTCCATTAGCTTGTTCCATAAGAAAACAGTCACCCAGGTCTGCTCATAAGAAGAAATAACACCTTTTGAGTTACTTTGATTTAAAACCTTTTTAATTCATTGAATTTTTAAAAGTTTCTTGCCTATATTACAGTGATTGTTCTACCAGCATTAATATAGCAGACATCACTTCATTTAACAGGAGCCAACAGAAGAAAGGACTGCAAAAGATTTGTTTGGAGGCAAAATCACCTCTGGCATGATTGTAGACAAACTGGGACATTCAGACTTCACAGAAATGCAAGAATTGTATTGGACAACTTCTAACATCAGATGCAGTGATTTCAGAAATGTGTTATCTATTGAGAGGAATATCTGAGGTTAGAACATGAAAATCTTAAGCTAGAATCTGTGCTTATAAAACATGTCTGATAATTAACTAGAGTTTGGAGGCTGAATTCCCTTGAGTGATTGCTCCTTAGTGTCATTTTTTATGACAAAGGGTTATTTTCCACTGTTTTGTTGAAAACATGTTCTTTCTCTAGATGCTTACATTTTTCATGTAAACCATGTGCAGTGGTACTGGCTGCACACAGTTTGACAGGAAATGGCTAGGAGTGATAGGGTACTGGCTCCAGACTCAGTACATCCAGAACAGAGCATTTATTTGATCAAAACCAATCTTACCTGATTCCTTTCAGAACAAATTTGGCCCAAGTGAGAACATACATGTGTATGTGCAGTCTTGCTTCTGCAATCTTGTGATTTCTGAAAAAGCTGCCTGGTGCATTGTAGATGTACAGGCATTTAGAGCAAGAATGACCTGTGATTGGTTGCATAAAGTGCATCCTTAACTGAACAGTGGTATGTGCACCCAGTGGGACAGTCAGAGACTATTTTCAGATGTAAAGACAGATAGAAGTATTTAAACGTTCTTGCCAGGATTATTTTCTGCAAGGACATTTGTTCCTTGAGGGTCTGCTCTAAAAGATTGTAGAGCAATACTTTAACACTGAGTGTGCCTTTTAAGGTAGTCCAATTGCAAGCCTTGAGCTTCTTGAAGAGATGTATCATCAGGACAGTTACGAATTCCTAAAAAACATTGGTCTGACCAACAGCATGTCCTCCTTCTACCATTAAGTAGCAGTAAGTACCTTCTAAGCAGGCTTTGATGCAGCTGAGGTACACAATTCCAATCTGTGTGGTGTTTTGGCAGACCTCAGGGTGAGCAGAGCATGGAGTACACCATCTGAGCAATTGCAACTCCAGTGCTGCCGAAAAGTAATGAAAGCAGCCTAAGAGCTATGGAACAAGAATTCCAGTAACATACAGAAGTGAACAGAGCACGCTGGTGAAAGCCCTTGCCTTTGGTGTCAGAATCAAATCCATCATTCACTGCTGAAAAAAGAACTGGGAATTTGTTGTGAGATTTTTATTAGGGTGTTTCTTTTGTAGAAGCACATTGCATTTCTAATCTCAAAGCCAGCGAGTTATGGATCTGCTCGTGCTATGTAACTTCTTTCTATCTTATTTTTTCCATGTTACTTGTATTCCCAATCCATATTTATCTTTTTTTAGACATTTCAGAGCTGTAGAGCCAGTGCATGTGGACCAGTTTAGAAATGTAGCAGTGTGAATTTACAGAACAATAATCTCATGTCTTTCAGTGGTTTCATCTTCTATGTCTTGTAATATTAATGGTAAACTAATTTCCCTTAATTGAAAATATTCTTCAATCTCTCCTGTTGTTTGTGGGTTTTCTAACAGCAATCAATGGGTGCAAAGCTGATTGCAGCCACTGTTTCAATTGTACAGTATTGCTGTAGTAATCTAAACCAAAATCCATTGCACCAAACTTTTTAAAGCACTTTAAACTGACCAATCATCATTCTGAAGATCAAATTTCTGAATTAGAAAAAATTAATTGACAGTTTTGCTCATGTGCTAGCAGAGGAATGTATTGTTTGAATAATTATGTTTCCTTTTTACAGGTATTATGTCTGAACTACAGTCACATTGAATCAATAATACTGCCTGGACAAAGGCTCCAAAATCAGGTAAGAAATACCCAGCAGCTGTACTGAAAGGTGACTTGTCATGGATATGGACAGCAAGGATTTGCCAAAGGAAACACGTAACATGAATATACTTTCATCTGTCCTTTACTCCACTGAGGAGGAAAGAGGTGTGGTGTCATCAGTGTCAGTAGCTTTGGATCATTTCTTTTTCTGTCCTAGTGTGAAGAAACCCAGTATGTTGGGGGTTTGTTTTTTTGTTTTGCACACATGTCATAGAATCACAGACCCAGGTATATGCAGAACATGACATCATATGGTATGCAATATCCCTTTGGCCAGTTTGGGGCAGCTGTCCTGGCCATGTCCCATCCCAGCCTCTTGGGAGGCCCTCACCACCTTGTTTGCAGGCCAGACAAGAGGCTGAAAAGTCCTTGACTGCTTGACCACAGCTAACAACATCACTCTGTTACTGACATGATCCTCATCCTAAATATAGCACTATCTACCCAAGCTGGAACCAGGACAACCAGGCTGCTGTCATCTATTCTTTGGATCCTATTGCACAGGTAGTTAGGCATACATTGAAGCCTTTTCACCTTCCTACAAAGGATTTAACTCTAAGTAAGGGAACCACCTACATCTCTCTGGCTGCTCGTTTGATCTGGGAGAATGTAGACATTTATCTCTGATCAGACTGATCACTGGTATTTTGTTTTCATTCTTTACTTAGTTTGTACAATATTGCACTACAAAATTTTAAGAGTATTTTCGGGTACTGAGGAATATATTGAGATAGTAATTTAGTCCCTTGAGCTTCACCTGTGGAATTTCAGCTGCCTTGTAATGTAGAATACTCATGGCCATCACAACCCCTTGTTAGAGTCAATTAGTTCAGCCAGTTCAGATTACAGTACTTTTTATGAGAGCAGAGAAGGCTTTTGTATATTCATCCAAAGTTATTTTGCAATGTTTTGTGTAGTCTAAGCAGTCATTCATTCTCCCATTAAACCTTCTTTCCTTTGCTCATTTCATAAGTGTCTTTTTGTCATCCTTTGAAGGAGACGGTCGTACTTCTTCCTTCTTCCTTTTGCCATCAACATTAGACCAGCCTGAGTCCTAAACAGCACTTTCAAACTTTCAGTTTGCATTTCTCATTTGTTTACTCTTTCAGGACTGAAACAGCTGGGACCTGTCAGGATTCATTCACTTATTTCTGCAACATCCATCATCAAATTCAGTTTTATCATATCAGACAAATCTTGCAAAGTAACCACACAGAATTCCCTCTGTACATTGGTCAAGTTTTATAAAAGTAACAGTGACAGGGCATCAGAGAACCCTGGAAGACCTATTCATGTGCATACTTACAAAGACTTCACCCAACTCTTCTTGTCCTCGTGTCAAACATGAATTTGCTTTCAGATTGATGGGAGGAGTGACACTGTCAGAAGCACACATGGATTATGGGTTGTCTGGGCTTCCATCATAGTCTGACAAACTTCTGAGCTCATTTTGTTTATATGCTTCTTCATAAGAGATGAACATTTACACAGAACGGCAGCTCGAAAAGAACTTGAAATAACTGCTCAGTAACTATAGAAATCCCCCTTTTGTTGATGAGAAGGATTTATTTTTTTCACTAATGCCTTCCAGCTTCCTCTCTTTTCCCTTTTAAAATAATAACAAGTTTTAGCTTTCTTACAGGGTACTGAACCTTGGCTGATATTCCCAAACTTAGGGCAAATCAACATAAACATTCTATGATGTTTCTCAGCCAGCTTTTTTGAAAGTGACATACTCAAGGCCACTGATTTAAACATGTCAGATTCAGTAGCTGCAACTTTACAACCCTTTTTTTCCTTACTGGAATGGAAATTATTCCATTATTACTGTATGATATGAATAACATAGAACCCTTTTTTCCCTACAAATGCACCACATAAGTAAACAGCTATGCTGAATTTCAGGTTTATTGATGCTTCTACAATCTTCAGTTAGTAATGATACTGGAACATTGCCAAGAAACTTTCATTATTGATACACTTTCAAACTGTCTGTCACTGTCCCCTTATGTGCATTTGCTCTTTTCATAATTTTCTTTTATGTTTTTACTTCTTACTGTTAATTTATTTTTCTGTTCCTTACAACTGCTTTTAATTTCCCACTAAGTGGATACTGTCACTTTGATGACTGCTGCCTTCTTCCTCAATTGTGAGACAATCTAGGAACAAAAGTGCTGTTAAATCTTCCCCAGATCCTCTTGACACTTCCTCCAGAAGTTGAATTAGCTCTTAATTTTTGTAACCTCGTGAGATAAGCCTATGGAAAGCACAACACATGCATAATACATAATTATAGATCTTAACACAAATTAATATTACATATTAACATACAGGTTGAGGATTATTTTGTTCATGATGTATGAATTTAATCAAGTCATGTCTACTACATCTTCACAAATATTTAGTGGTTTTATGGAACTTGAGGTTGCTAAGCACATTGTTTTGTTACCTAGGTTGTAAGGAAGAAGCAAAACTAAAATTAGAACTCTATTAGCTCATGCTTCCTAATTACAGGTCAGATGTAACAGAGATGAAGCTTTGACAAGCAAATTAGTGGGACAGTACATCTTTTTGCCCTGTGGTCATTCAACTGTTTTGAGAGCACACACAACGGTTGCTCTAAGTATTTTTACTAAATTAAACTGGTTTACAGCTGTTTTCTCTTCATGTCTCAGACTTCTCTGAGCAGAGGGGGGGACTTATTTATCTGTTTGATTTTCATGGTCTTGATCCAGAATACTTGACCTAACTTCCACAGTGGAAGTGTATTGTATATATGCAGTGTTTCCATTTCCAAGTAGTAGATTTTTTCTTTTTTTATCAGATTTTTTTTTAGTCATATGCAGGTGTAATTCTCACAAAAACCTGTATATACTCTCCATAATTCTACTGGGGAGATGGGGGAATGCTGAGGTTCTTTTGTCCAAGGAAATCATGGCATAAACTCTTGTTTGCTTTATTGGGATGCAGAATTTGGAGAAAACCTGCCCCTGATTATGCAGCATTTGGGGGATTTTCATCTGGGCTGTAATGGAATTATTAACATGGCCCAGCTGTAATTAACAGGCTAAAAAACTTGAAAATTCTTGTTTTGCAGGGTAGATGGTAGCAGCTTTTCTGTACATACACTCAAGCATTTTACAGTACTTGTCTCCAGTCTTCACTCTGTGCCTTGGATTTGTAGGCAACAGTCTTCTGTGGTCTTCAGTCCAATAAGGATGATGCTCTAACTTTAATTCTTGCCCTGACTCCAAGATCCTTCAGATATTGAATCATCAAATTCTTCCACACTGCACCACTGTGCCTCACCTGTCTCCTACGAGGGCAGAGCAAGGAAACAGCAGATGGAAGAAACACTGGTCAGCTGATGGCCAGCAGCAAGTTCCACACTGAGGAACTTTCCTCCTCACTATAAGCAATACCAACAATAATGTTTGACCTGAGTCTTGATCCTCAAGATGTTCAGATTTTATTTAGGAAGATATTTTGCTTTAAATAGAGATGCTGGGTAGATGAAATCAAACACACTGGACTGTCTTCCACTGTCACTGAAATGGTCCAAAGCAGCATACAAGTGATTCAGGAAGTTGATGAGCATCTTTTGCTTAAGATAAGTTTTTGCTTGAAAGCAATCCAAATCCATTAAAGATGTTAATGAGTATTTACTATCACTGTATTAGGAAACTACATCAGTTTGGAAAACTGATTGTATTAGGAAACTACCTCATTGAAGGACCTGAAGGTTTCCAGTTTCCTCAGGAGTTGGTATTGGACTGTAACTGCATTAAAAGGATTTCATGAGGTTTCCTTGCTAGACAGAATGGTCTTTTAACTCTTCCTCTGCAGCAAAACCAAATACAAGAACTGAGCAGTTTACAACATTCAGTAAAATCACATAAACAGTTTCTGGACTCACAATTTAAGTACAGCAATTAACAGTTTCTGTTAATGCTGTAGATTCAGTGGGCTACATATGATGGACTGTTTTCAGACAACATTCCAATTTTCTTCTATGGATTTTCCTGAGTAAAATTACTGCTTTTTTCCCCAGTATATACATACACATACCAGTTGCAAGATTTTTGAGAACTCTGACATATGATGTAGTTTTAAACTTTGGGACAGGAGTCATCTGAACTAGAAAAACTTCAAGTTATTCCCAGTCTTAAGGTGCTCTCAAGAGATGACAACCCAGCAAGTGTATATACATTTGCAGTAGATGTGTATTTCATTTTAGACACTGAATATTTACTCCTTATAATTATTAAAATTATTAAGAATTTCTCCATAACCTGGTCACTCCTAAGTATCTTCTATGATTGTTTTAAGGCTGAAAACTTCATAGTATGCATGATGGTCACATCACCTCGTTGTGCCTGTCTCAGTGCCACACTGGGAGCAGAAGGCACTCATTCTTCTGCATACTGTTCTTCATAGTGATGCAAGATAAATTTAAAATGTATGTGTTTGCATGAGTATGCTGCAGTGATGGGCTGTCCTTTCAATATTGCAAAGCAGGTCAGATCTGTGAAGAAAGATCAAAGAATGTTAAAGGATTTCTGAAACACTTGATTTTATTGTAAAAATGGCTCAATAGCATTCTTTGTTGTTGTTTTGCACATCACTCCTTGAAAATGTCCTGAAGGGAAATTTCAGGTTTCTTTATTTCCAGATACGCTGCCTTTTTCAGTGTAGTGCTGTTGGTTTGCTTTTTTTATCCCTGGGAACAAACTATTAGAGCACAGTAAAGAAGATGCTAGCCTTTCTGATTTTATGTATACACAGCTATGGGACAGAAGACAGCTAAGACTCACACAGTAGAAGAGGCTTTCCTGTTAAACATAAGATTTAAAGTAGCAGCAAACATAAAAGGAAACAAAAGTAAATTGTTCATTGTTAGTTTTGAGGAAAAATGTGGCTTTCTAAATTTCAGTTGAAAAAATAGCTCATAGGGCATGTTTTCATAAATAGACCCTTGAATATTAGGTGCAAAATCCAAGTTCTAAATATCCCTTAACTTCCTTTTACCATAAAAAAGTAAGTTTTGGTCTAAAGGAACAGCAAGAAACACAGCAAAGAGAGAAGGCAGGGCCATGTTGGAGCAGCAGTACATATGGCACAGTCATGCACTCTGTTTTTAGTGGTTGACTCAAAAGAATATTTTTGCACTTATGTTTAAAACCAACTTTCAAAGGGTTACACATAGTGGGAAATAAACTGGCTTATGAAATGGATGATTAAATGGCAGGAGAATGTCAAGCGAACTGAACGTTACCCAGTAATGGCAAGAACAGTCACGCTCTTTACAAGGAAAAGAAAACCAAATTCCTCTGCAAAATTGCTGTTCCAGGGTTTCCTTCTTTAGAATTGCAGGCCTAGGCTGTCTTATGAAAGGGATTGAGGTGGTAGGATCAGCTCTCTCTTGTGCAATGTGGCATTAAGAAGTACATCTCATGGTAGTATCACTAAGCACCAGTTAGTACTCAGTACTATGGCCTGCACTTCAGATACCTCATTGCTTGTCCTTTTTAATAACACTGTATATTAAAATAGAAAAAATTTGCTAGCATTATCCTCATTGTGTCTCTGCAGGGCACACAGGGAGGTCGAATCCTCAGGCGTCCTGAGAGCCACCATAAGCTGCTGCGGTCTGGGCTGATTTGATGGGGAAGATAGGAACTTGCCCACAACAGGCCACTGTGTCAGTAGAAAGTGTCAGTTACTCACGGGCACTTGAGACTGAAAAATGTTGCTCAAAGGTATGTGGTAATTTCTGCATGGTTTGGATGCTGTTTCTCAGCAAGTAGCACTGGTGTAAGGTTTGGTTCAGACATTCACCGGTGTAGCCATGGTAGTACCAGATTGACTTCTTGCACAAGGACCCCGTTTCTGGGTTAATATGTGGAGGTTTTTTTGCACAGCATTCTCTGAAGAACTACTGCTCATTGCCTGTGTTTTGACTGTCAGTGAATGCAGAAGAGAGGATGAGAGCAGAGTACCAGCCCCTGGAACAAGTAAAGCAAATGTTATTCAAACTCCAAGGACAATATTCATGTCACCTATAAAGCGTGACTAATGTGGTTATCGTAGCACTAAAGGAGATTTTTTCTTCCTTCTAGGTAGACTCTCTGAAGCAACCTCAGGTTCTGTAAAGTCAGGAAAAATACAAGACAAACTATCTGCTCCTTTCTTCACCACAGAATTTAATATGTGAGAACCTATAATGTGTTCTCTCTATAGTCCTGCCAGGAAGATGCCGACTGTTTGGGTGTTGTGATATCTCTGTTGAGGCACCTGTGATAGGCAATTGCAATACAAACCAAACACATAAAAACTATGAAAGACCCATAAGAATCTTGGGCTCATGTATCTAGAGATATAGATGACACCATAGATTTTATTGTTCAGAAATGTGAAATTTACCCCCAGTAGTAATTCATACTTTGAAGTTCCATGTTGCAGCAGGTCCATTCTTTTTTCCCAGCAGGGTTCACCCCCAGTTCATACACCTACACAGCTAGTGCCTAGACTGCAGGTAGAATGAGGTCTTGGCAAGAAATTAAATCTGCAGCTGCACATTTCATGAACCGAATCCTCACACATAGCTTAAGCAGAGGCACTACTAGTGTTATGGAAGTATGTCTATGTGGAACACGACCAGAAGGATCACAAGTACCCAGACTTTCACAGAGTATGTGTGTCTGATAATTTTTTACAAAGAATTTCAGAGGAATTTAATTCTCTCACCTCCTAATTTTACTGCATAATGCAGTGTCACAGCCATACTGAGGCAGTGTTTTACTCTGTGATTTCAAAGTGCAATATTCACCATTATAACTTCTCTGTCCATCATTTCTTGGTAAATGGGACTTTTGACACTCCTGATTCCAGTTTCTCTTTTTTCTTAGTTACATTCATAATCATTTTCAACTACAATTTGATAATACAATATCATATTGTCTTTTCTTGAAAGATACTATCTGTATCCACTGGAAATACTCTAACACAGATAATATTCTTCACTTATTGCTTTCCCCATAAGCCTGTTGCTTTGTATCAACTCTCAGTGTTCCTTCTCATCAAAGCACTTGTTTCCAACGCTGTGGTTCTGTCTTGTCTATCCCCATGAGGTTTGTTGAGAGTGAAGTCATGTCTCAATGCCTTGAGATGCAATTACATACCACAAGCTCACCACGGTTGCTGGTCATCAACAGCCCTTTTTGACTGCCATGTTTCTACCTTTGTTGCTCCTTTTGATAGGAAGGGGGTCCCTGCACAAGGCATCTTGTTGTTTTCCCTCAGATCTTGCCCTGAAATTCTCACCGACTAGGAAACCAAAGAATGCTTCGCAACAGTTGGGCATCTGCTGTGACCATTGTCTGTCACACTGACCAATTTTATTCCTCATTATTTTCTTGTGCTCACCCATCTGTCAGTCTGTCTGCATTCATTGGGTGTGCCTCATCTCATTTTACAGTATAAATTCACTGGAACAGAGGTTTAGTAGGATTCACTGTTAGGTTTCCTAAATACAAGAATAACAATAACAACAGCAAGGAGTCAGAGAGGAGCCTACCCCAGCACGTGTCTGCTAGGAACAGAAGGTTCATTGTCTCTGTGGTTCTGTTTATCACTAAGACCTCACTCACTGACAGAGTTTGTTGTCCCACAGCAGACCTGTGTTTTCTGTATCACAGCATGAAACTTCTCTGGAGATTTGTTTGATGAACAGAACTCTTTCCTTCCGGCTCAAATGATTGCAGCGTGCATTTTACCCATCGGTTTCCCCAGAAGGATCAATAGAGTAAAGAGGAGATCTAGATTCTTTTCCCACTCTGTGTTGTGCAAGACAGTTCTTTCTTCATGTCTCTGTTTCATATTTTTGGAGCACAGAAATTGTTCTTTTACATATCTGAAACAGAAGTGCTAAGGATGAGGAGCAGCATCGGTACGATCGGTTTTATTCTCCATCCTCATCAACCCATCCAGCTTTTCCTCAAAACTCTCTGCTTTACGGATAAGAAGCACTACTGGTAGACACCTGCACCACAAGGTTACTCCACTCAATTGTCTCCTTATATTTTTTATTGTCACAATGCTGTCCCCATGCCCAACCACATCTAAAGAGTTGCTGAGCTGCAAATACTACTGGATGCACTGAATCAAACCCTTTGCTGTTATCTTGTGCTTCCCACTCCTACAGATTATAACATTATCTTATCCTTGTGCAAATTTCTTGGCACAAATATTTTATTGTATAACCAAAGCCCTTTATCAGGATATTAGCTTCTAGGTACTACCAGAACAAATGCTGTTATCTGATACTGATTTTAGTGGTACTTTCACTGTTTTGCCTAATCTGTCTTCACATTGGTAGTAGGTCACTGCTGAAACCAGATAGGTTAAAATCCACGTACACTTGGGTTCTGTCTCAGAACTTCATCTGTCAAAAATGTGTTATCACAGATCTCTGTCTGGCTACATTAATATCTCTGTTTGCAAGCTCAGGACTTTAGTAAGTTACTGAAACACATTTTCCCACTTGAAGCCACAATGCTTGTATACAGAGTTCAAAGCACTTTTGCATTGAGTAATTTCATGTGTAAATGTTTTATCTCAAAACTGACCTGTGCTTTTATTCATTGGACATCACTTAAATGAAAACATGGCAGAATGAGTAAAGCAATAGAAGCATGTTAAGGCTATATCTTTAGAGAAATCTCTGTTTTATATTCAGGTTCAGTGAAGATGTTATACCTCATTAGCTACAACAGAACTGAGCCATTTTCTCATTAGATCATTCAAGTGGAACAACACAAAAGATTTTTCAAGTTTGTCAGTTGCATTTT
This sequence comes from Zapornia atra, assembly GCA_013400835.1. Taxonomy (NCBI): domain Eukaryota; kingdom Metazoa; phylum Chordata; class Aves; order Gruiformes; family Rallidae; genus Zapornia; species Zapornia atra. Next base: position 198,532 of record VZTU01018714.1, on the reverse strand, counting down.
AGTTGTGGTTTTTAAAGTGCTTGTTAGAAAGCAAGAATTGAAACCGTATGGTGGTGTTTAAGCTTAAAAAGTGCTTTTGATCTTAAGCTTCAAAAGAGATTTTCCCAGCAGAAAGCAGGCTAGCCCTTTATTTAGTACTGGTTTAGGTAGACACCAGAACACTCTGTACATAATAATATTTTCTTTTTTCATGCTATTGATTAAATTTCTTTAAACATTGTCGGTGCTGAATTAGAGATGATTTACAGGAGGCAATCAATCACCACTGTCATTGTACTGTACCCAACTTTAACAAAATTAACAAATCAGCACAGCTGGCACACAGCCTTCAGTCAGTTGCTACAAGAAGTGGTGGTCACAAACTGAGACTTAGGAACTAAGTATTTTTAAATAAATAAAGGTTCTTCCAAACCTGAATTTTTACCAGCCTCCAGCCAGCCAGCCACTCTAACAGGTTATTTGAAAATGCATTGGTTTCCATCTTTCTGGGTAAAAACAGCTTCAGTGCATTACAGTAGCTTCAAGTAGTTACAACTTTGTCTCAAGTGTTTGAGGTTTGTAGCTACTAGTCCCTTTTTTGGTGGGTTTTCTGGTTGTTTTTTCTTTTATTTCAAGAGCTGATCCTACAGTTCCTTACTCACAAAAAGTTGATCATTAGTATTTATATTACTGCAGGACCAAAAAGACATTTCTATCCTAAAAACCAAGACATTACCTTTATTTTTGTTTTTCCTTTTCTTATGAGGAGTTTTCCAGTTGCAAACTCACCAAAGGACTCTGGATTTCCCACAGTGCCAGCAAACTTTAGAAAATGTAATCTTCTCAGAATAACAAATGGGAATCTGAATTAAAACATTAACCATTTATTTGGTCATGAACTTGAAGAGCCTCTGCTGAGTAAGTCAAATGAACGTAACCATAAACAAACAGGATTACATATTCCTGGATACTTAACATAGTTGCACATCTTCATATTATATGGCCATATAAAGCACTTTAACAAGGACATTTTAATCTTTCCTGGGTATCTTGCAAGTCTGTAAGTTTCTCACAACCTTCCCAGAGCTGGGAAATGTATTTTCTGAGGGAATACATATCTTTGTCAGTTCTTCAGCCTAGGATGGGTCTTCAGATTCACTATGAGTCATTGATAGAATTAGTCTTTTGGTGCTTTCAAAAGCTTTATTGTTGGTTTTTGGGGTTGTTTTTTTAATTATTTTTATTAACCAATTTCAGTCTGTAAATTAAAGTTTTAACTATGCTGGGAACTGAAAGGAAATGATGTAAAATTGTTCTGGTGACACTAATTAAGAAGAGCTGTGCTCAGTGATTGGCAGCTGGGGTGAGGCTGTGCAGGCAGCACACCCACGTGCATTTTGTGTTACAGGCAAGTCTAAGAACCCAGGAATTAGAACAACCTTTGAAGCATCCATGCAGAAAGAGCTCTTAGGCAAGCCAAAGGAGCAGCAACAGATCTTCTAAACTGTTTGGTGCATCACACAGCTACTTCTTGAACCAGTCAGCTGCATCAGTGAGAGACAGAAACCACAGGCAGGTGAGGCTCTCACCAGCCCTGAACACTGCTGCCGCTTCTTTCCTGTCTTACAGGGGTGCAGGCAAAGCACTTCTCTTCAAACACTGCTTTTCTTTCTTTAAATGCTGACATTGTTTTCTTTACCTCTGCTTCCAGAGCAACCCAAACTGGTTTTACTCACTTTCTGGTGATAAAACTTGCAAGGCATCTAAGAAAACACCTAGACAACACTTTAAAAGTTTTCAATTAGACTATACTTTGGAATGGAGACAGCTGCTTAACAGAAATAAGTTGCTGTCTCCCCAGTCCGTGCTTAATCCTGCTCTATCACTAACTCAAGGCTTTCTTTGTTTCATTTCTGTTGCATAAAGTCTAGTTTTGTTTAATAATTAAAAATGCTAAGCATGGAAGCAGAAATGCCAAGCTAAAGCTGTTACTGTGGCTAAATATATCTAATAAGTGTGATACAAACAGCAGCATCTTGCTGTAACTGACTCCCATGAGCCAGTGTGTGGTTCAATGCTACATCAACATTTTTTATTGCATCAAATAGTTGGCCAAGAAGGCAAATGGCATCCTGGCCTGCATCAGTAAGAGTGAGGCCAGCAGGAGCAGGGAAGTGATCCTTCCTCTGTACTCAGCACTGGTAAGGCTGCACCTGGAGTACTGTGTTTGGTTTTGGGCCCCACACTACAAGGACATTGAGATGCTTGAGTGTGTCCAGAGAAAGGCTACAAAGCTGGTGAAGGATTTGAAAGAAAAATCTTATGAGGAGCAGTTGAGTGAGCTGGGATTGTTTAGTCTGGAGAAAAGGAAACTGAGGGGAGACCTCCTCACTCTCGCTACATCAGTTGTAGTGAGGTGGGGTTGGTCTATTCTGCCTGGTAGCTAGTGACAGGAGAACAGGAAATGGCCTGAAGTTGTACCAGGGGAAGTTTAGGTTGGATATTAGGAAAAATTTCTTTACCAAAAGGGTTGTCAGAGATTGGAAAAAACTGCCCAGGGAAGTCACCATCCCTGGAGGTGTTTAAGAGTAGATGTTGCACTTGGTGACATGGTCTAGTGTTGGACCTCCTAGGGCTGGAGAGATGGATGGACTCGATGATCTTGAAGGTCTTTTCCAACCAAAATCATTCCATAATTCTCTGATTCTATAAATGTTTCTCCATGGCAGGGAAGTGAATTGGTTTGGCACTAGCACTTTTACGTTTCCACCTTGATACAAGTATTTACTGCCTGAAGGAATTCCCTCAAAATCAGTTGTGTCAGCCAGTTAGGTCAGGAATGGGAGTGAGTCCCATTTTTTCTGGGATGAGTATGCAGAGCAGATTTTTGTGTAGGATTAGTCCCAAACAAGCATTTTCCTTAGGCATATTTCATATGTTATTATTATACCTATACACCATGATATTAGCCATCATGTTTCATTGCTAGAAAAATGTGTTTAAAAGCTGCAAGCCATATTTGCCAGTGAAAAAGAGAGACCTCATTAAGGACTTGTTCCCCAAGATGTTTCTCCCCAACCATCTTCAATTGGTACTTACACATGCACAGAGGTGACAGGAGGAGTTTCCAAAGGAACATCTAATTTTGGTGACTCATGCCACCAAACCTCCAGAAGGGAAAGAGTTTAAATAAACCTTATTTAAAGCAAGTGGTGCCATGCAGGCTCAGATGTTACAGTGGACAGAGGAGGTGACGTTACTCAGCTTGACTGATTTATACAGAACTAAATCCCCCCTCTTGCCTTGATGTCAGCTGACTTTCTCACAGGGCTGGATTCTACTGTGTCCTGCTCAGCATCCTTTTACAGGTACTTCTCTTTTACTTAAGAAGTGGGCTTTTCTTGCTTAAAGCACCTTGTATGACTTCTTCCCCATGTTGTAGATTGATCCTCACACATTAAAAAAACCCATGTATTTTTAAATAATGCAGATAAGATGCTGTAACTAGCATCCTGTCAGTAGCTATGTTTGCATTTCCTCACATTCCAAGTGTTCTTTGTTTCCTACTTTGCTCAGCCTGTTGTAACATTACAAAACTATGCACAGTCTCTGGATATTTCAAATTTAGTTTTACCTTTTGTTAAAGCCAACATGCTAAAATTAGAAGAACACCACAAAGTCACCCAGATAGTAAATATATATGTGTGTGTGTATTTACCTCTGATTATTCACAGCAGTCCAGCTTAGATGAAGTGATATTTTAGGACAAATCAGACCTTTGTTCAACTTTCCACTCATGGCATCTCTTCAGGTAGAGTTAAAGTTATGCAGGTGTCTTAACAGCCTAACCCTTACCTTACTGTGGTTATATTTCTTTGAAGTATTATCTTCCCTATATTTCTTAACTTTCACTAAACTTTTAGTATCTTTTTAGCATTTTACAGTTACTGATATTTACATATTAATATCTATTTTTATTTTGTAAATAATGATAAAATCTGCACACAACCCTAAAGTAAAAATGAAACAACAATGCTGCTATGCAATACTTTTAAGTATTTCTGTTTACAGGCTCTGTCTCTTATCAGTACCTTTTTTTAACTTCAAGGAAGATTCACTGATACATCAAAGCAGGAAGACTGCTGTACTCATTTAAGCTAAATTTATAGTTGCATTCAGTCACCAGAAAACTTATGAACCCACACATTTCTTCCTTAACCTTTGTAGTCATAAAGTCAGTTTGTATGATAATGTAAGTTCAACTTGGATGGTGTATCTGCATAGAAAGGAAGATCCTCGTTTCCTGAGTCCAAAATGTTTGAAGGTTGCTTCAGGTCTTTTGGCTCTGTCAGTGTCCACAGTCAACCTGCTGTTCTTTGTTCTATAGATATTCAAGGTACCATGGAGCCATGGCATTTCTTAGGGCAGCTACCATTCATTCAGCTGACACTATTACACTAGTGAGCCACTGCAACATGTGGAATTGTATGAAAATGAGCCCTGGGGACCACAGCATCAGCTTAATGTTTGGCCACAGGGCAGATGCATATTAAGACAGTTACCTGATTTTTTTTGTCCTTGGTTTGTGTATGACCTAGTCAATCATAACACTTGTGTTCCAATATTAATTAGTAACTTGAATTTACTGTCAACTAATTAATTCAGGTGCATATAATATATATATATATATGTATGTTTCCCTTGAAAGTGTGTGAGGATGGCAGAGCACTGGGACAGGCTGCCCAGAGAGGTTGGGGTCTCCATCTCTGGAGATATTCAAAACCTGCCTGGATGCTGTCCTGTGCAACCTGCTCTGGCAAGAGGTTAGACTAGATGATCTCCAGAGGTCCCTGCTAAGCCCTATCATTCTGTGATTCTGTATGTGTGATCCAGAGGGGAAACAAACCAACACATGAAGACAAAGCTCTTAAAAGATAAAATTTCACCTCGTTTTATTTCATAAACTAACAAATGGATTTGCTTAGATTTTCACATTCTATTAGAGAGCTGGTAAGGTGCTATTTAATGTACAAAAGGGGGAGTCTGAATCCTTGCTTAATGTGCAAAACAACTTCACTTTACCACTGAAGTCTCCCCTACAGTCCCCTGCTTAAAACAGAACACCACGCGTGTTCGCCCCTCTAAATATTAAGATCTTCCAAGATTAATTTTGTTCAGTTTTATATATTATAAATTATATTTCAATAGAAGGCAAATTCTACAGAAAATACTCAAGTGGAAATTTCACTTGCACTTGAATGAAAACACCTTTGTTTTTAAGAGTGTTGGCTTTTTATCATTTGGCAGCACAGAGCAGTAGGCGGTCACTCCATCCATCAGCTGCTGGCAGATGAGAGTGATAATTAGATAATACATTATTATCCTATAGGTTCTTTCAGGTCACGTTCTGGGACACATGCTCCATAGTATTAGCTTCTCCTGTTATGACTACTGGAACAGGGTTAAAGGCTTTTTCCTTATACAGAGAAATCAACAAGTTAGATTGGAGTTAAAAGCTGCAACAGGATTGAAAGCTGGAGAGGGACTGACTGTTCATGAGGGCGTGGAGTGACAGGACAAGGAGGAATGGCTTTAAACTGAAAGATGGTAGGTTTAGATTAGACATAAGGAAAAAATTCTTCGCTGTGAGGGTGGTGAGGCCCTGGCACAGGATGCTCAGAGAAGCTGTGGCTGCCCTTGGATCCCTGGCATGGTTCAAGGCCAGGTTGGATGGGGCTTTGGGCCCTCTGGTCTAGTTGAGGATGTCCCTGTCCATGGTAGGGGTGGGACTAGGTGAGACTTCAGGTCCCTTCCAAATCAAACTAGTCTGTGATTCTATGTGTATGAACCACGAATCACCTGTTTAGTATGGAGAACATGGTAATTGACTTTCAGTGGGATTAAAACTAATAAATTATTCAGGCCTTGCAGGACTAACAGAGGAATACGTAGGTATGTTTGCAGATCTGATCCCAAGGAATTTCAGTATTCTGTCTTTGTAAATAATCTCTTCACAAAACAAAAACAGTTACAGAAGTGCTTTAAGAGGGATCTACTGAAGTACGTGGTGAAACTTTAACTTGTCTGTATTAGTGGCAGTGCCCTGGTTTTGGCTTAATTTTCTTTCTAGTAGCTGTTATAGCATTCTGGTTTGGATTTAGTATGAGAATAACACACTGACGGTTTCAGTTGTTGCTGGGTAGTTGCAGTGTCTACACTAAGTCAAGGACTCCTCAACATCCCACACCCTGCCAGATGCACATGAAGCTGGGAGAGCACAGCCAGGACAGTGAGCCCAGATTGGCCAGAGGGATATTCCTTCCATGGAGCATAGTGCTCCAGACCTAACAGGAGAAGCTGGCTGCGAGTTGGGATCACTGCTCAGAAACAGTTTCCTTACTTTTCTTTTGCATGTGGTGAGTAATTGCATTTGTGCATCACTTGTACTTTTGTTGTTATTACTATTCTCTTCCTTTGTTATCCTATTAAGCTGCCTTTATCTCAACCCATGAGATTTTCTTCTTTTTCTATTCTTCTCCCCATC
>VZTU01018714.1:166221-191976 GCA_013400835.1 Zapornia atra | reverse complement strand
GTGGGGGGGGGGGGGGAGGGCAAGAATGAGCAATATCATGTCATTAATATATTAAATGTGCATTATATTAATGTATTAATTGTGTATCATTATGATTATTACTTCTCTAAATCAGTGTGTGTTGGGTTATTTTCAAATAAAATCTCTGTGGTTTGACTTGGAATTCTTTCTAGCCCCTCCAAGCTAGACCATCCATAAGAGTCAAAACAACTGTGAAAATGAGAGAAATTCTGGGGGGAAAGTCTTCATGAGGATTGTTCCACAGACTTAAGTGGTGCTACCAAAGGGAGAATTTGGCAATTTGTACTTTCATTTTAATATAGTGATTGTGAATGTATAATGAATGACACAAAATATCAATTACTTAATGAAATTGTCTAATTCCGTGAAGCAACCATGCAGAACATCTGAATCCTGTGGGAACCTAAGAGATCCCTCTGACTTCTTCCATTTTCACTCACCCTGGTATTAACAGGGATTCAAATCTCAGAATTTAGTTGAAAGGAAGTCTGAATTTAATCTCATTTCTTCAGATTTTCACTGGAAAAATGGAGGGCAGGATCTGGTCTTTCCACCTGTCCTACATAGAGGGTATTTCTTTTTTCCAAGACCTTCATGATCTCAATGACTTACTCTTTACTATTACAGAACTGGGAAAATATCATGGATTATAGTATAACTAATTTTAATGCAAAGGTGAGGAAGCAGTGCATATGGAGCAAGGTTTTATGCTGGTAAATTTACTGGGCAAGCTTTTGGTTTGCTGGTCAGAAATACAGTTCAGATAATCACAAAAATTGTCCCTGTTATACACGCTGCACTTGCTGTATCTATAGAGCCTTTCTCCTATATGTGTGTGTGAACTGACACAGGGGAAGCAATGAACCTACATCCCAAGGTAATTATTGGCTTTATTATTCCATCTCTTTACAAAAATACATTTTACTTTTCATATTATTTTTTAATGGGGTTCGAGGTATATAGGATTATATATATCCTATACATATGAATGGGATTATTATAAAGGTTTTTAAATTATACTGGTATACAAACCTATAAACATGCTATTTATCTGCTAACTTCTAATAATATTACAAGTATTTTAAAAGTAAATGTTGATAACTTTAATTTCATAATAACACAGTAAGGTCTTAGAAGACTTTAGAGTGCTGCCTCTAATATAACAGTTTATTTCCAGACTTGATAAACTTCTCATAGCATTCACTTCAAGTGTCAGGTCCAATTAAATTACTTCTGGAGTTCTTTAGGGTTTTTATTAAATAATTTGCATTTTTACACTTGATTTGGAAGCCATCATCAAATTTCTGTGCATTATATCATTTATTTTTTACAATTAAGAGATTATTGCACTCACTTTATATTTTTGGTTTTTTCTCCTAGTGATTTGAAAGAGGGGTCAGTATTAATTATACTTAGAAGCAGATGGCAGGCAGTGAGTGTGAAGTGTTACCGGAGCCGGTGTGGTCAGATCTCCGTTCTGCCTGGGGAGGCGTCTTTGTCTTGTGTGCGGTTTGCCGGGCAGCCACGAGATGTCTTTGTTGTACTGCTGATTTTCTACATCAGGGCTACCATGTCATGAGAACGTAGGGTAAGAGAGACTTCCCCTCACTTCAGCTGGGTTGTGGCAGGTTTGCACGGGAATAAATCAAAGCTTTAAATCCCATTCTTGAAACGTCAAGGCAAGGAAAGACCACTTGCAGTGTCGCAGAGCTCAGCGGCGGGGTGTGAGAGCAGCACAGCCTTTGGGTCAGATCTGTTTTGTTTTCTGATTAATTTGGAGCCCTGACATCTTGAAGTGGGTCTGAGTGTGACTGGTTTGGTTTTTGTACAGACAACATTGCAGCTAAAGGTCGCTGCCTGGCTGTCACCTGCTAGCAGTCAGGATTGTTCATTGCAGGAGAACCAGAGGGACCTGATCAAGGACACAGTAGTGTCAGGGAACATACTTTGTACCCCTCAGGTGAGCCCAAAGGAGGGTCTTGTAGCTGATGAAGGCAGAGGAAGAATACAAAACTGAAGATAGCCCCTTACTGTTTGATCTCTGTGCAAGGTCAGTCCCAGGTCTCCACAGGTAACTAGGTAAAATTACATCAAGACTTTATACCTGCCCTTAATTAGGGGTAAGGGGAGTGGAAAGGGATGCAACTGAGCTCAGACAGCTCTCTGCAGACTGCTCAGTGCAGGTCTTTGCTCTTGTGCTCTTTGCATAATCTTAAACCCTACAGAGAGTTCCTTGTATAATCCTGAGTAGAAATACCCTGTGCCTTAAAGGATCTGAAGTTCCCTAAGGGCCTTGGAGCTTCTGTGGCATTCTACCTCTGCCTGAGACAGATAGTGTTGCTCTGCCAGCCTGTTACAGGTGTATAGTTTTCATTTCTGTAGGCTGTAAAAGCACAATGTGGAGAACATGACATTAGAAACACTCATGTACCCCCTTGAGCTTTGCTTCTTTTTATTTCTCTGAATTTATCTGTGCTTGGACATAACAGTCTTCCAAACTTCCACCTCTTTCAGGAATTTTAAATTCCACTTCTGCCCATTGCCAGGGCTCTTTTAAGTGTAGAATTTTATAATGGAAGCATATTTCTGTCTGGGAGCTAACTGCACTCCATTCAGCCTCTCCTGGTTTAGCAAAATAAATTCCTCTGCAAATAATGGTATAATTAAAGACAGTTAAATGCAGAGGCACCATAAATATAAAGGGCACTCACATTACAAAGCTTTTAGAAGAGATGTCCTCGTGTCTTGAAGACAGTTACAGCACTGGAGCATACATGTGAGTTCTGGGAAATGCAGATTACAGCCATGAGAAGTTTTTTAGCATTGAGGTGTTATCTCCCAAATTAAATTAAAAGATTTAATAACATTTTGTTTGCTTTGGAATCACACTCCTTGCACACAAGAATCACTAGCAAAGTGTGGCAAAGGGTCTGCAGCAGGACAGAGGTGGCAGCCTTGAGTCTGCAGTCCTACTGCCTTTTAAAAAGCTGGATTTCTGATATAAAACTCCAGGTTATTTTGAGATTCTCTAATTGACGTTGCAGCACACCAGATGATAGAGGTCTTCTCACCACATCGCCCCAGACCATTCCTGACAAGCAGCTCCACCACAACATGTGCAGTGGAAGAGGCATTAGTGGGGTGTCACCACTCCCAAACTGGTCCGTGCAGACCCAGGCATAAGTGATCACACAGCCCACAGACAGTTCAGCAGGAAGACTCTAATTAGTTTGCTGAGGAGAAAAGGGATAAACCTTCAAGTAAAACCCCAGACAAGGATTTAAAGGCTCGCAACAGAGACATGATCAGTTCTTTGGCTGGATCCACCCAGGATTGTCTGTGTTTACTTATCAATCTCTTCTGTGGGAAGAATCTCAGAAGAAAGAAAGCCTTCTTGGAGCATTTTTGTGGAATCTGATTCAGCAGCAGGCTTACTTCCACTGACAGGAATGGGACTGGCTCTGTGTACACCACTGCTGAATTCGGCCCAGTGAACAGCAGCGGTGCTACAGCAGAGAAGTGTTGATCATCAGTGGGATGCTTCACTTCCTAAAAGGATGTAGGAGTGGCCCTCTCTCTTCACTATAAACACCATTTGCATCCAGGCTCGTTGCGTTCATTCCCTGTAAAATACAAAATGAAAGCTTAGAGCCTGAAGAACACAGACAGATCTGCTACGGAGGCCTCGCTTCTGCAACTGTCCCCTGGGCAGAACTGTGAATGCAGGAGTCTTTGTCTGTTGCCTTCTTATTTAATTTTGTATAAAGTTGATCATCAAAAGAAAGCAAAGGCAACTTTGAGTCTCCCCATCTGTGCATGCATGCAGCCATTTAAAAAGTACTGGTGCTGCACCATTTCAATAGCTTTCGCCTGCAAAGTGTCACACTTTTCATCTACCATTTAATTCTTCTAAATGGATGTTACTCTTCTTCCCATTATGGATCTCCATTGCTTCTATGAAACATTATTTGCATAAAAGGAACTGAATAATTGATAGAGGATGTGAGCAAGAGCTCGCACACAGCTTGGTAGGGGTTTGCTGGTAATCCCAGTGAGTCCAACACATAGCTCATAGCTTGTTTAATGGGATGGAAAGTGACAGGGTTCCCTTGTACCTCTGCTGCAGAACTCAGCGCTGCTGCATGACCTCCTTGTACTTAGCTACTTTTCTTGTTGATCTCGCTGCTCTTTTCCTCCATTAACGGGAGAATTCTTAAAGGAAGTGATACAGTATGCTACAATTTGTGTTCACATACACCATCATATACTACCACCTTTGAAGTCTGGCAGGCTTATTCTATTGCTTTTATAAAATAAAAAGGAACAAAAGTCTTAAATGGATTGTAATGTTAAAGGCAAAGTCTGGGAAGACCTTTCATTTACAGGTTTGTTTGATCTGGAATTCAAACCTGAGTTTGATCTTGGGGCTAGGTGGTTGGGGTTTTTTTCCATATTAAGATTTTTAAATTTCTTTTTTTAAGTCTATTTAAACTGTAAAATGGATGCTATGCAGATTTTTTGCTACTGGTCCATTAACAGAAGTTTTAAACCAAGAGTCTTCTGCATTTTAGATGTCTCCACTTAGTGAGGTGACGGTCAGAATGAATATCTATATTTCTGAAAAGAGAAAAATGCCACAGAAGTAATATATCTCGTAAATAAAAAATGGTTGGCAGTTGTCTGAAAAATAAACTAAAATCAAATAATTTTTCTTTTAGAGCTTTCCACATTTCTAAGGTCTATATATTTTAACAATAAGCAGCAGTATTAGGAGAGCCTGGAAACAGCTGGAACAATTAGGATTTTGCTTGGTGAGGGAGCCGTCTCAGCTGCTCTGACAAGTAAGCTGCCATTTTCAATGTAATCACTTTTGATTCTAAAGCACTTGCTTTGCTTTTAACTTTGTGCAAATCCCTCTTGATATTCCTCTTTTTAAAGTAGATGCATTTCCATATGTCCATAAAAGTTTCCCTGACAATCCAGCATGCTGTTCAGAACGACTTTCCTTATTTCTGCTGGGCGAGTTGTGAAATGAGGCTGCTTTGTTTATGAAGTGTACGTGTACATAATGTAAAACATACTTAATATCCTCAGCCACTGCACAGATGTTTTTGTGTTGAAAGGCGCCACAAAGTTTCACTGATTTAATTAACCTTTCTTTTTCTCCCAATTGTAAAGCAATTTCTTAAGAGCTCCTCCTATTCCTGATAAATACATTATTCCATGGTTCAAATGTTACTCTGGGAAAGAAAGAGTTTTCAGTGTTCTCTGAAGAGGAATATTTGAGAATAAAAAAATATATATTCTTTCAGAAATAAAATTAAAATCAAAATCACCAATCCAGATACTTCTGTTCATTCAGCCATGTTCCTTCTTCAGAACTGTGCCTGATGGGGTGGGGTTTTTTTTTGGAGGAAAAGCTTTCTGCAACAAAAAGCTACAGCACGGCGTATTTTGTTAATGTCTCGATATTTTATTCCTCAAAATGTTTTACACAAGCTTTTTCTAGTCTCATAAAAATAAGTAGCAAACAAATATATATCAGTAGCATTTTTAAATTTCAGTTCTTATTCCTTCCCATCAATTTGGCTGAAAACAGGTATTTGCAAACACTGGTAGCCTAATTTCTTATGGCCTTTCATTTTTTATGAAGTGTTTTCAAAAGACTTCAATCAACCTTAATGGTGCGGTTTTAGTTAAGGAAACAGAATGGAGAGAAGTCAATTTAAGCTCCCCAATGAACAAGTGTGTACAGAGAAAAAAAAAAAAGCCATAAATGGGTTTAGAAAACAGAGCCAGTACAAGCAAAATGCAGCGAACAGAGCGCTCAGGGAAGCCAAGATATAATGGAAAGAGTAAAATACTGCAGAGCTTTTTAAACTATATACAATTGGAACAATGGACTGGACCCAGACATCTATGTTAAACTGTTAGAAGATAGGTGAAAAGCAAGCTGCAATTCTGTTACCGTGGCTAGAGAATACTAGAATGGAAGGGCTTAAAGCTGAAGCAAATGAATGTGGGGTAGTTTAGCAGCATAGAAATCAAGTCAAAATTGGCATATTTCGCTGTTTAATGTACCATGTGAAGAACCATCTTCTGGCTTTCTGTATTAAAGGACTATTAGTACCAGCCTCCTTAATGAAGCCGCTTTTATGCCACCTGTGAAATAATAATACCTTTTTTTGCACACCTATTTTTACCAAAATACTTTAAAAGCATTGGGTAATTAAGTAATGTAGCCTCTGCAAGACTACATTCTATATCTACTAAATCTATAAAACAGAAATACACCTGGGAAACTATTACCCAGTGATTGTTTAATTGTCTCCCATTATTTAAACATGGCATTAATAATACATATAACATATTTTTCCAAAGCATCACAACCTCACTGGTAAAAGGGTAACTACATAAATATTAAAAATCTGAAGACTAAAATAATTCAGTCCCACTAAACCAGATTGATGCATGCTCTCCTGAGTCTGGGCACCACCACTTCTTTCAAACAAACTACTGTACAGCGTCCCAGCAGTTATTATCACTTGTAGTGTATCAGTTTGTACTTTGATTTTATGCAAGCTTACAGTTGAGTGTAATTGTTTTCACTGTCTGCCTTACAATATGACTCCATCCATTTGGGTAGCTTAATGCAAAGATTTCATAATGTACACAGGGATGAGTGGCACTAAAGCAACGAACATAGTCCTCATTATTCTTTTAAGGGGAATGTCAACAAGAAGAGGAATTAGAGAGGAAATCGTTGTAACTCCAAAAGAACATCTGACTAACCAGTACAGATGACATGTTTTTTCCCTTTTTATCCTCTTCATGATCCATAAAGCAGGATTTTTCCAAAACAATTAATTTGGTTGCCAAACCCTTCTTAATTCTAAGGAGATTTAAAACTCATCTACTTGGAGTCTGTCTCATGGAGCTAGACCCACAACCGGATTACAGGCTCTTCCATCATATGGCTGTTGTTAGCCCAGTTGCTGCTATGTGGTACATAATTGGACTGTTTTGGGGAGGGGGAGGAAGGAGGAAGACATATAAACCTCCAAGTTTTCTTTATACTAAGCCCACTGGCACCTCTGCATTACTTTATATTTGTGCTACTTTCTCCTCAAAATAAATGCTCATCAGCCTGAAAGAAAAAGTTTCCAACACTTTCTTTCAAATAACCCTGATATGCAGTCCCCGTTACAAACATGAATACTCTAAACTAAGCAAGCCAATTGACAGCAATCTCCACTCCAATCCTACAGCCAAACGGAGGTTTAAGTTAGTAGAAAGGCTCTTCTTTGTGTCTAGTGTTGGAGAGCATATGGCATATTTCCACTTAACAAGAGTCTTGATTTGCAACACCAACTAAGTCCTGTGTTAATTCTTTTAATTAGTGTGTGGGTGTGTTTGTGCGCACACAAGTCTGTGTGTTGTTTTGCTTCTTTAGGGAGAATCAGTGACCTTACAAAAGCCAAGGCAGACTTAAATCCAGATACACCCCTTTGTAACATCACTGACTTATTGCTGGGGTTTCAGTAACATTTTCTTTCTGCGCTTGATCTTTGCAAGCCAAGAGAGGGCCAACAGTTAGATGATATCTACACTGACAGTGGTAGTCCTGAGCCTCGACCCAAATCAGAGCCCTCCTGAATGCAACACAACCACTTACCTAGTCTTTGTCTGTGTTATCTTTACGTGGGAACTATAGAGGCTGTGGAAGAATGCCACAGTCTTGTCCTGAGGTGGCACTAAAAGGGTTCCTGTGTCAACTGGCTTAGCTCTACTGCTGAAGATTAGGATTTCACCCTGAACTATAGATGACTCAATTGTTTTGCTGACATTGTTCCTCCATTGTATTTCTTTTATTTAATGTACTGTAGGCCTTCTGTAATTGTTATTGAGCTCATAAGCATTATCTGTAGAAGCCCAAAAAGTTTGGCTCCATGCCCAACCCAGTGCAAAATTAACAGGAACTGGTTGTCACTGATAGAAGAACAGAGGTCTTAGGCAACTGCATTAATGGAAAGGCATTTCTTCTTCCACAAACTTTAAAAAAAACCAAGAGCAATGTGTTAGTATTTATTAAAGGTGCTGCTTTTATTTTTTTCTTTGCCATCAAAATAGTCTCCCACTTGGATGCTGCAATGTTCATGGGATCATACGCATGCATGAGAACAAAGGTTTCAGGTAAGTAAATATACTCCTTTCTTCTGCAAAGACTATCAAGGGTGTCATGTAGTCTGTTATCCCTTTAGCACCCAAAGGGAGGTACCCAGAAATCAATCAGTGCTTGTCATTAGTATTAGTTTTCTGATTTAGCAAAGCAAAACCACTTCCAAAACTGAGGTCCTTGTGCCCTTTATCAGTCTCTTCACTTGTTCTGTCCTGTTCTAACCCAGTTTGTGACTGGACATGATCCTGAGTGCAATGAATCCTTTTCCTTTTTTTCTTTTTTTCTTTTTTCTGTTGGCCTTTTATGACTGTTAAAGATGACAGGTTAAATATCAGCTGAGTTCACGACAAGGGTAACACAAACAGGAGTAACCAGGGATGACTCTAGACCTGACTGCCTAATATGCATCAACTCTGGCAAAATACAGGGGGCAAGCTGAGAGTTTGAAATAATGAATTAATTACAGAAAATGGAGTAGAAGTGGTGTTTGAACTGCAGCTTGGATTAATCATTAGAAGAGAGAATATAGTACAGTCCAAACAGAGTATCTCCCTGGGAAAACCCTATCCACTTTGAAAACAGAAGGGATGAACTATTGCAACTCAAAGGGATGCTGATGCACGTGGGGACAAATCATTGCAATTCTGGTAAAGCAGTTTCATTTTTACTTAGGGTTGAAGCATTCAATTTAATAATCTAAATTTTGGGGTGGCAGGAAATAAACTGCATAAAGCTAAATATTTAAATTCAGATAAAAATATTTTAAACTATTTTCTTCAAAACCACAATGTACTGGCATCAGAATTGCACCTTTGGAATTCAGTTTTGCAGCTTTTAGTAAGAGTCCAAGTTTATCCTGTCTAATACATGCTACCCTTGTCCCAGGAAAGGATTTATCCCACAGAGCCCTACCCTGATGCTGATCCTCTTTGGAGAGAAGGCTGAAATGTGAGTTGGTGACGAACTCCAGTTTCTGAATACAAGGTGAGATTTCTCCTCCCCATCCCTGCGGAGCAGATTTGGCACTCCCTCTGCTGCTCCACTCAGCGCTGTGTGGGATCTATTTTGCCCTGCCACAGAAAAGCACAGAGACATTCTATCATCATTCCTCATACGTACTCTCTCCAGGGCTCAGAGGGAATGCCCCTTCTTCACTTCCTCCTTTTTATGCAGCTCAAGCCAACTTTATCAGCATTAAATAACCATACTCCTTCCTATCCCTGCTTTGTATGTTACACCATGCAGAACCAAACAAACTGCAGCATTTCCTAAAACAGAAATTGTTTTTAAAAAATTCAGGCTGGCCAGCTGTTTGGAGTCTCCCAGCTGTGAGCACTGCCTTCAGAATCCACACTTGATGCTCCTGCACTGTCTCTGTGTTGCTCACCAATCTGTCCATCTGTCTGTGTGGCATGTTGCCAGCTCTTAAGTTGGCCTGATCTTTATCCGTGGTACCAAAGCAACATGGATTTGGACTGACAGTCTCAGTAACCACAAGTGTCACTTCCTCTGCTCCAAGTCCCTCTGCAGTGACAGCATTGCTTTTCTTGCTAGGCTGCTATCTCAGGTTGGTGGTTTGCTCACGTTGGCCCTTCAGCTCTGTTTCAGAAAAAGAGATATTAATACAGAGTTACTAGTGAATATAAAATAATAAATATTGCATTTATATATCTCTATATGATATATATTACTTCATATCTAATTTTTATGAACATGTGTTCCTTTCAGTTAGGAGTTTGTATTTCAGGTACATGAAACCAGAAGAAAAGTTACAGTGTTCTATAACACAAAACCTAAGTCACAGAACACCACTGGTTTTTACTGTGACCAGAATTTGCCCCTAAATATATTTTTGCTAAAGCTGTTTTAAAACAAGCAGGTTGGGACTCAGCCTCACCATCATTAGTTGAGTAGTACCATGCTCCAAGGAAGTCCCATCACAAGGGATGAGATTTCTGCTAGAGACATTATCCATCACAACTCCAGGTAAGGTTCTGAGAGCACTGGATGTGGTTTTTTTCTGTATTTTTCTTTCTTTTGTGTAGTTCCCTGTGTGACTGATCTAGCTGGATTTGCTTTCTGACACCACACTGGGAAAGGCTTCTTGTTGGGGTCATCAAAACTTGTAAATGACTTCTACAATCTCTGGCTCAGAAGCAGCCTGTTTCCTTGACAAATTCCTCTTTATTTCAGCACGCATATTTACTCTGAAGTTCTCACAAATCAGCAAGGCACCAGGGTGCTTTTTCAGAGGTTTGGGAATATTACATACTGGCTTGAGGAGAGCAAGTACCAAGTCATCATTGGAACCGTAATTTATCTCTCAGTCAACTGTTATATAGTGAAAAGTAAAAGTTTAAATCTTTAATCTGGAAATAATTGATTTAGCTTCTTGTTTTCTAAGATGACCTGGTTTATGCAGAGTTGATTGTATCTGAGTGGAAAGATCTTTATGCTAACTTTCTATTAATTAGGATTATAATTGAACATTTATGTTTAGAGCTGCTTTCATTAATAAAAAAATTAAAAGAAAGAAGTGCCTTGTGCAAAGGAAAGAGTAAGATGGGATTGATATTGATACTTCCTTGGGAAAAGCTCTGTAAGGCAAAGCTTGCATCACTTGTGTGTAGCATCACAGCACCTCCATCTCAGTTTTCATGATGGTGAGCAGAGAAGTCAGGGCTGATTAAAGGGAGGTTTATCTGGCACACATGGGCAGTCAGCTGAAGCACAGAGTCCCCCCCATATCCCTCTGCACACCAACATATGCCAGGGCAACAGCAGTGGCTGGGGGAAGCAAATGCCATTTAGGTCGGTGCATCCTGAGGGTTCAGGCTCTGCTGGACTGCAGCAAGGTGGAAAGAGAGACACAAGCATTTAGCTGAGCCCTGCACCTGAGACAGCAGGACAGCACAACCTGGCACTGCCACTAGCACATATCACTGCTCTCAACCCCTCCTCCAGCCCCTATGTTTTTGGGGGGTTTCTCACATAGGCATCACATAAAAAAAAGCAGTGATATCCTAGTAAGCTACTTAATTCACTATGTTCATCTTACTTCCCAAATACTTCTTGTTCATAACTAACAGGATCAACACCAGCAGAAGTCACTGTATTACATAAATGGCATGCAGATAAGCATTTGCACCAGGGAAGCTTAAGTCACTTAAGTCGATATTTAAGCACATTTAAAAACTAAGGTGCTCATTTCTAGGCACTGCAGCATATTATGACAAAACTAAACAGCTACAAGACCTCTGAAAGCTCAACATACCCCTCTCCTTGCGAAGAAGGCTACAAATGTGAGGCCACTTCAGCATGCCTGCAAATTTCTGAATTACATACTGAAACCATTCCATGCTTACCAGAAAGTTCTTGAAAAATCACCATTAGAATCATAGAATCATAGAATCATAGAATGGTCTGGGTTGGAAGGGACCCCAAGGATCATAGGGCTCCAACCCCCCTGCCACAGGCAGGGCCACCAACCTCCAGGCCTGGATCTACACAAGGTTGCCCAGGGCCCCATCCAACCTGGCCTTGAACACTTTCAGGGACGGGGCATGCACTACTTCTCTGGGCAGTCTGTTCCAGCCCCTCACCACTTTTTCTGTAAAAAACTTTCCCCTAATATCTAATCTAAACCTTCCCTCCTTTAACTTTAGTCCATTCCCCCTAGTCCTGCCATTCATGTGCTGTACATTCTGTGTAGGGACAGGGTTGTAATTAGACATAGATAATTATTTCCAAACTTCCCTATTTTCATTCTTTCCCTTTTTTTATGGGTTTTTTTTCAGCTTGCCTGTATTTTCTGCTCTTTGTTGCTATACAGTTTCGCTACGATTCTTCATCAGATTAAGCTTTAACAGAAAACACATGCACAACGTTGTGCCCAGTTTCTTTCCTGCACAGAGAAACAAGAAGAAATCTGCAGTGGCAGAGAGCCATCCTAAACTACCCCTGTACTTACACCAGCATTCAGGCTCTGTCAGTCTTCTTCAGGGGCAGTAATAACATTATAATGGGACCGGGAGACAAAACTGTCAAATTCTTTCCAAGACAATCTTCCAGGCTCATCAGCATAGACAATCATGCCTTTCACTTCTGGAGTAATAGGAAGATTTTAAGCAATATCTTTTGATTTGAGTTGGACTTGAAAAATGACATAGCTGGGGGCCTTATTTGAAATGCAACGAGACTGAAATGTAAAGCGCAATTTCCCATGCAGTCTGCAGAGAGAATGAGGCACTTGTCCCAGTTCTCTTAATTGTCTCTGATTGCTGTTTGTGTAGCACAGTCACTTCCTCGTCTTCGAAATCACCTTCAAGGGCTCCAACATTTTTCACTTCACTGTTTTAAATCAAGAAGGACTAAACACCCACCCATTCAACCATTACGGCTCTTTTGTGTTATTTATGTTGGTTTATGCTATTAGGCTTTAAAATTTTGTTTATTTAATTGGTCTTAACAAGTACTTAAGTAACAGGTTTGAGGATGCATCAGTGGGGCTCGGCACATTGTTGATTAAGGTGTGCGTAACCTGACAGTTAATATTTTGTACCATTTTCCCCAGCAGCCGTTACTGTTATGGAAGAAGTGCTAATTTTCAAAAAATGGTTAGACCTTGATTATTATGTTGGTTCTTTATTCACCCAGCTTCATTATTTTGTTGGCTCGGCTCTGTGAGAGATGAAGTAGCGCTATTATTTCTCCTCCCAACTCCTTTCAGTCTCTTGCAATCATTTAGGCACATGTGTGACATTACTCAGATAAGCGGTTCTGTTTGCCTACAGTGAGACTGGGCAGATGAATGCACCCCAGAAAATGAGCTGCTCACCTTCAGGAATGACCATGGGATTTTCTGGCATGGACCTGGGGAGGTGAACAAGAAACAGTAAAAAATCACCGCCATCCATCCCACCCAATGTTCTTTTGTTTAAGTACATGGTTTTCATTCAGAAGAGCAGTTCTGTCAGCTGAAAGCCCCAGAGGCTATCCCATTTTTTGAGGAGACTGAAGCAGCCAGGTAGCTAAAGGAGGGAAGAGAAGGTAGTAGAAATTTCCAAGAAATGTTGGAGGCAAGTAGAAGCCAGAGAGGCCACCTTGGCATCTATAACCAAGAAAATCCATTTCAGTCTGTGGCTAGAATATTAGAAGCTGGTAATCCCAAGTTATCCAAGACAGCAGAAGTCCAACTTAGCTTTTTACATCAAATTATTCATGAAAGTCAGCAGGAGCTGGAGATAAACTATTCATTTTGTGCACATCTACGTGAAAGGAACTCTCGTGAGAGATCCTCAAGGTCCTGCCAAGAAAACAAGTGGAAACATTTTAAGAATGGGAGGAAACATTTATAATTGAAATCACCAACAGCGTATTTTGATTAGTTAATTCTACCAGAATAAAGACGACGACGCTCCTTAGATGAGTGAGTGGCACAAAGGAAAGCAGAAGAGGGTATGAGAGCTGGAAGAAATGTGACTACCACCCAGCACATTCTGCCATTCTGCACATTCTGCTCTTAAACATGACAGCGCTGGAGCCCTGAGGCCCCCATGCTCAAGACATCCTGACCTGACCAGAGAGGACCCAGGTACACCAGCCACCTCTCTGCTGCCTTTCTTCCCTAGTCATCAGGATAACACTAGCCATCATCATATCACTATCAGCTTGTCATGGAGATGCACCCAAAACACATCCTACAACCTAATACTCATCCAAAGGTTTCCCAAAACTATGTATTGAGTAGCCTCTGATTCCCTAACAGCACAGCTGCAAATGAAAGGCAGGACTGTAGACAGAAGATGTCTCTCTTTTGCCTTTCTTCACTGAAGAACTAAGAAGCTGAAATGCTGATTGAATGTTGTTTTATTTATCACAGCAATTCTGTCCAGTCGTGGATCTGGAAGTGTTGCACAAGGTTCCTGGCCCAAGGAGCTAACAACAACAGGGCGAGAGACCGTGGATGGGCAGAGCCCAGCAGACTCCAGGGAAGGAAGTAATCAAATAAGACAGGTTTGAATGTGTTCTGGGGGACTAAGAACACCTGCATGTTCACCTTAAAGAAGGGACATTTAAAGACACTGATATTTCAGAACATTTAACTAACTTTGGGGTTTTTTCCCCACAAAAAGGAAGTTAATGTCACACAAAATGTGAATTGTCTTTAAAATCCCTAGTCCAGCAACAGGGAAAGGGAATGAAAGATTTTTTTTAAATGAAAGCTCTTTCTTTAAATATGGCATTGAAAATGAAAAGTATTAACTGTTTTTCCTTCTTTATCTTTAACAACATTAAGGGGTTTCTTAGCAGGACTTGTGACAGTGGGAAGAAGCCAGGGTTAACTTGGCAGAAACCCCAAACCACACTTAGCTGTTCCCTATTGTTAACAGTGAACAAAGGTTTTATTAACATCTTACCCCTTGTTGGGCTCAAGAGTTCCTCTTTTCAGCACAACAGGAGCTTTGAGTCTTCAATTTATGGTGCTGTGGAGGGGATTTATGCCTTCAGATTCAGCATGTTGTTCAGCATTTGTTTGTATTTATTTCCAACTCTCCCCATCAAAAGTCATCAGAGACTTTAAAAAAAAAAAAAAGGCATTTTAAAAATGTATCCAATATGGGCACAAAACACGAGAAAAGCCTTCTGAACTCCAAAACTGAGTGGCACGTGAAAGATGGGATGGAGGAGGGGCTGTAGTTCATGAAGTCAGTGAAAACCAGAGCAAGAAACCCTTCACTGAGAAAATCTTGCTCCCCAGGTGCCTACTGGTTCAGGTGCCTCAGAACATCCCAGCTGTCGTGCCATCAGGAGAAAAGGTGTCACAGCACTTGCTAAGACAACCAAGTGGAGTTGAATTCATCAGCCCACCATGTTGGTAGGCCTTCTGGATGCACAGGTCCTGCCTGAAACATCTCTGTGGGGTGCCACAGCCTTTGCTTGCTCCCAGGTCTGAACAGATCAAGCACTTTGTGTTCATCTTGTCTGAAGGGTACATCAGAAACAAAGAAATGGAGGTTTTGGTCAAATGGACCTAACAAATTTTATAATGACCATTGCTGGTAGGGCACCTGGAAGAGGCAGGAGGTCTGAAAGGACTCAGGCTCTGAGAAATACAGCAGCAATTGCCTCCTGTGTCTAATCTCCTGACACTTTCCTGCCAGCACTGAACAGCATCAGACAGAAACAGCCTGGTGTGATCCTGTGAAACCGTAAGAGCAGAGGCTGCACAGTGAGGTTACATATATCCTACTCAGCAGAAAGGGAAACTGCTAGTAAATCAGCATGTACCCACAGCATGCTCATCTCAGGCAGGCTGTCCTTGCCCCAAACACTCAGCATCAGCCCTACCCCAGTCCAAACAAAAATTGATTCATTTATTGACTCTTGAGGACCCACCACATTTTCAGTCCTTGCTCCTTGGTGGATTTAAGATGCATTTTTGGAAGAACAATCTGCCATTACCTGGCAAGAGATATTTCAAGATCCTACATCTAATAATAATTTTTAAAGAGAAACCTACAGCTTGCAGTCCTTCAGGCTAAGGTGGTGATCACATACCAGGTGTTCAGCTTTGCTTTGACCAGTAGGGACAGACACCTGACCACACACCTTCCTCACAAGCACAATACCCTCTATTTGACTTGAGCCCAAAGGTTGGCCTTCCTATGGTTTCCCAATCCACTTGAGTTTCCAAACACGTCATCATTTCCCGATGCATTTTGTGCTCAACTTCAAGGGCACTAGAGCACGTTGTGGGAAATGTGTTCCCTTCCTGCGTGGGAACAGCCAGCCTTTAACCTTGTGATGATCTGCCGGCTCAGGCTCCAGGGAAATGCACCTTTGTGGCCTCAGGGCACTGCGAAGAAGCATTCCCCATGCTTTTCCTGCCCTTTCTAGTGCCTGAGCTCATGGAATAGCTGGAAGCAAAGAGTGCTTCTTTAAATGAGAATCAAAAAACCCCACTGACTTTTCATGAAGTTACAGCAAACTTAATTTGATGTTCAAAGCAAAGAGCAATTCCTCAGCTTCTTCGCCAGGGTCTGTGTTTCCAGGCTGAGCTCCAGCTGCTGGAAACCAGCGCATAAAACAGGCAGCTCTCCTGCCTCGAGAGGGCACCACAAGACAGTTGGAAAAAAAGAAAGGCATGGAAGCTAACAAGCTCTACCTCAGGCTCCAAATATTCCTGTCATGAGGATGTTCAATTACAGTAATTAGCAATAATCACATAAGCAACAAGAGCTCCCCTTACCTCCCTTCACCCCTCTGAAGAATGGAGTCCGCTTCATTAAAACCTCCGCTTCCTCCTTAATCCCAGGGACCCCTTCATGGATGCTTCCTTCAGAGACTCGAGGACCTGGATTCACCATTGACCACAGATTCCCAGTGCTGCTGCTGAGATGCCCAGCCAGTGTTAACCACAGAAGTATTATCATGAATCATCTGACTTGGAAATGGGGAAAAAAGTCTTCAATGTTAAGGGGAACTGTTAAACAAACCGAAGCCCATCGTTAGTATGACTACCCCTGTTTTCTCTAATAACCCTGACCTACTTAGAAGCGATGAGCTCTGTCGAGGAAGCAGGATTTCTGAGGGGTTTTTTTTTAATAATCATATTTTCCCTCCTACCACCCGGTAGCCAACCAAGTTAGCCTGACAGCACCTAATTTGTAGGGGGAAAGCTGAAGTTAGCAGATTACTGAAGGTCAGATAAAACCACATTTATTTAAAGAAAACAATTCTTCACTGGTTTTTTTAGCCTGGAAGCCTCTCAGTTGAGTAACTTAAACACAAACCCATTCTTCCACCCTCCGAATCGAAGCGTCCCAGAAGGGAGGCATGGGGCACTGACTTGACTGGGCATGTAGACAGCAAGACAGTCACAGGCAAGGCACTTGGCTACATCCAGCTATGCAGGGAATGGAGCTGAGGGGTTAATATCTGCAGCCCAGATCCCCATGAACCCAAAGAGATTCATCCTTCCATGCCATAAAGACCCAATGCCCTGACCTGCTCCAGCAGTGAAGTTAGGAGTGAATACCCTAAATTAATTTTAGCAAGATTTCTGCTTCCTTTCATAGCTGCATCCGCTTTATAATGTTGTTCTGGTTGCACACACCTTACTAACAACTCTAATTTTTTCAGTTCTTGATTAAAAATTACTCTGTGAGTTTGGGCAAAGTCAGGAAGAGGGTTTTGAATGGGCTTCAATTTGTCCTTGTGGGAAAAAGAACAGCCCTGGGTACAACTGACCTCCAAATGCCTTGAAAAAAAAGAGGCTGCCTCCAACACAAAGGCATATTCATTACTGACTCCTCAGAAACCAGGATTATGCTCCTGATGTCCTTAATGCACCGTCTGAGCCATCCATTACAGACCGGAAAGTCTGGATTCAAGGTGGGGTTAGGCCCATGTAACAAATCTTCACAGCTGGGTGTAAATCCACGTCGTGGATCGATGACTGTGAATGGCAAAAGTAAAGGAAGAAATCAGGAGCTCCATCAAACTGTTCCCTGAGGCTCTACGTCCACAGATCTTCTACTCTCAATACTAACAGGCCACACGACAAAGCCAAAGAAAAAAATCTACATATTGAGGAGTTTTGGCAATCCAATGACAATTCCAGTCAGTGACATTTCACAGCCAGCATTTCACTGTATTTTGTCTACCCAGGAAACAACACGGATGCTCTAGTTACTCACCATAGGTGAGCTGAGGGCAGAGGCGAGGAGGCCTTGTTGTTGGAAAGAACAGCCTTGTAGAAAAAACACAGTGTGCAGAGGAAACTATGAATTTCAGTTATATAAATATATGGAAAATAAGTGGTTTATTCATAACCAAGAGGATTCCATTTACACACACTTTCTTTTTGGGCAGAATTCCTGTCGTTAAAACAGAAATGTTATAAATACAGAATTTCAGGGCACAGATTACAACATGGAGAATTAAATAGCTGCAGCTCCTCCTGTATGAATTTAGACATCTAATAATTGAGTGTCTTGGGTTTGTCCTCATTTCAGATTTGTGACAGCCTCCAGGGCTCAGGATGATTTGTTCTTACAGATGTGAAGCTCATGAGTTAAAAAATTCAATAACCGATGATGCGTGGATTTTGTGGGAACCTCATACACCTAAATTTCTATCCTTCCAGCTCTTTCCCAAATGGTTCCTTATAAAGACTTTGGCAAACAGCAGTCTCATGAAGTTCAACAAAGATGTTTGCAAAGCCTTGCACCCAGACTTTAATAACCCCAAGAACCAGCCCAGGCTGAGGCCAATCAGTTGGAAAGCAGTTTTGCAGAAAAGGCCCTGGGGGTCCATAAACTGACCATGAGCCAGCAAGGTCACCTCAACCAACAGCCTCCAAGGCTACATTAGGAAAAGCATCTCCAGCAAGTCAAGGGAGGTGATCCTTCTTCTCTCTTCAGTACTGGTGAGGCCACATCTGCAGTGCTGGGTCCAGCCTTGGGCTCACCAGTACAAGAGCCATGGGCATACTGGAATGAGTCCAGCAAAGGGCCACAATGACAGTTAAGGGGCTAGAGACATGGAAAGAGACAGGGCTGTTTAGCCTGGAGAAGCTCAGGAGATTTTTATCAATGTATATAAATAAACACCTGATGTGAAGGAGTAAGAAGATAGATCCAGACTCTTCTAGGTGATGCACAGTGAGAGGACAAGAGGCAATGGACATGCACTAAAATACAGGGAACTCCACTTAAACATGAAATGTTTTTACTGGGAGGGAGGTCAAACACTGGAACAGGCTGCCTGGAAGGGTTGTGGAGTCTCCATCCTTGGAGATACTAAAAACCCAACTGGACACAGCGCTGAACAATCTTCTGGAGCTGACCCTGTTCTGAGCAGGACTCAGACTAGATGACTTCCAATGATCCCTTCCAACCTCAACACTTCTGTGATTCTGTGACTGTCTAGCCAGGTTTTCTTCCAAGTTATTGATGTGCTTTGCAACAGGAAGAGCAACAAGCTGTATCAACAAACTCTTGCTGCTGGAAAAGCTGAATTAATTGCTAGAATCACACCAGCCAGCTGGAGTGAATGGGAGTTTCTGTGCGAAGGCCTGCCAACGTAAACATTATTGTTGCAGAATCTGAGCTCTGGCAGCGGGCTGCATGCCAGATGCTTTAGTGTGCCTCAAGAGCACAGACATCATTAGCTACAGTATTAGCACCCTGATAAGAGCTGCATGTGATAGCAATGGGAGAGGCTGGCTGAAATGGTGATTGAGCCTGTGCTGCAGTCTCTGCTGCACCAAAAGGGGTACAAATGTCTTAGCCCAGCCAGAACATCATCCTGTGACAAACATGTTTCAGATACAGAGAAGAACCATGAGGGTGGTTACAGAGCATCCAACAGAGAAGCCTGGGAGAGCTGACCTTCTTCTGTTTTGGGGAAAACTATCAGCCACCCCCAGATCCTCCTGTCCATTTCTAGCCTTCACCCCAGCCCCTGGATGAGAAGCATTTCATGGACATTGATTTAAACAGAACTACTGTGCTATTCCATGACTGCACATGGAGTGGGAGTAACAGCCAGGCACTAGAGAAGAGAGAGATGAGGGATAAGCAAGACTGAACCTTCACCATGGCAGAGAGGGAGAGGTCAAGGATGAAGGGGCCAGCTGACTCTCATTAATGCTGCATAGTGCAGCAGGCACAGAGGAGGACTGTGCCGTGGGGGACAGTCACATGGCTGTGCAACCATTCCCCACCACCAAGGCTGCTACGGGACGTTGTCCCAGTCTGAATGCTGGGACAGCAGGGTGGAACCATCCAAACCTCTTTGTGCACGGAAAACAGGAATGGAGAAAGAACAGCCCTTCCCTTCCATTTCCTAGTTAAATGATGAGCTGCTTGGTAGAGATAAGGGAGATTTCACTGCCAACCTTGCCTATTTGGCACAGTGGGGTTTTAAGCTCCAGTTCCTGGAATACATTTAAGCTTTCATTTTTTCCAGGCCTGATGATTTCAGAAAAAGCAATGTAAATATAATTCCTAAAGACACAAAGCAATACTCCTCCCATCTCAAAATCATTCAGCCTAGTTTTTAAGTCCATCACACAAGTTAGGGGGGAAGGTCTGCCTAATTATTTATTGAGCATCTGCAGATGAAAACGCTATTCTGAAGCACATGAAGTGTATTGCAAAGCCCAATTTTAGGCCTAATAGTTTGGTCTGCAACATCAATCACAGGAAGTAATTTTAACATTAATATGGTTTTAGGTTTTATAGATTTAATTGCCATGCTTGCTTGCCCCCTTCTATAGAGATGACATGAAATGAAACAAACTGGAGCTAGGCTCTAAGGAAGGACTTATTTTGAAAAATGACTGCACGTTTTTAATCAAGTTTTACATGGCTGTTTAAATAGACCTGTTTAGGAACAAAATTAATCTTTAGGCTGGCTTTATTTTCCATTTTATAATATATTATATCTCTAAAAGTTCAACTGTAATTTCTTTCTAACCATCCTGTTGCTTTTCTTGTAGACTCAATAAATAAACGTCCCAGAAAGGATGTCCTCTGCATTTTGTAACTGCTCAAGCAATTTTCACTTCAAACCATGTTATTCTGTACTTTTTGCCTTCTTGTCCAGTTCTGCACATCAGATGTCTATAACTGCCATCCTCCAAACTACAAAATACAGCCTGTTTATTTCTCACATCCAAAACAGGAGCACAAGAATAAAGGTCAACTAAGGCAAGCATCATTGTGGTTCACTAAAACAATCCCCAAAATCCACACCTAGCAAAGTTTGTAAGCATATATTTAACTTAAAACATATTTGTATTTCTGTTGCCTTCAAAGGAGTATGTTTTAAGTTATGGCTTTGACTTCTCTACTTCTCATACTTCAATTATGCACAGGCCAAAGAACTTCACTGGATTGAGGTTTGAGCACCTTGCAAGCTGAGAAGACTTACTACATGAAATGTGACTCTCTTTGTCATTCAGAAATGAAATTCCTTTATTGCCTTTGTACTGAAATAGACTGAAACTTCAATTTAAGATTTAAAATGGGGAACAGAAATATGACATACATACTAAGTGAAATTTCAGATATAAGGTTTTCTAATCTGCAAAAACATCTCTGCTGGAAGAGGTTTGTTTTTAGCAAATTACCTGTGACAGGTCAGGGTTTCACTGAGAAGCCTCTCAAATACTACATCTTGTGCTCAGAGGAGTTATCTAAAAAATCCTCATGCCCAGTCCTTGAACAAGAATTCAATTCAAACTGAAAAGAGGCAGTGCTGGGAGAGGTTCTGACATTCAGAAAGGGTAGGAGGATAAAACAGAGAGAAAAATGACAGGCTCAGTCTGCACCATTACTAAAATTAGATCATTTCTTTTGTTCTCATGAACCTTCTGCTCTATTTGCCAGGAATCATATTAGCAACAGAAACTGTGAGAATCTGTCCAACCTTATTAGAGAAGCTGGACACAAAGAAATTATGAAAATCCTTTTTAAATGTATTTGTGCATACAATTTAAAAAGGCAGAGTTTTAGAATTCTACAAGATTAGATCAAAACCCACGTCAGAAAAACTGGACATCAAACTAACAAAGCTTAATTAACAGTATTGCATTGTGCTGAGCACCAGTGTAGTTCTTTGCCATTTGTGTCTCTTTCTCTCTCTCTCTCTCTCTATATATATATATATAAAAGTTTTACTACTTAAGACAGACCTAGACAGGCTTGAACAGAGGCATGTTCTCAAGAGCAACCATTTCACCCAAGATATTCCTCTGCTATCTAAGTATACTGTTCAATACTGCCACCCAGAAGAGCACTGAAGGGCCATCTCTGCTCCTGGGAAGCATTTTGATGACTGGCAGTGAATCTCTTCTCCGTGTGGGAAAATCATCAGCAGATCTCATGGCCTGTAATGCTGTAGGAGCAAGTGATGAGTCTGGTGTATGCAGCCTCTGTAGCTGAACTCCTCAATACTGTGGAAATTTCACATGAGAATCTTCACATTGAGATCTTCTGTTGCTGGTCTGCTTTGCTTTTTTTGAAGACATAATTAGAAACAACAGGTAAGGACTAATTAGGACAGCTGGGATTGGAAGGGACCTCTGGAGATCACATGGATCACAACCAGGCAAGATTTGAATATATCCAGAGAAGGAGACTCCACAGCCTCTCTGGGCAGCCTGTCCCAGTGCTCTGTCACCCTCAAGGTGAAGACATTTTTCCTCATGTTGAGCTGGAACGTCCTGTGTTCCAGTTAGTGCCCATTGTGCCCTGTCCTGTCACTGGGCACCACTGAAAAGAGTCTGGCCACATAATGGCTAGTGGTACAGTGAGTTGGGCTCTTTCAAGCTAAGAAGGTCCTTGGCCTCCTTCCCCTTGGGGTGGGCAGTCTCTAGCCTAGTTCACAAAAGGCAGCTCCTGCTGCTCCACCACTGTCTTTCTGTCCTCCTTAAGCAGGTACCGGCCCTGCCAGGGGCATCACTGCTCCAAGTGGATGGAGGCACTTTATACACAACCACAGATCAGATGCAGTGAGAGAGCAGCTCAGACCTGCTCCTACAGTGATGTTTGCTAATGGTCAACATCGGCAGGTCTTCACTTAATAAGCACTGAACCATCCACCACACACACCTACTTTGCTCTGTTCCCAATCTTGGACAAAGCCCAAATGTCTCACTTAAATCTCTGAATTAATATTTTAAGTCAAGAATGAAACAGGCTGCCCAGGGAGGGGTTTGAGTCACCATCCCTGTATGTGTTTAAAAAAAGGGTAGGTCAAGTACTTAGGGATATGGTTTAGCATAGGACAGGAACAGTTGGACTCGGTGATCTTAGGTCTTTTCCAACCTTGTGATTCTGTGATTCTGTGACTTTTTTTTAAAGTCATTCCAAAGTAGGATGTCTGATGGCAGAGATCTGAACCCAGTCTTTAACAACTAGCACGTGTGAATATGACAGCTCTTAAATGGGTGAAGTGCCCAAGGGCACAGGATACACTTCCTTGCATGGAGAAGACAGAAACTTTAATACTGCTGTGGCAGGTACGAATTGTCCTTAATCTCCAGCAGTAAAGGGTGTGTGTGTGGCTGGAGTGGACTGTCCTGCACACAATCTGTCTCCATTTATGACCA
Source organism: Zapornia atra (assembly GCA_013400835.1). NCBI lineage: Eukaryota > Metazoa > Chordata > Aves > Gruiformes > Rallidae > Zapornia > Zapornia atra. The sequence goes on along the minus strand of VZTU01018714.1, from coordinate 168,652 downwards.
CAACATCTGCGTGGCCACAGACTGTGGGATAAATGACAACTGTGAAGTCTGCATGGCCACAGGACTGTCGCACCCTGTCAAACCAAAGATGCTGAATATCCCAAAGTCAATCCTGGGCTGTCACTTATGATTCTAGTAGTACACAGATTTGCAATTTGTAACTCCTTCTCTGTCCCTTTCTCCTCAGATCAGTGATAAATTCTCAAATCACGGCAATTGAAAGAGACTTCCAAGGCAAGCCAGTCTTTCCCAAAACATAAAATATTTAACTAGATTGCTTCCATCATCAAGACATTTTCAGCATGAAATGCAAGAAGGGGAAAAAGAAGGAGAAGTTCACCTTGTTAAACAACAAGAAGAATTCAACTCACAGCTCCTGACTTTAAGAACATTCTCCACAAACTAAAAGGAAATCTGCAAACTCAGACTGATTTATCCTTCACTGGCAGCAGTATCATAAGAACAGACCTCTCATAAAATTCAAGCCATATTACATACAACACTAAACTGGTAAGAAATACTTTTATTTTGCTTAAATATCATAATAAACAGCTAGGTATTGACTCTGAAATTATTTGAAGCATACACTTAACAGCCATTCAGGGATGGTAGCTGAATGGAGTTGATACTTCAGTTGATAAAACTCATGATATTTACCCTTCAACTTTTAATAGTAGCTCAGAATTGCCATCAAAAGCCTTTGCTTTCAGGAAAACAGGTCTCTTTCACATGTAGGAATGGGATACTTTTTCATAAATTTTATTTTAAATGGATAAAGTCATCCAGAAAGAAGCAAGATCCCTAGGATGTCACGGTTTTCCTGCCAGCCTAAGGCCATATTGTCGAAAGGCATTACTTCCAAGGGAGCCATAGAAACATAGGCATGGATAACGAGCATTCAGCATCCTGAGCTTTCCAGGAAGCCACACAGATAAACACAGATGGGTCTGTTCAGGGCTAGAGAACAAGAAAAAACTGCGTAAAACAATGAGTCAAGTTTCACGCTGACATCTTCTGTTCAGGAATGCCAGCTCACAGATTTCCATATATCAACACTTAGCTTTGGGCATCAGGAAAAAGAGATTAAATACCTTCCATGATCTGATTTGAAAGTAACCACTATTTTATCAAATGTTGTTAAAAGAATAATTCCTACAAGCTCTGTTTTCCTTAATAGTAAATGCAACAAGTATTGTAGTATCACATCAGAATTCTGTGGATTATTTGTGCTATGTTTTAACATAATACTAGAATGTTGGGTGTGGAATGTTGCATGCCAATGAACGAAACTGATTTGATTGAGTTTGCACTTTTTAATGTGGGAAGATTATGAAAACAACTAAGGAAATGATGAAAAAACAGGCTCTGACATTTCCACACCAGCTCTCAGAGGGACAGAAGGAAACTCGAGGAAACCAAAGCTGTCTGGATGCTGAATTCATCAGCTAAAGAGGGCCCAGCCTCAAAAAGCATCACTGCTGGAGGGGGTCATAGACCCCTGCGGGCAGAGGAGCCACAAATCCCAGCTCACTGCTGGCGATGGCGGCCACAGGTAGCCTGTGCTGCCTTGCCACAGACCTCTTCCTCGCTTCGGGAAGCTGCTGGCAGGTCGCAGGTAGAGAGATATCCCCCGCCTAATTTTACAAGCTAAGGAAGCCGGTTACGCGTGGAAAGCACAGCTGTAAAACCCGTACTGCTGAGAAAGGCGGGCAGCCCTTTGCCGTCACCGCCGCTCGAAGCTCCTGTGCCGACCCCGCCACAACGACACCGGGAGATGTCCCCCGCCACAGCCCAGCGGCGCGGGGCCATTTCCCGCAGGCAGCGCTGACCCCCGCGGTATCCCGCCGCCACTGCCTGCCTCAGGCGGGCAAAATGGCGGCGCTGGTCGAGGGGAGAGAAGAGGGAGTGGAATAGGGAGGGGAAGGGACCGCCGCGGTGGCGAGGCTGGGCCTCACCGCTGCCGTTAGCCACCGCCTCCACCTTCCTCCTCCCCGCCGTCCTCAGCAGTAGCACCGCCGGGGCGAGGGGGGGCAGCGCCGGCGGGGAGGAGCGCCCGGTCGCGGCCTGTGCCGTTCACACTCAGGACAGCCTTGGGGCGGGGGGGGAGCGCTCCTTCATCCTCCTTCCTTCTGCTGCCGCTGCAGGCTAAGCCCCGTTCCCCTTCGCCCCCCGCCCCGCAAAGCCCCTGACCTGCTCCGAGCCCGGGCCAGAGGTAGGTGCCCGCCTCACAGAGGCTCTTTACCGCGGCTGCCTCTCGCCGGCCCTGGCCGTTCGCCGTAGGGGTGCAGATTCCCACCTGCCCGTTCCCATCCCCCGGTGGCGGCGGCAGCCGGAGCGCCGCGGGGCCTTTCACTGAAGCAGGCAGAGGCTCCAAGGCCTCCCCGAAGCGGGGAGGCGACAGTGGAGGGACAACCGGGGGGCGGGCGGGGAG
>VZTU01018714.1:131846-165363 GCA_013400835.1 Zapornia atra | reverse complement strand
GGAACGCGTTAAATGGCTTTATGGTGTTAAAACTCCTTTTTGCCATCCTTGTTATGATAGTCTGTAAATCCTGTGGATCCCTGCTGGTGATGACAAACTGTTGTGGTGTGATTGTTTGGGTAACCAAGCAAGTTGTCAAAGTCAGGCCAGGCCTGTATGTTAGGAATGTATATCAGAGCCAGGTCCTGTAAACACTCACTATTGCGTAGGGTCTTGTTGCTAGGGCTTTGCACAGAAATAACGAGACAGGCATGAGCATTTCTTTGAAGTCCTAATGTGCTACCTGAGGATTTGGAAGCCAGGAAGATAGTCGTGGGTATCATTTCCACAGTTAGTGAGCTGAAGTCTTGGGATTTTCATTTATAAATAAATTCACATCTTTTTCTGGCTCACTTTGGAGTATAGCCAAGTAGAACGATATTGTTTATATGCGTAGATTTTTGTGTCTCACACAAAGATATCTATTGTTTACACAGAAACTGGAAGAGGAATGTTTTGTTAACGTTTTGTTACCAATATAAACTGACAAACACAAATGCAGGCTAGAACTTGAAACAAAAATAGCCCTTCTTAGGGCATGAAAACTGTTTTTCAAGGAAAACTATGCACCTTTTGGTTTCCCGTTTCTTTTAAATCTCCATTTACATTGTTGATGTCCATACAGATCTTCTACAGCATGTAACGTTTTCAGCAACTTAGTTTCATGCCTGTGTAGCCCTCTAAACAGTATTTCTTTTTCTACACAGGATTGGCCAAATGGTGATTTCTTTCTTTCCTAATTACAGTTGAAATTTGGCTTTAGTTGGGTGTGTCCCTGTAATATTTTCAAATTCCTGAGCTGACTGCAATGAATTTCTCTCTCCATTGTCAACATGTGTCTTTTCCATTAAGACTGACTGCTGCCTTCTCCTTCCCTTAAGAAACCTTTAAGGCCTTGAAAAGCAAAACCAGAAAACCTCTGTGTTTTCAGGATTCCGTGTTCAGTATTCTGTGTGTAACAATTCCAAACTGCAATTCCAAATTCATCATCCCACATGGGGACTAGTTACAGAGCCTGTGGGGTCCAGCTTTTCACCACTGGACCCCAAATGCGAATTTGCACTCATGATAATGGATATGAATGGCTTTTCATCTCCCTCATTTGCACAGTTTCTAACTCAGTCTCGTGATGACCAATATCTATCTTCTGTCAAGCAATTGATAACTGTTTAAATGTAAGAACTAAATTCTTCTCAGAAGTGCCTGAAAGCATTTGGTGGTGTAGAAGGAAGAGATCACAGTAGTTTGGAAACTACATATCCCCTCAGTGTTTAATTTTTATTATGCCAGCAACAATGGTGGGTATTATCCAATTTATCAGATTATGTGGGTCCGATAGAAGAAAGCCAGAATTTCATTATTTTCACATCTCCTAATGCACACCAACATGTCTCTCTTTAAATTATTATTAATTCTAAGGTGTTTTGGCACTGCATTTTTGTGCTGCTTTTTCACCCTCTTTCTTAGCTTGAATATTTCTACCTGCCACTCAGGGATTCTTGCATTCATGACTAGTAGCATAAAATTGTATTTGACTGTCATAATTACCATTGTAAGTTCATTGTTTCTACATTGCCTGATCTTCTCTAAATGAGTATTTGTATCTGTTTTCTATTGAAATTGTAAATATTTACAGGTATCTATTTCTTTTTTTTTTTTTAGCTTTCTCCATTGACATGTGGAAGAATATGCACCGATTCTTCTACAAATCACAAGTATTGTGGTTTTTTTAATTTTATTTTATATGTTTTTAGGAAGCAGAAAGTGAACTGTTGATTTTACGTCTCGTGTAGTGCTTAGTACAGTGAGATCCTGTTCTGCAACTAGGCTGTGTAGGAGGGCAGTATAAAATGCTGATGTGGAAAACAGGGGTTTTTACAGTTAGCTTATTTCATAAGGCTTTGATTTTTACAGGGGCCTTGGTGTGACTGTACCTTTGAGCTTCTCGGGCTGTTCACTGAAATCACTGACTCTTCTCTTTCTATGTGGAGATCCTTGTCAGGATTAATCAGAATTAGAGGTCTGTGGCAAGATGTGATTGGAATCAGAGCCCATGGAAAAAAATCAGCTTTAGGAAGGTGTTCGGGTGTGGGGATGAGTTGGTTTTATCATATCCCAAGAACACATTGTATGTTTCATTTAACACCCAAGGCTTTGGATCACAAATGTATTCTTCATTTTAAAATAGTTGTTTTCCATTTTAGGTGTTTGCTTAGTTGTATTCTAGCAGCTTCTGTGGGTGCTTTAGGATGATGTCTGCTAATATTAACGTGTCAGAATTGATAAATGAAGATAGAACAAAAGAATTTCCCTGGTTAAGTTCCAAGTTCCAGATTCAGTAATGTTTCTCTCTTTTTCTTTCTGTTCTCTTACAGGAAAAATGACATTCATCCAGCATTCCTGAATAATAAGAATGGGTCCAGATGTACCTCTGCTGAATGATTACAAACAGGAGTTCTTCTTGAAGCGCTTTCCACAGACTGTGCTGGGAGGTCCCCGGTTTAAATTAGGCTATTGTGCCCCTCCTTACATATATGTGAATCAGATTATTCTTTTCTTGACGCCATGGGTTTTGGGAGGAGTAGGAACACTTCTGTACCAATTAGGCATTATGAAAGACTATTGTACTGCAGCACTTTCAGGAGGACTGATGTTTGTTACTGCGCTTATTCTTCAGATGACAAACCTATATGCAAAACAGAAAACAGTGAGAGTAGAAAGAATGCAAATTCAGAATACCCTAACAGATGAAGATGAGTTTGAATTTTCCAGCTGTGTAGGTTCAGAGACAGTAAAATTTATTATTCCTGGCAAGAAGTATATAATCAACACTGTATTTCATTCCCTTCTGGCAGGGGTATTGTGTGGGCTGGGAACTTGGTATTTGCTGCCAAACAGAATAACCTTGCTGTATAGCAACATTGGAGGAACTGTTATGATCTTTGTATTTGGCTGGGTGACGATATGTATAGGAGAGTATTCGTTGATCATAAATACAGCTACCGAAACAGCTACTTTCCAAGCACTGGATACTTACGAAATCACTGCTCTGATGAGACCTTTCTATATTTTTCTCTTCATTGCAGTGGATCTTGCACACAGGTAAAACTAATACAGCATTTGGCTAATAAAAGTGGTGGTTATTCTTTATATTTTTGATGAGAAAGATGATTTTTTTTTCTTCTTAGAAAATTTAGAGATTTTAATCAATTGTAAGAACTCCAAAGAGAAGAGTGTATGGTAATAATTGATGGTCTACACTGTACATAAAAGGTGGTTGTTAAATTTTTATAGCATTCCACATAAACTAGGAAGAGCAGTTTCTATGTAAGGGACTGCTAAAATCAAATTCTAGTGTTAATTTCAGTGTTTTTGCACAAGAGCATTTACATCAGCATCCTTCTAAAAGGTATGTATTTGAAGAACACGTTCCTGATCTGGAACCATAGATCTAACCACCACAAAATTCAGATGCGCTGGGTTTAGATCTAGATTTCAGCCTGGAATATTTTATTTAATCTCTGTAAAGTGGTTACAGAGGTTTATAAATTGCAGGCAAAAAAGGACCATAATTCTTGTTTTAATGAGTGGATAAGCAAATGTGAATGTTGCTGTCTCTCTGTTATATGGGTTTTTGAACTTGGAATTTTAAATGGTTTTGTAATACAAAAGAACTGTCAGCCAACAAATAGGAGACTTCAGTGTTTCCACTTTTCAGATGAGTGTCTTAGCTAAAGTATTTGTAGAATCTCTTAAAGCGAATCCTTTTTGATTTATTCTATGCATTCTCTCTCCCTGTCAGGTGATATTTATATCACTTTTTCACATGTACATATATTATGGTTGGGGTTCTTCAAATGCATTAAAAAAAAGGGATGTTTATTTGTACAAGTTTTGCACTTCAAGATGTCTCTGTTCATGATTTACCCAGTTGCCTCTTCAGTTAGGATACGAAAATTATAATTGTGCTCTTGAACCCCAAACTCTTCTATCTAATTTCCTGAGGGGAAAATTCAGACATTCATTAAATCCCTGACAAAATTCTTTTGAAGCTCACCAATTTAGTAAGAAGGAGAGAGAAACCAAATACCTTAGCAGTCCACCTTTAACTTAATTAGCTAGTTGATGAGCTACATACAGCTTAGAATATATGCAATTTCCAATACTGATCTTTGTGGATCACAGGAAAATTTTTAATGCTCTTATGTAGGAAACTATTTTATATTCTTGAAGAGCATTTATCTCTTGGTGTACAGGCAGCTTGCCAGTTTTTCAGTGTTAAGGCTTGCATCATGGTTCTTGGGCTTGCAAAAAGTTTCACTTTTGGAATTCTGAAAAAAACCTCTGCTTTTTTGTTAAACAGTTGAGGTCTTAGAGCCTTTGGACCTTTCTTACTGCACAAGTATTGCTTGAGTGTATTATCACAACAGTATCAAAACAATTAGGATACTTGCATCACTTGATTCATCTGCGTAATCTGAAGGCTTTGAACCTTTTGAATGAAAAATTAGCCTGTTTTCTGATGTTCTAATTAGTGTGTTACTGCCTTGAGCATAAACGTATGTCCTCATCTGTCCTTTTAAAAGATCCTAGTTGAGGTTTTGTAGATTGAATATGTAATGTTTATACTTGTGGATTTGCTGTAGTACTTAAACAAAAAGGCTTCCCACACATCAGTTATCTTTTCCTTTCACAGAAGTCAAATGCATTTCTTCTTTTATCCAGGTTTGCTGTCAACACAGCCATTCTAGAACAGACAAACCAGATTTTGCACATCATATTTCTTTTTCTGCCGTTCTTATGGGCAATGGGAGTCCTGCCCCCGCTTGACGCACTTTTTCTGTGGGGAATGGAACAGCTGTTGGAGTTTGGCCTAGGAGGTTCACCTATGTCAAGTAACACAAAGTAAATGTTGCTTATATAATTGTAAAAATGTATCAGTATTGTTTATAACCTTTTTCTTTTCAAGCAAATCTTTTTTATTTTCTCCTTCACAGGTTGTTAGTAATGTTTCTCATTTCTGCTGGAACAGCAATAGCATCGTATTTCATTCCCAGCACTCTCGGTGTGATCCTCTTCATGACTGGATTTGGGTTCATACTGAGTCTTAACCTAAGCGAGATTGGGTTTGCCTTCAAACACACCATGATCAGCCATTTAGACTCCAGCAAATCTAAAAATATGCACAGAGGTCTTAGATTACAATATGGGTGGAGGGAATTTATTTTTTATTTGACTGTGTTGACGTTTGCTCTCATAGAAGCTAGCCTGCTGCACCAGTTCGCAGGCCTGTCATCATTTTCCAAAGCCAGTCCTCAGACTGTAGCGAGTTACATTCTGATCCTATTGCTTACAATTATGTGGATTCTTAGAGAGATTCAGAGAGTGTACTTGTTTGGAGTCTTCCGAAACCCCTTTTATCCAAAGGATGTCAGGACTGTGCCTGTGCTCATGGAGAAGCAAAGAAGGCTAATGAAAGTTGGTGTTGTCAGGAGGATTTTACTAACACTAGGTAGGAATACGCACTGTTTGTTGTTTGTTAGATGATGCTTGTAGGAAGCTAGAATTACTGTATGTGCAAGATTCAATAAATGAACTAAGATAACCCAAGTAGATGGAAATATTTGTCAATGTTTTGCTAAATTGTGCGTTGAGGTCAAAATGATTGGTTCAGAATATCTGGAAGTGATAAGTGATTTTTATTTATTTCCTTTTTTAGGGGTAAACTTTAAAAGTTGAGCTTTTAAAAACTCCAGCTCAGAAAGCCTTTTAAAGGATTTTAGTTATAACATCAGTGCTCACTTTTGAAAACATGGCTCTTAGAATTTTTAAAAGGTACTTGGAAACAAAAGCGAGTTGAGAGTCTTCCAGCTGACTAAATACTTGGTTCTTACTAGTAAAGGGAACAGCCTCCATTCTGGTAGCTTAGGGACAAATGTATCTCCTTTAGGGGAACCAAAATTTGATCTAAATTTATAAAGAAGCATCAGTTTGGGGAAGTGGCTTGATGAGTGCTATTCCCACGTGTATTTTTACTTATTTGAGTATTCCCATTCTTTGGGGAAACAACAAAAAAGTAACAACTAAACCTCAAGATAAATGTTGGTCATCTTGGGCCTTTAGTGCAAATCTGCCTTTGTTTGTTATCCTGGAAGTGTAATGCAAAGAGGAGTTTGTGATAATGAAGGGAAGAGTTCTCTTTTTACACCAAGATTTCCATTCTGCAATAAGACTGCTTACCTCTGTACACTTTAATCATGTTTTTTGAAAGGAAATCAATGATTCTTTTATCTCGATTACAGTGTCTCCGTTTGCTATGATAGCATTCCTGTCACTAGACCGTTCGCTACAAAATCTTCATTCTGTGTCTGTTTGCATTGGATTCACGAGAATATTTAGGATGGTAATTTGAATTTTAAATATGTTAGCCTAAGAAATTCTCTTCTACATGATTTATGTAATAAGGTGGCTTGGAAGAAATATTCCAGGTCATGAAAGCAGAGATTAATACATACTTTTTTTAAATGTACATCTAACATTCCCTGTGTTTTAGGTCTGGCAGAATACAGAAAATGCTCTACTGGACATAGTAGTTGTGTCAGTAGCACAGATGTTGGTGTTCAGCCCAGACCTCTGGTGGAACAGGAGCCTTGATACAGGAATCAGACTCTTGCTGGTAATTGTCGTAATGTGAATGTAGAATCATAGAATCATAGACTGGTCTGGGTTGGAAGGGACCCCAAGGATCACAGAGTTCCAACCCCGCAGCCACAGGCAGGGCCACCAACCTCCAGGCCTGGATCGACACAAGGTTGCCCAGGGCCCTTGTAAGCAAGTAGTTCTTACTTAAAGTCTTTGTTTCCTTGCCCTCCCCTGTTAGAGACCTACAAAGTCCAGAATCTTATGAGCAGAAACTAAAAAACTGTACTAAGATAGCCACTCTAATACCAGTCAATGATAATTGTGCTTAATTTTCTTAAAACCACCATAGATAAGGCAGCTTTTGCAGTGCTGAATGTGATCCCGTACAGGATAGAAGTAAACATACTCGTATGTATCTTGCAGGTTGGTATCCTACGGGATCGGCTGCTTCAGTTCATCTCCAAGCTGCAGTTTGCCATAGCCATTCTGCTGACATCATGGACAGAGAAGAAACAACGCCGTAAATCTACTGCCAGCTTAATCGCCCTCAATGTCGTCTTCTTCCCGATCCTGCTGACCTTCATCGCCGTCTCTGCGCTCCTGTCGTCTCCCCTGCTGCCCCTCTTCACGCTGCCCGTATTTTTGATTGGGTTTCCCAGGCCTGTCCGAAGCTGGCCAGGACCTGTGGGCGCTGCAGCCTGTGTTTGCTCCGATACCGTGTACTACCAGCAGATGGTTCCAAGTCTGGCTGTTGCTTTGCAGTCTGCGCTAGCAGCTGGTAGCCTAGGTAGGTAAGCTGCTGACACTGTGAAGGAACGTAGCTAAATATTTTAGGAAACATTTTGCTGGAGAACAGGAGACTCGTAGCATCTGATTTAAGCCACGTTTCACAACATAGGTTAAATCTGGTATTCACAGATTGTTCGGTCAAAGTGATTACTTGTATCCTCTCCATACATCTCTAGTTGTTACATTCTTGTCAGAAAATCATTCTGGTTCATTGTCTTTAAGGAGAAACTAAGTGGTGATGCAACAATATTACTCTGATCTTTTCCTGCTGAAGAAAAAAGGATGGCACAAGTTCATCTGGCCTAATTGGAGGCAGTAAATTGAGTGGTTCTCTTGACAGAGAGTGGAGAGAAGGAGGTGTGTCAGACTGCTTGCTGTGGGTGTGTATGTATGGCTTTCTCCACATCACTCCCTTTACTTGGGAGCCAGAGGGCAACTTTGCTAATTTGCCTCTGTTAATTAGGTAAGGTGAATAAGGACTGAGTGTAAAATAAAACATAGCCTAATAATTGAGAACAGAACTAGTTGATAAGACTTAACCTCCTATGTTGTGCAGGCAGTTACGGGAGGGTTGTGACAGCACTTGTGGTCTTACAACCTGTGAAAGACATTGTGATGTATATGTCACAGAATCATAGAAACAGGGGGTGAAGAAACACTGTCTTTCTCCCAGCTGGAGACAGGATAACTGATAAAACTGGGAGCTCATTTTCTTGAGAAGCAGTCTTTGTTAATTATCAAAAGATCATTGCCCTTAGACAAGAGGCAAATAATTTTATAAGCCTCTCAGAAAATGGGATTATGACTAGAAAATGTGTAAGGATATTTAAAGACAGTGGAAGTTAACCTTCATCACACTGCAAAAGACTATATGCAAGGGCTCTACTAGGCAACATGTGCAGCACTTAGAATTCTGGTGTGGAGAGAGCTATTAAAAAAATAAAACCAGGAGGCTTTTTTTGCTGTAAAGAAGAGAGCTGCTTCAGTTTGTCTACTGTGTCAGCCTATGTATGTTTTTTATATATATGATAGATTTTTATTATGTAATCTGCATTTATATCTATCTGTTACGTATCTGTTCTATTTTTTATCTATACATTATTTATTTATATTTTAAATATACACACACACATACATACATACATACATATTTCCCCACTGCCATCATGACTGGTGGCATGTATGCCTTGGGATAAATAATTTAAAACTCTAATCTTGAGGGGAGGAAATAGACTCTTCTTTAATGGGAAAATCTGTGAATGAATGTTTTCAAGCAAGAAAAAATGTGGTGTTCTCGGATGAGTTCAAAATGAAGAGGTACCACTTTGTGTGTCTCTATTTTAATCTAAAACCCTAGTTTTTTTCCTATGTAAAGGAGGTTTAGTAGCTTTAACAGCTTGAAGAAAAGAATTAAAATCTTTTCAAAATGTTAGCAAGAAAATGCACTTCATTAGCTCAGTGGGATAGAAAAGGTTACTGAAATTTTAATACAGCTTAATGGTTGGTTTCACTGATTTCATCTTACAACACTCCAAAACTAAAATTCTCTATGCAAGTGAGTGATCACTTGGACGTGAGTGAGAGCAGAAGCAGGTCACAGGCTGGCAGCAAATGTCATACTGAGGAGCAGCACCATTGCATTGGAGAAGTTTACAGCAGGCTGCAAGTTAAAAGAACTGTAAATGCCAGTGCTAGGAAGTTTGGCATTGCACTTCTTACTGAAATAGGTAGAAGAGAGAAAAAGTACCATTTTTCTTGGACATGTCACCTAATTTTTACAGTGATAGCCAGATTGTGGGATTTTTTTGAGTGCTAATTACTTTGATGCTTGATCTGAAGTTGCCCAGTTTATTTTTTGTGGCTGTATTTTCGGTGATGTCAAATTTAATACAGTTGAGGTCAGGTTTCTTCCCTCCCTCCCTCCCAACAGAGAGAGGTGTTTCAGAAAGACTACAGATGATTTCCACTGTCTACTGTTAGTGTTCGAAGTGTGGGATACTGATTCACAACTTCCTAAGGATGAGCAGGTGCTCTTGAAAATGTAGATCTTTCTCTCTACCTCTCTTTTATGTATCTGTAAAATGAGTGTGATATTATGTCATTGGTAAGCTAGACACTTGAGCAGAATCATTTGCACTCTGGATTTTGCATCCTAAGGGGCATTTTCTTGCAATTCTGGAATAGAGACAAGTCAATTTAGGAACTGGTAGTGTAGGTAACAAATCCTATTGTGTTAGATTTCTTTTCCTTTCTCTCATAACAAATAAACTTCACCAGGAAATAGGGCCATTAAGATACTCTTTGTGCCAGCTGATGATTCTTTAATGACTTTGGCAGTCATAAGAATTTTAGATCTCCAGGGAAGATCTCCAGTGGGAAGTCGTGCACTTGGAAGTGCAGCCAAATATCATCTTTAATCCTGAAAGTCGTCTTTACAAAGGGAGCTGAGGGTGGGGATGTTTAACCCTGGTCCAGTATGAATGTTGTAGTCCTACAGTTCTGTGAGGGTTTCCCAGTTCTCCCCAGCTTTTTTCAAAGACAGCTCTGTAATTTCCAGATGTAGCTTTGCAGCTAGTTCCTTACCATCGTGGGGTACTAGTTACCCAGTTTTAACTGACTGATGATGATGCAGAAATACTTTGTGTTTTCAGTTGACTTCCTCAGTTGGCATGCAGGGAAGGCTGCCATCAATATACTGCCAGAGTAATCCCACGGGTTTGGTTTTGTCTCTCTCTTGTCTAGGTGTCTCTCTACCTGGATCACATTACCTGTGCCGTTTTCAGGATAGGCTGATGTGGATACTGGTGCTAGAAAAAGGCTTCACATACTGTGGTGTTAACATCAAGGTAACTGCTTGCTGACATATTCATGTTTTGAAATCATGCAGATTTGCTGCATAACATTTCAGCAGTGTAACTCATTTACCTGATGTCACAGTCAGTTGTTTCAAGGTGACAGTTAGTGCTATATTAACTAGTCTCACAACTGGCATGCTTAGCAGAATATGGTTTCTTTTATCTTGCTTGTGACACAGCATCTTTAATAAGCTGGCTCAGAAGATCTGTATGGGGCAGAGGTTTACGTTAAGACCTTGATGGGTGCCCAATGCTGTAATGAGAGCTTTGCTGTTCCTGTTACCTCTCGTTTGATACAGAGGTTTGGTTGTAAAAATATTGAAAATGGAACATACCCTTGTTCAGAAGAAGTCTGTTGCAAGCAAACAGCGTTAGGGATAAACTAGTGTTTAGGGATACATACTGGCCAAGACTAAAGCACAATTGTTTTCATTTATGCTGTAGGGGCTAGAATTGCAGGAAACATCCTGTCACGCTGCTGAAGCTCACAGAGTTGATGAAATTTTTGAAATGGCCTTTGAACATCAGGATCACACAAAGATTCTCTCTCCTAATCAGCATTTTGGACACATTTTGACTCCCTGTACTGTTCTGCCTGTGCGGCTGTATTCCGATGCCAGAAATGTGTTATCTGGAATAATCGACTCTCATGAGAATTTAAAGCACCTGAAGGATGATTTCATTAAAGTGCTCGTATGGATGCTAGTCCAGTATTGCTATAAAAAGTCAAAAACAGGGGAAAGCCCAGGCAGTGCAGACAAGAACCAAAAAGGGTCATTCCCAGCAGATCAGCATAGCAGTGCAGCAGAGAGGGCCAGGCCTCTGAGGGAAGAAGACAGCTTTAGTGTCGATACCATTGAGGACTGGACTGACGATAGTGACATTTTTGATCTTGAGCCCAGTGGCAGAACGAAAGACAGAAAAGAACCTGGGCAGTTGGGAACTACACCAAAAGTCCAACTGTCTATTCCAGGATCTGTAGAAACACAGAGCCAAGACATCCCACAAGAAATGTCACCAGAAGAGAAATTATACAGAGCCGTTGTGCTTGGGCTTCCTGCTGTAGACAAAGGGAAACAAGAAGAAGTTTTACCTCGAGTTGAATTTAGTTGCTCTTACTCAGAGCTATTGAGCATCCCTGAAGAATGGAGAACAGCGCCGATGCCAGCTTCCAAAGTCAATGAAATGAGGCAGAGGTTTCCAGAAGAATGGTACCACTTCATCTTGAGTCAGCTGGACTTTTTTCATCTGAAAGAAAAGCCTTCTGACTTACTGGAAGACCTTATAAAAGATAAAGCTTTGAAAGACTTATACATCCATGGAGTATTGTCGTGTTGTTTTGGTCTGTTTGGACTGGATAACACTGTGCCTGCCCCAAGCCATGTGTTCAGAGCGTACACTGGTGGTATTCCATGGTCTGTTGGTTTGGACTGGCTAACTGGCAAACCAGAGCTATTCCAACTTGCATTAAAAGCATTCAGGTAAAAGAGAAATATTCCCTCAGATCATAAAAATTATAGAGACACCTGTATGTTTGCTTCACTAAAAGTAGTTCACATTACAACTGTATCATTTAAATATATATGTAGCTTCTTCCTTCATAAATGTTGCCTGTAACCCAGTGAAGACTGATCCAGAGACTCCTTCCTCTGCCCTTCCCCACAGCAGCTGCCTCCAGTGCTGGAAATCTGCTGTGCTAAGTGAGGAAAAACCCAACCTGTTTTCATTGTCCCCTGTTATCTAAGAGAATTGGGGTGGAGTTAGATGTTCAACACTCCCCATTACTGGTCAGCAGTAACAGTGTCTGAGGGGAATGAAAGCTCAGTGTGGTACATCTGGGTGAGCTAAAAGCATCCTCCTACCAATTTCCAGTGACTCCGCTGACCAGCAGTAACTTACAAAGCTGGTTGTGCTTGGTAACATTTGATGGTTCCTCTCCACCTTCTGTAGCCTGAGGAGACCTTCTTCCTCCTGTCCTTTGCTGTGATACTTACTGTATGGCTTTCTGCACCTTTCAGATACGCTTTTAAACTTATGGTTGACAAAGCAAGCCTGGGTCCAGCTGAGAATTTCAAAGAGCTGGTTAACTATCTGGAAGAATATGAAAACGATTGGTACATTGGACTGGTATCAGATCTTGAGTGGCAGCAAGCAGTTCTTCAGGAAAAGCCATACCTCTTTTCACTGGGGCATGACCCAAACATGGTAAGAAGAAGCATTACTAGTAAGCAAGGTCAAAGTTTGGGGGTTTTTTCCACTGATTTTTTTTTTTCCTTTTTAATTGTGTTCCAAAACGTGAAGGCTGTGCAGAGGTTAAGTTTGTACTAGAGACGAGCTGACATCACTGCTGTTGAAAATCACAGCATTGTTCTTCAGATGCAGCAGTTATTTCCTGATTGTCTTCCTAGCTGGAAGAAGTGAACCGTGGACACTGATTTATAGTTTGCTGTTTGTAAAGGGGTGATATTCATGGTGTATAGCCCCAAAGGCTGGCTTAGGGTTTTATAACCAAAATGCCTGGAGAATCACAGAATCATAGGGGTTGGAAGGGACCTCGAGAGATCATCGGGTCCAACCCCCTGTCAAAGCAGCTCCCCAGCTCATATTACACAGATAGGCATTCAAACGAGGCTTTGAATATCTCCAGAGAAGGAGACTCCACACCCCCCTGGGCAGCCTGTCCCAGGGCTCCCTCACCCTCACTGTGTAAAAGTTCTTCCGCATGTTGGTGTGGAACTTCCTGTGCTCCAATTTGCAGCCATTGCCTCTAGTCCTGTCCCCACAGAGCACTGAACGTACCTAACATTCTGATCTGTTTGCTCTTACAGGGAATTTACACTGGCCGAGTCCTCACCCTTCAGGAGTTGTTAGTACAAGTGGGAAAGCTTAACGACGAAGCCGTC
This sequence comes from Zapornia atra, assembly GCA_013400835.1. Taxonomy (NCBI): domain Eukaryota; kingdom Metazoa; phylum Chordata; class Aves; order Gruiformes; family Rallidae; genus Zapornia; species Zapornia atra. Next base: position 152,135 of record VZTU01018714.1, on the reverse strand, counting down.
CGAGGTCAGTGGGCAAATCTCTCCTGGGAGCTGCTCTACGCCACCAACGATGACGAAGAACGCTACAGCATCCAGGCAAACCCGGTTCTCCTGAGAAACCTCACGGTGCAAGCTGCAGACCCACCTCTTGGCTACCCCGTTTATTCATCTGAAGTTCTGCATCTCCCTTTGTTCTAGAACATCTGTAGGGCCTTTTATTATCATTATTCTTTCGTACTCTCCATCTGCACGTTGGGAATGAAATGCCCGTGCTACGGTTGTACGCGACAGTTCAGACTTTACTCTCAAAAGGGGCGTTGGATGGCGGTGCCAAACCAGCGTACCCAATTTGCACAGAAATGGGGTGCTGGCCAGACCCTTCAGCGGGCAGGAAGTTCTGAACTGGTTTCTTGCTGCTGGAACACGTGAGGCACCATTGCCTGTGTGGCTGAGGAGCCAGGAGGTGCTGAAATTCTCTTCTCCCGCTTGGAGAAGAGCAGCATAATTCTTTTCATGAACTATTCTCAGTGCATTCTGGGGTGGGGGTTTTATATTTTTGTCTTTAATAGTTGGATAGGTGACTTGCACTGTCAGGTTACAGCTCACTGTAGTACCGTCAACCACAGAGTTGATAACCAAAGTGTACATATGGCTATTTATATGATTTCTTTTTAATTATTCCAGCCATTTTTATATTGGACTGAGTTCAGTTTTAGCAGTTGTTACAGTACATGGCTTCAGCTGACCTTCTGTAGTTGCAGTAAGTCTCCAGCTTAGTGCTTTAGTGAAGCTGGAAGGGAGGATTTTTCCCAAAGCCATTGTTCTGGGAGCAGAGAGCATTTATACCAAACAGCATGTGTTCTGTCATATTAACAACCTGTGTGACCTGCTGATCAAAGTGAACATGTGTAGTTAGTGGAGAGAAGGAATTTTAAGTCCACATGGACTTTAGTTCCTTCTTCCACTATCCATGTGTTGGTTTATATATATGTATGTGTGTATATGTATATATACACACACATGCATACGTTGTTTGCAACCTATGTCTGCATCACTAACCAGTCTTCCACAAATACAGTGAGAGCTTGATGAAGGGAGATGCAAATCCCACAAGTAATATATTACTTTTTTTTAAACCTTGCCACAGATTAGAACAGAATTTGGCAGTTGGTTTGTAATGTTACAGGTCTCCCCAAAAACGGGTCTGGGTCATCTCTCCAGTAGCTTGTTTGTCCAGTTCGTTACCGCCGCTCATTAGTACACACGTAAATGTGGTGGTACTGCTGGCACACGTTGAGCAGGGTGTGAGTAACAGTCTGTCTTGAACCTGTACAATCGGTTTAAATCAGCTCTGCTCTGTAACTGCATTCAGTCTGGTTTAGCACACCTGGTGCTGTATAACTTGGGGCATGTTTGTACCTTTATCCTCGCCTTTAAGACCTTTTTCTATCAGATACAATTCATTGCAGGACTGTGTGCTGTGTACTTGGCTACTAGCTGTTTCTTTTGCTCCATCACCATAAATGATTTAAAGAAATAGGCAAACACTGCAGTGGAATTGGGAAGCAGCAGGGAAACACCTGTCAGCCTCCATGGGATAACACTCCTAAGGTACAGGATGGAGTTCTCGCAGAACATTGATGGAAGCAGCTTTGAGAAGGTGGTGGTTTGGTGCGTAAATGGCAATGCCAATGCCCTAAAATCACCCTGGCCATGAGCTGGAAGCACAGAATCACAGAAAGAGACCTGAAAGGGCTTTTAGAGAGCACCTGTTTCAGCTCCCTCAGAAGGAACTGCCCCTGCCAAATGCTTCAGCTGATTTTAAACTTGCAATACCAGGAGTATTGTGAACTTGTCAAGGAGTTCACTCCAGTTCTTTGCTGTTCTTGCAGCAGTTGGAAAGTTCGGGGTTTTTCCTAAACCGAGTGAAACCTCCCTGCCTCACTGTAAGCCTCTTCCTACTTGTCTTCGGTAGAATATGAATTACTTTTTGCAGCAACAGTCTTCTGTTTGAAGTTGGTTCTGATTTCTCCCCTTGTTCTTTGTCTTCTGTAACCCGAATAAACTAGTTGGGGGAAAGAAAACTGAAGAGAGCTGTGAGCCTTTTTTTCTGCTCCCCCCTGGTTCCCTCCATCTGGTACCCAGCCACCCTGAAGAGCATTGCTGGTGGCTGGCCCCGGTGTTCCAGCAGAGATCCCAGTTAGTACCAGATGGAGGAACAGAACTGGTTACGAGCACAGTTCCTGTTTGTGCACAGGAATGTGGAGCTGGGCTCTGAGGCCATAACGTCCTGTCCCCAGCCGCTGCAGGCAGCGTGCCGTACAGCCCCTCCTCGCTGTACAGCCCCTGCTCGCTGTACAGCCCCTGCTCACAGCCGTACTGCACCCACTCTCACGCCTGGTGTTCCACTGCAGTGTGGCACAATTCACGTTAGGATTCTCCACAGCCCTCTGTGGATTCATTTTTGGCAGAACCCTGAGTTACAGCCTCTTGTTCCGGATCACAGACCTGTGCAGCTGAGTGCCCCCCCTTAAGTGTGGCATTCTGTTTCCGTGTTCTCAAACTGTGTCCTGTTTGGGTTACAGCCTTGCTCTGATTTCTTAGGAATTTGGAGCCCCTTCAAGCCTGCTCTCAGCACGGCACTCGTAAGCGTGCAATACACACTGCTGCTTGGATTACCAGCAGAACACAGTGCTGGACTGAGCTTGTGCTGGTTCCCCAGCTCTCAGTGTGACCACCGAGAGCTGCTCTGTTCTCTGACCTGTGGCACACATCAGCTTTGCTGCAATTCTTAACAACACCTTCCTGCTCTACGGATCAGGATGGTCATCACACAGAGGTAAGTGTAAGACACAGACATCGCGTCTTTGGGGATGGATCCTTTTTTAACAGCATTGGCGTTAAAGAACTTTTCCAACAAGCAGTCAGTGGTTACTGCAGGATTTACACCCCCTTTTTTGAGCCTTTACAAAAGCCGTGAAGCCCTGGAGCCTGTGTCCATCCCCTTCATGTTTCCACAGAGCAACAGGAATGAGTTCAATGGGATGAAGTGTTGGGGAAGCGAAAGATTTCAAGTGGCAAACGCTTTGTCCCTCTTAGAAAGAGTCTGCCTTCTGCCTCTTCCACCCTGTCTCCATCATCTCAACTGCTGCTCCTTCCACATTGCGCCTTCTCCTGCTGGCAGTTGCAGAGTCTGTGAAGATGGGTTTGTGTTTATGTGCCCAGCACAGCTGGCCTTAGCTCCAGCAAGAGAAGTGACCTCAAGCACAAAGGCTTACACTTGGTAGAGAAAAGGCAAAGAAACCTGTCTGTAAGTTGAGAGCGAGGTTCTCGCTCTGCGTGATACTGCCCCTTCCGCCCTGGATTCAGCACGTGGAAGCTAAAGCATCCTGTGAACATCCACTGCTGGTGCCTGGTATTAGGAGTTGCCATGTTTTGTTGTGCAGCCCAACTGCTGCCTCTTCAGTGCATTTCACACACTCTGCAGCACAGGAACTGGCATGTTAGTGAGTGGAACAACCCCTGCCAGAGCAGTGTCAGATGAGACACCGTCACTTCAGCCTTTCCCTTACCTAGAGAGCAGGTTCCATCTTTGCTCAGTGTCACACTAAAAAGATCACTTTGGGCACTTCAGGACTGGTAAATGGGCAGGGTTTCTTTTCCTGTCACTCAATGATAGAAGTAAAGAGTTTCTGTTCCCTGGCTCGTGTATGACCCAAGGTAAATCCAAACCCAACTGCAACCTTTGCCAACAGCAAAGCCACCAAGCCTGGACTGACAGAGGTACTTTGAGCTAAGGGTTGACATGGGTGGCAGTGGGATGGTAAATTTTTATTCCCCAGGGCTGTGGCTGTGCAGCACCAGAACATCAGTACTGCAGAGACGATTCGGCACTTCTACATGTGCCAGGTTGGGGGCTTGGCCCTAAATACATATTTTGCTCTCAGAGCACCTGCCCATTGTGTATTTGCCACCGAAATACGCTGCCTGACCTCTTCTGGTTCAACTCTGGTCAGCTTAAAAATTCAGTCCCTGAGAGCTGGACACAAAACAGGCCTGTTCAGAAAGAGATTTTTATTCAGCCAGGTGTTACACAGCTCGATAGATTTGCTGAGTTACATGACAAAGGGACAACAGATTACAAAAGCTTTTGTTTGCACTCGCAGAATATGAACGAAGTGTTTCAGCTCTGTCAGGAGAGCAGCCGGGGTTTGTACACGGTTGTCCTTACTTCTTCTTTCTTGAGTAAGAGGCATCAGCATCCTGGAGTGAGAGCACATTAAATCAGTATTTCCCCCCTCTCTGATTTAAGTCCTTCGCCCACACTCATTTTGCGTGAAACAGCTTGTGGCAGTGGGCAGTTACAGCAGGGAAGGAGGAGGTTGCACGTGCCACCCATATTTTCATGTTTCCTTTGATGTGTTTTGAGGGGGGAGGGGGAGCTGGGGGAGGGCGTTGCACCAAGTTCACCAAAAGCTCAGTAAGAAAAATATTGTCTGTCCAGCAGTATTATGAGAACATGGTGCTGCACGTCTGGGATGTGAATGTGAGTCCAGAGCCCTGATCTAGGGGAGGGGCTCAGATTACGTGCCTGGTATTAAAACTAGACACAACCCAGGGAGCGATTTTCAGGAGTCTTAATTCCAAGTTACACTGAATAATTTGTGCTTGTGACTTCCAGCTCAGCTCTGCATTAAGGGCACAACTGGAAGTCACAGCCCATGGGAGCAAGACCTCTGGCACCACTTGAGGCAGTGATTTCACTGCTCTGTGATGTGGCCACACTGCAGGAATTGCAGACTACCAGGCACGCAGCTACGGAGCCAGGCCTGGCCTCTGCTGCTAGGGAAGTGAGGAGGGGAACAAAAGAAATGGATCCAAAACACAATCCCAATGTTCTCATGGCTAAAGAGTCTGTCAGCAGAGTGGAAAAAACAGCAAGCAAGCAGAGGTGAGAGGAATAACCTTACCACTCCACTCTTAAAGTTCTGTATCCGCCTCTTGCCCATCCTGTTCATCAGCCACCAAGCCCAAGTGGGAGCGTACTGCCAGAGGTAGCAGACGGCCAGGTAGGGGTGGTCACTGACCCAAGCCTCCTTCAGGTCGTTGGCCACGCTCACCAGGGTGAGCCGGACACAGCGGTCAGTTGGCATCTTGTGGGACTGATCACCGCTGCTCTCTAGGGACTGGAGGGGAGAGCAAGGAAGGATGAGAACTGGATTTCTGTTTGTGAGCAATGGAGGGAGAAAAGGGCCATGGTCTGTGCAGCTGACATTCTCCTCCCTGAGCAGCATAACCCACCAGTGCAGTGGAGACTGGGGCTGGGTTCCCCAGCCTTCGCTCTGCTAATCCTTCAGCCTTCAGTGTGGGAACCACCCTCCTTTAGGACACATGCTTAAATCAAACACCCTTTTAATTAATGCCTTGATTAATATGTCAAAGGTTAAAAATGTATCTCTCAACCTCTGCCCTGCCTTGGTATGGCTTCTGCTTAACTGTGAATAAATCTACTGGCACAGGTCACCCATCCTGCAGCTGTGGGCTCTGAGAAATGGGAACTTGCCTGTCCCCAGCTGCCTCCCCCATTCTCTGCCATGAGTTGCTCACTAACCCAGTTAGCAGAAGAGGCCACGTTCCCCATTAACTTGAATATTCCTGCCAGCTCTGCTCTGGGGCAGTCAACTCAAACAGTGCCAGGGATGTCTGCCTTCAAACCCTGTGCACGTGTATCACAAACTACAGCCCTGGGGATTTATATGCGTTTCACTCCAGTGAAATAACAGCTTGATCAACCTGCTCGTCTATTTCCCAGAGCAAAAGCAGTTCTGGTCTAGCTCTGGTCTTCCTCCTAAGTCTCTTGGATTGCTGAAACCTGAGGAATTTGTTTTGCAAGCTTTCCAGATTGCTCATAAAGTACATCTTTGCTGCCGCACAAGCACGAAGTTTTGCAAGCCAAAAATCCTTTCAGAACTTGGTTCCATAAAGGGCATTTCTTCCCCCACCTCCCTTCTGCACTGGTGGGTTATCCTGAGCTTCAGATGGCTTGAATTTAGGACAGGTTACGTTTCAGTGTATCGCAGTACCAAGTTTTTGCAAGTTACTTGGCTGGGGAGCTGTTTTTAACAGCAGTTGTGCAGCTGGAAGGTTTTGCTTTTTCTCCTCCGACGCCCAGGAACAGGAGGAGAATGCACAGCTCCCATCAGCTGACTCAGGGGCTATGCCAGCAGCTGCAGCAGCCCAACAGGGAACGTCGTGACTCAGGCAAACAAAAAGCTACCTGTGCAGAAAGGATTAACCTCCTGCACACAGAACTGCAGCCAGGCAACCCAGGCCTCTCCCTGGCAGTGCAGCAGGGTGGGAAGAGAGAAAGGGTAACAACTCCCAAATATTTCCATTTGATACAGACTTGACACATAAGGAATTACAAGCCCTTGGTCAAAGCAAGATGAGGTTGGCTTTTACTATGGGGAGGAAAAGAAAAGAAATCCATGAAAGGATGACTGGTACTGAGGCATAAGCTCCATCTCTTACCACAGAATCATAGAATGGTCTGGGTTGGAAGGGAACCCAAGGATCACAGAGTTCCAACCCCCCTGCCACAGGCAGGGCCACCAACCTCCAGGTCTGGAGCCCCAGGGATGGGACATCCACCACCTCTCTGGGCAGCTTGTTCCAGCCCCTCACCACTCTGTAAAAAACTTCCCCCCAATATCTAATCTATACCTTCCCTCCTTTAGCTTTAATCCATTTCCCCTTGTCCAGAACTGAGTCCTTACCTTGGCAAGATTCTCCGTAAAGACGTTCTGTATGATCTTGGACTGTACAGGGCCTGGGCATATGTTGATAATGCTGATGTCAGGGTAGTCAGTCAGCTCAGTCCGAAGGGAATTAAAGAACCCCTGGAAGAAAAGACTTCCATGTCATCTTCCTTCACCCTATTTGCACATGTAGCCAGGGTTCACTGACACTTCCATGCTAATTCTCTGCTGTAAAGGAGGCCACATTCCACTAACAGCAATTTCTACTGCCTTGACTTGGTGTTCAATGGCTAATTTACAATTCGACATCGGCACAGAAATCACCCAAGGGTCTATCCTTGATTTCCAAGAGTCTATCCTTGATTCCCAAGGGTCTATCCTTGATTCCCAAGGGGTCCATCCTCGAGTCCCAAGGGGTCCATCCTCGAGTCCCAAGTGCACATTCACTTCTCTAACCTGCAGCTGGGCTGTGGTGCCCCGTGCTGCAGCAGTGTGGGGGCTCACAGCTGCAGACCCCACACACCCGCAGCTCCCGCTGCAGCCACCGCAGCTGCCCGTGCTCAGCCTCACTGGCTGGCAGTGGAAGTGCCACCCACCGTAAGGGCAAACTGTGGTATCCAGGAAATTCTCTTTTGCAAGCAAGAGAAGCTCTTTGTGGCAAGATTAAAGATCTCAAATCGTTTCTCTTGAGTAAGTGGCACTGGTTTTATAGAAGAGGAGGAGGAAAACTTTTCAGCTTACGAAGGCCAAGGTGCACCCTGATATTTTAGGGGGTAAAACTGCACCACAGAGTCTGAAATTAGCACCCATGTAGAAATACGTCTCATTTCAGCCCAGGAATACACTGCCAATGTACTTCAGTTAAACTATAATCTCAAAAGCTGCAAGTATGTCTTTTCTTTAAGATAACAGGTTACAAGTTTTCCTGGTCTCTGTGGCAATTCCCATGTAGACAGCAGCTATTAGTGGGAACACTGTCAGTTCAGGAAGGTGTGTCCCACCAGAGCAGCTGGCCAAGCAGTGCAGAGCTGTGATTTAGCAAACACCACAGCGTGTCGTGTCTCTGACCTGGTTAACAACAGTTCCCTCTGGTTATTCTAACACATCATTTTGTGTCACAACAGAGGCAGAGTGAGCACAGGCTGATAAACCTCTCCCACTGTAGTAAAAAGGTACAATTCATCCTCCTGTGCAGAGCAGGAGGAGGGCTGGCTGACCCACAGCTCTTAACTAATTGCAACATGGGGCTAAAATGTCACTGCAGTGACACAGTAGGACTCAGCTGGGGCACTCCACTGAAGCCAGGCAGGGAGCTGCACACCCATGCACACCTACAGCCAAGCACACAGGCTCTGATTTCCCAATTGCTGGTGACTATTCCAGCTCACAGATTGTGTGCAGGCTTTGCAGTTATGTTCTGTAAAGACAATGACCATGTGCTTCATATCAGAAGGACCTGCAGGCCCCATAACTAGTATCAGATCTTCACAGCATGTTATCAGAGCCTGGAGATGTGGAACATCTAGAGGAGCACATTCTAATGTAAAAACAGCTATATTCCCAAAAGTCTGCTTCTGGACACAATGGGAAGCATCTTGGATCTGCCAGTCACCTGGTTGTTTTGGATTAAAACCCCAGCCCTCCCACAGATTACCTCCTGCCCTGAGAGAAGCCATCACTACCCCTGGTGCACACCTTCAGACACCATGATTTACCCACCTCTCCAGGCTCATGCCACATCCTCTCCTTTCCAAGGTGCCCAGAGCCAGCCTCTCCCAGAAAAGCCCCTTGACTCCCAAGTTGTGCAGTTCTGTCACAAAAGTGGTACTATCACCCCAGCTGACAATGAACAGAGAAGTAAAAAGACACTAAACCCCAAAGGGGAGAAGGTGGCAACGTATGTCCCAAGCATGGCCACTCAGGTGAGAGGGAAGACGTGGTACTGCTCCTTGCTGACCTGAGTGCTTTGTGTCCTATTTGCTGGAGCAATGAGTGGAAGTCCAGGCTCTCCCAGAAACACAGCGTGAGGAGCAGCCCAGGCTCCTATCTTCCCTCCCTTGGGATATCCTGAGTTACTCTGTCAGGCCTGAACTGCATGAGCAGGACTGAGTAAGAGCTCTCCCAGGCCATGCTCCCTGGTGATCTCCATGCTGAAGAGCAGAATTGACTCCCATGTTGCCTGAAGGAGGCAAGCTGAAGACGTAGTTCCAGGAGTCAGGAGGCAGAAGGTTGTGTAGACACAGATGTGATAGGATGGAAGCCATCAGTGTTGCTCCATCACTTGTGACAAAGCACCTACACCAGCTTAAATGCTGGGAAGCTTCTTGGGATACAAATTCTACCTAAAAATGGTGCCTGCCTGGAGCCCTAAGTAGCTGCAGGAAGACACACTTCCTGCACCAGACACCCTCCTGCTGTGGGCACTGGCTCTGGCACACTCCGCTCACACGCTGCTCTGTGGCCATTCCACCATCCCTCTCCATTTGAAGGAGTTTGTGTGGCCCCTCATTCCCCTGTGCTGCAGAGGTCCAAGTTTCTGCACCATGGATGAGGTGCTGACTTCCACAACAACACAGGATGGCCAGGAGACTGGCTTAGCTAAAATCCTGAGGGATACATTCTTGAAGACCAGAATCTCCCATACTCTGTCCCCTCTGGAGGCTTTACCCACATAGGTTCTCTAATTCCAGCACTTATCTTAGATATCCCAAGAGAGCTGGTATCAAATTCCTCCACTTCCTCCCAGAAGAGAAGTTTAAAACTCCTAAGTAAGAAACAGAAGTGCTCTCTTCTTTAAATTCAGGCAGGGGCAGCTCTGACATGTGATACAGGACCCACTTTAAGCCATCTCTGGGTCTTTCCAGCTTAGCAACCAAACCCTAGAAGACACTGAAGAAGGCAAGGCTGACCCAGCTTTGACTACAGCAGAAACATTTAGAAATTCCCATAACAACCAGAGACTGAACAAAGACAGCAGCAGAGCAGTCCATGAGCTTATCAGACAAGCTCCTGTTTAAGGCACATTGTGAAGGCCAGGATTCCTGATCCACATACCACCAATTAAATGAATTACAACTAGTTGAATGGCACATTATGTCCATGAGCATCATCACAGTAGGAGAGAAGCTGCATCAGAGAGATGAGGACTCCCATGGACTTGACTCATGCTCTTACAGCACCCTCAGAACTGAAATAAAGGGTAATTTCACCAGTGGAATGTTGTTATAAAGAATTCCAATTGGCATGAATCAAAGCATGATTGTTTCAAAGAACAAATTTTAATTCTTAGCAGCATTCCTGCCTTCCTCCCTCCCTCCTCCAACTGCCATTTAGAAGAAATTAAAAAATAAAACCCAATTAAAAAAACCCTAAAACAAAAAAAAAGCCAGAACAAAAGGAGGGACCTTTCCAAAAGGCATAATTTAAGATTGCAGCATGAAGGTGTGATAGACTCCATGGCATGAATTAAAAACAAACAAACAAAAAAAAAACCCCAAACAAACAAATAAACCCCACAAAACCCCTAAGGAATTAATTCATGTCAGATAGGCAACCATATTTAATAGCTTGTTAGCCAAAATGCAATAGAATCTCAGAATCAGAGAATGGGTTTGGTTGAAAAAGACATTGGAGATCGAGTCCAACCATCTCTCCAGCCCTACTAGGTCCAACACTAGACCATGTCACCAAGTACAACACCTACTTTTCTTTTAAACACATCCAGGGATGGTGACTCAACCACCTCCCTGGGCAGCCTGTTCCAATCTCTGACAACCCCTTAAGTAAAGAAATTTTTCCTAATATCCAACCTAAACTTCCCCTTATGCATCTTCAGGCTGTTTCCCCTTGTCCTGTCACTACCTACCAGGGAGAAGAGACCAAGCCCACCCCACTACAACCACCTTTTAGGTAGCTGTAGAGAGCAATGAGGTCTCCCCTCAATCTCCTTTTCTCCAGACTAAACAATCCCAGCTCCCTCAACTGTTCCTCATAGGACTTGTCTTCTAAACCCTTGAGGAGCTTTATAGCCCTTCCTCTGGACACAATTCTTCAGTCTTCATTTCAAGACAGTGATAGGATAAGGGTTGATACATGCTGGGAAAACACAACAGGAAAAGCAGCATTTGCTGCTTCATCTAATTTTCCCCTACCCTCTCTCCAGCCATTTCCTGGGGCTCATTGTCCAAGACAGGCTACTGGGCCAGCAGCAGAGCACTGCCACTCCTACAGACCTCCCTGACCTGAACTGCTGGTGACATCTGATATTTCAAAAAAGCTTTGCTAGTTTTTTGGGGGTTTCATGCCCCCATCTCAACTGTGAAGAGTCAGTCTTTTCAAAATCTTCATTGGAAATCACGTGTTTTAATTAATCCAGCAATTTTTGTAAACTCTCTTTAAAGCATCATCCACATCCTCAATCTTAACACAGGGTTCAGAGTTCTGACAGTTTTTAAAGCAACATGTGAATTCCTTGTGCTCTGGAATTAATTATCCATGCTCAGGCCAACTACACCACACCCAAAAGAGAGTTCAACTGAGACAACACTGGAAGGCACCTAAAGGGAACTCATGCTGCTGCTCACTGCATTCCTCTCATTTAAGCCTTAAACCAAGAGCTGGCCTCTGGTGACAGATCTCACTGCTGCCACTCGGTGAAGAGCAGCAGATCTCTCCTCATCACTAATGGAAAACGATTCCTTAGCAGAGGCTTGTCACTGTCTTCCACACCTTGAGTCTTTCAAGTGCCCACTGGCTTTGCCGTGTCAGCCCTGTTAGTCAAACTGCCAACAAGATATTGATCCCAGAGCTTAAGTTATTATTTACTCTGTTTATGTGCTCAAATCCAACAGGCAGTAAGAAGGTGCCAGCTTTTTAAACCGTCAGTAAGCACAGGTGAAGTTTATTTTACTGAGATCAAAAAGTACACCAGCAGGAAGCCAAACAGCAGTGAAAGGCAAATAGAATGAAATAAATCCACTAGTTAAACAGAAGCACAGAGTCACTGGGTTGGAAAAGACCTTTGAGATCATGGAGTCCAACTGTTCCTGTCCTATGCTAAATCATAACCCTGAGCACCTCATCTACCCATCTTTTAAATACATCCAGGGTTGGTGACCCAAACCCCTCCCTGGGCAGCCTGTTCCAATGCCTGATAAACCTTTCAGGGAAGAACTTTTTCCTAATCTAAACATGATTCCTCAGTGATCCAGGTTTTGTTTTTTCCCTGGGATACTATTCTGAGCAGTTCTTTCACATTTTTCTACACAAGTGAGGCTATTTTCAAAAGCTCTTGCCAAGCAGTACTGAAAGATGGGAAGTTACCTTCTGCGTAACGCTTAAGACACTGTGAGCTGCCACTTCCCAGCTAGATCATTTCTCTGAGTTGTCTGCTTTACCACTCACTGTTCCCCCTTTCCTGTCCTAAAGGTTTCCTCTAGTCCTAAAACTCACCAGTGACTGTTCCTCCCCAACAGAGTCAAGATGAGAACATCAGGTTTTCTATACGCAAGGGAAAAAATCCTCTGATTTAGGTATTCCTCCACCTTGAGGCCAGGGGCTGAGGTCTTGTGTTTCACACTGGAATTTAGCTGGGTAGTAGTGGTTAGGAACAACTAAGATGGCATTTGAGTTTCAGTCAGAAAAATCAGTCTACACTGGGAGCTGAGATACTCACATTTCAGAGCAAATTAATTTTAAAGGCCTTTCCAAACCTGAGAAAGTGACATATCCCCTGTGCAATTCCAGGTGAGACTTGTGTTTTCTGCAGAGAATGAACTCCTCAGTACCAACTGATGCTGGTCTGTTACACAACAAGAGTTAACTACATCTCAGAAATTTAACTTACCTGCAAAGCATGCTTGCTGGCACAGTACCCAGAGGCAAGAGGAGCTCCCATGATACCCATCACGCTGCTCACGGTAACGATCTTCCCTCTTTTCCTCTGGATCATGTGGTTCAGGACATGTTTTGTTAAAGAGATGGTACCAAGGTAGTTGAGTTCCATGATGGCACTGAAGACATCCAGGTTTGTATCCACAAACAGAGAGCGCTGGGAACGTCCACCATTGTTGACCAAAACATCAATCTCAGGAAAGAGACAATGATATATTCAGATAACACACATACTGGCACTGCCATACACAAGTAAGGTGTGCCAGCTGCTGAAGGAGTTCCAGCAGCTCTCCCCCACTCAACTTCCCCTTTGAATGGAGGGATGGTTAACTCTGAGCTGAGTCAGCAAAACAGGAATACAGTGCTTGGTGCCAAACAGGATCAATGCCAAGCCCAGGAACGCTGGCAAGTTGTTTTCCACCAAACATTTTTTAGCCCTACTGCAGTGTAGCAGATACCACTTTAAAGCTCAAGCCCTGCAAGGTGAGCTCTGAAAATGGGTTTTGTGCAAAAGCAGAAAGAACCAAACAGAAGAACCAAATTTGTACCAGTAATTTCACTGTGAAATCAAAATACCACTGGGTGAAAGGTCAAGCTTGAAGTTCTGCACCATGAAAGGTCATGAAGTTCTGCATGGTGCAGTCACTATTGGTTAGATCTGACTGCTACTGTCTTAACTCTGAACTAGTAAACAGGAAAACAGTGCACAAAGCAAGGAAAAAAGCTGGAGTCCAGTTTTGTCCCATGTGGCTCTGAAGCCAAGTTACAGGAATAAAGCTTCTGATTTTCACACACCCTTTTAAGCCCTAAATATATGGCTGAGGATTGATCCAGATGGTCCAGAAATGTAGTGACATCAAGCATGTGAATCTTTAGTTCTTGGTAATGACTAGTGATTATTTGTTCATTGCTACATCTCTGTAAAGCCTGATGAAACCCAGAAACAAGCAACAGAAGGGATGAAAATTCATGTACTTTTGGGCAAGTTTAATAATGAAACTTATGAAAAGTGCAGATGCTGGTGAATTTACCATACAATAGAATATAAGTAAAATAGGAACATCATGCAGGGATAGTAGATAGAGGAGAAAAAGAAGTTTAACCTTACCAGAAGTGCACCTTACCTTGCCAAAATGCCTAAGAACACTGTTGGTTGCAGCTTCATGAGAGCTTCTATCAGTCAAGTCAAGACGCAGAACGAGGATGTCTTTGTCACTCAAGTTGCTAATCTCTACAAAGAACCATGAGGTGAACAGGAACCAGTAAGATTGCTGACATAGCAACTGTGAGAAATGCAATGTGCTTTTAAACACCACATTTTCACTAAGACACCAAGAAGCCATAACATTGCTGGATGTAAGATGCACTCTCAGTTTTCATTTTGAGCTTCACATAGAATCCATTTTTAAGCTGCTTCTACCAACTCTTTCATCTCTCATCATTATGGTTTTGCTTGTGAAACACTTGGCTTTATCTAATCACTCAGTTGCAACAACTGCAATAGCTGGGAGTAGCATGGCACAGAATTATTTGATACAGAAATTCTTCACTGAGGCATTCAGAGGCACAACATCTTGGCAGCCCTGACACTTTGCTTGTGTTAGGCAAGCAGGTTTCTTCCTGACAACAGAAGGAGTATAGTTTAGACCCAAAACATGACATACATACATCAACTGCTATGAGGCAAAGTCTAGAGAAGCTAGATTATTGGAGGAGGTAGAAGAAAAAGGGTTTTGTCTAACTGATAAGCTTTTAATATATCCATCCCCTGAAATGAAAGTGATCTGCCATCAAGTCCAAGCCCTCACACTGAGCATTTCTACCACTGCCTCTTCAGAACAACTGACCTTTTCCACAGAAAGTATTTCTTGAGCTGTGATCTGTTCCCCTGGGGTTTTGGGGCAGACAAGGCAAAAATAAAGTCTTCAATGTTACAGAACCACAGAATCACAAGGCTGGAAAAGACCTTTAAGATCATCAAGTCCAACCAATCCCATCCTAAGCTAAACCATATCCCTAAGTACCTCATCTACCCTTTTTTTAAACACATCCAGGGAAGGTGACTCCACCCCCTCCCTGGGCAGCCTGTTCCAGGCCCTGACAACTCTTTCAGTAAAAATTTTTTTCTAATGTCTAATCTAAACCTGCCCTGGCACAGCTTCTTGCCATTTCCCCTTGTCTATCTCCTGTCACCTGGCTGAAGAGAACATCACCCACCTCTCCACAACCTCCCTTCAGGTAGTTGTAGGTGGTTAATCCTTTCAGATTCTTTTAAACTACATATAGCATGATTTTTTTACTTTATTTATATTAGTTTGATAGTGCTAACTTGGCTTCTAAATTGATTGCCAGCCACAGCTAAGTGTACCTGCTGCCCTTTAACCAGACCCCCTCTTTAGAGAGCATAAGGCTCTGATTTTTTTAATTATTTCTTCTTGTGTATACAGGTATGGTTGAACTTTGCCTTTACAGCAATGCACAAGTAAGGAGGTTACTTAAATCCATAAGTTGCCTCTGCTCAAAGGTCATTAGTATTTAGGGTACTGGTTAAAATAAACCCACCTGTCTCATTTAAAGATACCAGTATTGCCATTGATTGCTCCCTCCAACCCCTCTACGTGCATTTCCCCCTCCATTTCTTCCAGAAACACAGTGCTAAAACCCATGTAGTTTAAACCACCCTCTCAGACACACAGCTCTGCCAAATCCAATGGATTTGCACAGTTGAAGCCTGCTGGGAAGTGCCATGGAATAACAAGACCACATTGTCAACCCTGCCAAGAAGGTTACACAGGGGAAAGAAAAAAGGAAGAGACACAGATAAAGACTGTGATAAGGAAGGAAGTGCTCTTTTAAAAGAAGCTCTTGGCTTCAGGAAATGTCAAACCTGAAGCCTAGTTCTTTTTCTTCTGACTTTTTCCTACCAAGCAGTTATGGGCTGCCTCTTCCCCTTTGCAGGTTCATTAAGTTCTAGTTACTTTTTAACCAAGACATGGTCACAATCACCCAACCAACTTATTTTTGGAAGACATCTGCATAAAGTAATGCTTAGAATAATATTTTGTTGTGGCATCAAGCATCCATCTCCTTCCCCAGAGGTTTTCAGAACAACTCCTTTCAATAGTTTAGCATAACACAACAGTTTATCCTAACTCTGTTACTCAGCACAGAACCTTTATTATCCAGCTCTTCAGCATTTTCTCCTCTATCTTTGATTTCTATCTTTATAATGACCCTTAACAGAACAGGAGCTTTTAGCAGAGGCTGAACAACAACCTCCTGAGGTCCATTCCAACCTCAACTGCTGTATAAATCTAGCCATTGTCTGTCATTTCTTTGGCCTTTCCATATTTAAATCATATTTGAGCTTTGACAAACCAAGAAATATCCCTCCTCACATACTTTTTTTTTTTTCTTTCTTTCCTTCTACAGCTTTTGAGAGACAATAGCCTCCAAAATAACTGGTGAATTTCAACCCATGTTGTAGAGTGGTTGGGGGAAACACAGAGGCCCCAGGCAGGAACTATGTTAAGTTATTCAAGTTGTTTTCTGTCCCTCCTGCAGAGGTGTAATGAAGCGTTGAGTTGGGACACGCATGACTCCACAGGTATTACCATTGCTTTTATGGTATTTCCCCTCTTTCTCTCTCTCTCCTTCAGCTTTTAAATGGTGTGGAACACATAAACATGTATCATAGGGTGGTGCCTCTACATTTTAAACAAGATATATGTGCTTGTTTCTGAGATTAATATGCAAATTCTCTAGTTAAGTTGCTGCTGTGTACAGCATCTACAGCAGGCATGTTGAAGCCTATTAGCTTTTTTTAGGCCATGTAATTCAGCCAAATTCAAGCTGATGTTATGTGTTGCAGCCCAATCTTAATCCAGCCCATGCTACTCAAACCTGACAGAATAGTCTTGAACTCAATTGCAAAAAGAAAACATGCAGGTGGAAGCAGGGACAAGCCACCCAGGAAGCATGTGGACCCACTGCCCAAGCATGCAGGGCTGGAATCAGCAAGAACAAAGCTCAGATGGAGTTGAAACTGGTGAGGGATGTGTAAGGCAACAAGGGCTTCATAGGCACAGTAGCAACAAAAGGAAGACAGAAGACAGAGTGAGCTCACTGCTGAACAGGAATGGTGAGGAAGTGACAAAGAGCATGGAAAAACATGAGGTACTCATTGCTTTCTTTGCCTTAGTCTTCACTGGGAAGATGATCTCTCAGGTCTGTCACACTCCTGAGGCTAGGCTCTGGGGGAAAGAAATACTACCAATGTCAGAGGAAAACCAGGTTAGGGACAAACTGGACATACAAGCAGGGCATTACATTCATCCAAGATGTACATGAGCTGACCACTGTCCTTCAACTTTAGAAGGTAGTTGGTAAGTGGAAGAGATCCCCAGTGACCTGAGAAAACTAAGTGTCCCACAGCCTAACCTCAGTCCTTGGGAAAATGATGGAGCAATTCCTCCTGAAAGCAATCTCCAAGTATATGAAAAACAAGGAGGTGACTGGAGAAAGCCAGCATAGATTCAGCATGGACATACTGCCTGACCAACTTAACTGCTTTTTGTGACAAGATGACTGGTTCTCTGGACAAGAGGAGAGCATCATTTACCTTGACTATGTAGCTTTCCATGCTGTCTTCCACAGCATCCCTGAAGCTAGACTGGGGAAATATGAGGGCTCTAGATGAGTGAATTGCAATGAAAGTAAAAACAGGCTGGATCACCAGGCCCAAAGAGTAGTAACCAACCATTCAAAGTCTAACTGGTGGCCAGTTGTAAGTGGCATCCCTCCATGATCAGTATCTTTTAATATCATTAATGACTCAGACCATGGGGCAAAACACAGGTTTTCTGCAAATTTTCAGTTAACACCATGTCCAAAGAAGCAGTTGCTATACTGGAGGGTGTGACTGCCATTCAGAGGCATCTTAACAAGCTGTAAGAATGGTTTGACAAACCTTGTTAAGCTCAACAAAGTCAAATGCCAAATTTCACACCTGGGTCAGAATAAGGCTAAGCAGTGCTGCAGGCCATCATCCAAATAGCTACCTATCAGCTCTCCAAACAAGACCTGAGGTCCTGATGGAAGGACAACAGCAAGTTGAACCCACATCAGCAACTAGCTTTGGCAATTATACATGCTAACAGGCTGCACTAGCAAGAGTGGACTGAAGGAAGTGCTGTTCAAGTGCCTTTATACAGCACCCTTAAGCCATCAGGAGTCGTGTGTCCAATTTTGGAGTCTGTAGTTCAAAACAAATACTGACAAACTGGAGATACTGTGCACTAAGGTGGCACCTGATAATCAAGGGAAAGGGTGGGAAGCTGGGTTTACATAGCCATGAGAAGGGTAAGAGGGGAAGTGGGCTCGATTACTCTTCCACTACTTAAAGGATGGCTATAGAAAATATGGAGTAACTATGTTACTAAAGAGTTTACATCCTACTAATCTGATCTACACTTAAAATAAAGTTCAGCAGTGTGTATTTGCAAAAAACATGGCTACCTGAAACTAGTCTATACCACAGCTGAGACAGTCACAGAGACACTCCAACTTGGCACAGGCAGAAATCATCTTAGACAAATCTGTACTCCTGGCTCAGTTGAAATATTGATTCTGAGTATTCCTCAGTGCACTGCACTCTCATACAAGCATTGCCCAAAAGTGGATATCCAGGAGTATGGCTGCTGTCAGCCTATCCAGTGTTACCTGTTTTGCAATGACTACAAATGGCCACAGACGCAAATGCACCTGTATACTTTTCCTGACTGCTAAACATTGCATCATATAGCACTGGAATTTCACCATATTACTACTTAATCACACTGTTCTACTGCTTTTTGAAGCTATCTAGTTAAATGACTGCTTTTTTAAAGCATCAGAAAACAGAAATACAGAGCTGTGCATTTTTTAAAGCTCCTGGACAGATTTTCAGAGGCACCTGCTGCGACTAGATTTCTAGTTGCTGTTTAGGTGCTCACCCAAAACAAACATCTCCTTATTTCACCAGCACTGTGGACATTCCATAATCATTACTAGGAAACAAACTGTCAGTGTGATAATCTGCTCTGTATAGATAGTGCATACTGAGCCACAGAGGATAATTCTGGGGCCCCTCACTACAAGAAGGGCATCGAGCCCTGGAGTGTGTCCAGAGAAGGGCAATGAAGCTGGTCTGGAATCAGAGTCTGATGAGGGAACTGGGACTGTTTAGCCTGGAGAAGAGGAGGCTCAGGGGAGACCTTATTGCTCTCTACAACTACCTGAAGGGAGGTTGTGGTGAGCTGAGCTGGGGGTGAGCCCCTTCTCACAGATAACTAGTGATAGGACAAGAGGGAATGGCTGCAGGTTGTGCCAGGGGAGGTTCAGGTTAGAAATTAGGATCAATTTCTTCTCAGAAAGAGCAGTTGGGCTTTGGAACGAGTTGCCCAGGGAGGTGGTGGAGTCACCATCCCTCAGGGTGTTCAAGGAAAGGCTGGATGAGGTACTTAGGGACATGATTTAGTAAGCAATAGAGGTGGTAGGGGGACGATTGGACTAGATGATTTTGGAGACCTTGTCCAATGTTAATGATTCTATGAAATAGTCTGGAAGAGGCATGGCATTAATCATGTTCAAAACCTCTATTTATCAGCATCAAGCCAGAAAATGGAAGGGAAGAAGAGAAACAGAAGGAATGAAGCCAGATTATTGACTCCATAGGCACATGAAAGACTACTGGAACAGTTAAACATTCCACTTCACATTTGTTCTTACTGTTCTACAAGAGACCTTCTCTCTTGTCCTTGCTCAGAACAACTTTTTCTGAATATTTCTATTCATTTCTTTTCCAGAGAGAAAAGTCAGTTGTTAGTCTGCCTGTAACATGCACAAACCTGAAGGAAGCAGACTTCTCAGTAGCAGGCAGCTCCAGGACCTGGTTCTTAACACGATGACACCCCTCAGATTGTGTCCTCCATTCCCCACAGTATTTATTCTTTTTCTTAACCTAGTACACTACAAGGCCATTTACTATTGATTTTTAACATTTTTAATAACATTGGCTTATGAAGGAACTCATAATGCAAGTCTCTACTAAGGCTTCAAATGTACAGGAAAGCTATGTATAAACTTTAGTTCCATCATGAAATTTATTCCTGTGAGATGTTCACACAGGACACTGCGCTGCCATCCAGAGAGACCTGGACAGGCTGGAGAGCTGGGCAGGGAGAAACCTAAGGAAGTTCAACAAAAGCAAGTGTCAAGTCTTGCACCTGGGGAGGAATAACCATCTGTATCAGTACAGGCTGGGGAATGACCTGCTGGAGAAGAGCTCTGTGGAGAAGGACCTGAGGGTCCTGGTTGATGACAGGTTGGCCATGAGCCAGCAGTGTGCACTGGTGGCTAAGAGAGCCAATGGGATCCTGGGATGCATCAGGAAGAGTGTGTCCAGCAGGTCTAAGGAGGTGATCCTCCCCCTCTACTCTGCCCTGGTCAGGCCCCACCTGGAGTACTGTGTCCAGTTCTGGGCTCCCTGGTACAAAAAAGCCAGGGATCTCCTGGAGAGAGTCCAGAGAAGGGCTACGAAGATGATTAAGGGCCTGGAACATTTTCCCTATGAGGAAAGGCTGAGTGAGCTGGGACTGTTCAGCCTGGAAAAAAGAAGACT
>VZTU01018714.1:108554-125605 GCA_013400835.1 Zapornia atra | reverse complement strand
GCCCGGCCCCGGGGCTGGCGCAGTCAAGGCTGCGACGATAAGTGCGGGGTTTGTAGGGGAGAGGCCATGCATGTGACGGGGTGAAGGTCGGTTTCTGGGAGCGGGGCCCTCTTTATTTCCCCTCCTCGACGTGCCTCCGAGGGGAGAGGAGGGCTGCCTCTCGGCTGGTAAACAACGCTGGACGCTGCACGTCCGTGGGCCTTGGGCAGGTGTCCAGGCCAGTTTGGCTTCGGTGTTAGGGATCAGAAACCAGTGCTCGTCCTCCTGAGGAAAGCCTTGGGGACTGGAGCAATTCCTCCCCGGCTTCTTCCCCACCCAGAACTGCCTGGCAGCCCCCAGCCCAGCTGCAGTGTCCCCCCTGCCCTAGTCACAGCCCACACTGTGTTCCCTTTGCAGGAGGCTGTGGGTCTTGCAGTATAGAGGCCTTCCCTGCCTGGATTCCTCCAGTAATGCTCCCCTTGGCCATGTCTCCTGCTGTGCCAGCTGCCAAGGCAAACCCGGTTCTCACATAGACCTGCTCTGGCCAACATTTAAACCTCAGGTTTAAACCCTGGGCTCTGAAAGAAGTGTGTTGGATGCTCACAAGTACTAAAACCCCAGAGATCATGGTGTTTCTGGACATCAAATTGCTCTGTCGACAGCTTTGTAGTGCTTACTTGCAGAGGTGCAAAACTCTGTTCTTACTACCTTTCAGTCAAAAGGTACAGCTATAAAAGGGGAACCCCTTATAATTTCTAGCTCTTTGCCAGACACTTGACACAAATGCATGCAGAACTACTGCAGAACAGGCCGCACGGTTGTTGGGAGAGACACACAGCCCCTGTCCCCAAAACCTCACAGGCTAAAGCCCCCAATCTATCAGAAGACTTGGCCCAGGATGACCATGTTTACCGCAGACTGCTGCCCAGTATGTCCCAGCTCCACCAATGATCAAAGGATTCATCTGTCAACACCTGAGTTGCCAGAAAAATTCGTATTACAGCTTTCTGAGACAAAACACAGCCCTGGTCTACCTTTAACCTTTAGTTTCTGACTGGTATTTCCGAATACAGAACATCGCCAGTGTTCTCTGTATCTGTAAATTGCATCAACCTTTAACTGTGTCCAAACCAGTTATTAATTGTTTGTCGTGTTTCAGAATAGAAACAAGCTTTTGGAGGTTATGAAGGAAGTCTGTCACAGGGATTGTGACTGCTCAGAGTTACACGTCACAGTTACAGATATTCTTTGTATTTCCCCATTTTCTCATGTTTTACCCAGTTGAGAACTACTTTGTGCAGTGCTTAGCATGATGGAACCCTAGCACCACACAAAACACAAATAATACTATTAATATTAACAATTTAAACTGTTTCCCTTCCTGTCCAGTGGAAAATCAGATCATGATGAGCACCTTTTCTCATTGCAAAATTTAGCTGTGCACCCCTGTCAGATCTTTATAACCCCTGTCAGATCTTTATAACCCCTCCTAATAAAAATTCTGGGTCTTATTTCCTCCTTCATGCCAAGTGCAAATGGTTGCACACCCAATCGTTGCACCACAGCGCACCAGAACAGGCAGTATAAAGTTGGAAGAGGATGTACGCTGCACCTGCCCAGTGGGGATGTCCCTGGCTATCCCAAACCAGACAGGTATACGGCAGCTCGGGCTGAGCGCAGAAAGGATGCACAGGAGAAGCTCACAAGGTACCAGCACCCTGTGATTGGCAAGTGGTGAGAATTTACCCTGTAGCTCTGTGCTTCAACCCTTATTTCACAACAAAAACTGAATAAAATAAGCTTGCTCTTGTTTTCAAAAAGTTCAGTTACAGAGCTAATTCTTGTGCATTTGTATGCCTGCACAACTGCCATCAGTGGGGACTTTACTGCCTCTCCCCAAGACTGTGAGGACAGGCCTGAAGTGCCTGCTCAGGTATCATTACCTTTACAAAGTAATATCCATTCATGCTGGGTTCCAACTTGTCAAAAGTAAATAAGCTCATCTCATTAGTATTAGCTCAATGATAAATATACCTAAGGAATTATCTTAATTATACCCACTCGAGTCTATTAAAAAGATTTCTTCTGAGATCCCCACCAGCTAAAAAGCAGTAAAGCCATCACAGGCTGCAGCTTTTACCTATGGCTGCTATAAACCATCCATATCTTGCTGGACTGTGAGATCTTTTCTCAACCCCACAGCAACTGGTAAAAGACTGATGGGAGTTCAGGGCTGCCACTTCCAGTCTTACCTTGATGGCCAGCAGTGCTCTGATTTTCCTTCTGGAAGTTCAACTTCGAGCGCTGACAGCAGCATACAATCTTTTTGTTGCTGCAGGGCTTGCAACTACTTAGAAGAGCTGTTTGACAAGTATTAAATCCAAGTGAAAAACCTCTTAAAGGATCGCATCAGAATGAAGCCTGTGAATTTGACCAACACTAGACTTCCTAAGGAAAACCAAAAATATTTCTACTTCTAATGCCTGAGCTTAGTTTCCACCTGAGAAGCTAATTTTCACTTTCTGAAGGGACCATTAACTGCTGACAGTTTTTAAAAGTCAAACCAATGTCAACCTGAACATCAACAGACTGAAGGACAACCCTGCTGCACTTCGTGCTGGGATTTATGCAGACAGCACTTTGGAGTCCAGCAAACACATTTTGCTATCTGGACCAAGTACTTAACTGTGGTTGCGAAGTGCAAGGGCCCAATGTAAAGCTGAAGTACAAGGCTCTGAAAACAACATGAGAAAGAGTTCTCAGTGTGGGAGGTCACAGTCACACCCTTCTGTGAACCTTGTCGAGGTTCCCCATGTTGACTCTGTGGCAGCAGATAACAGATCAATTAAACTCAGCACATAACATGCTAACATGCCTTAGACTTAAGTGTTACACAAATTATATTGACACACTTAGTGTAAATAAAAGCAAGATGCCTTCTGTCTCCAAACCATCAAGGCAGAAATAAATGGTTGATTAGATTGCTGTTTATATATATTTATTTTTATTCTGCAATTTTGCACAGGATTGAGAAAATTGTGTGCAAAAGTGCAATGGCCCAGTGGAACTGGGGGATGAATGGATTGACAGCTGTCCTGCAGAAAGACTTGCGGATACTGGTGGATGAAAAACTGGGTATCAGCAGGCTATGTGCATTTGCAACCCACATTCTGCTCCTCTACTCCACTCTTGTGAGATGTCCCCCTGGAGTACCGTGTCCAGGTCTGGGGGCCACAGCACAAGAAGCTGATGCAGCAAGTCCAGAGGAGGCCATGAAGATGCTCAGAGAACTGGAGAATCTCTGCTCTGGAGACAGGCTAAGAGAGTTGGGTTGGTCAGCCTGGATAAGAGGCAGCTCTGGGGAGACCTTATAGCTGCCTACCAATACCTGAAGGGGCTACGGGAAAGCTGGAGAGGGGCTGGTTACAAGGGTGGAGTGACAGGACAAGGAGAATGGCTTTAAAAGGGGGTAGATTTAGATTAGATATTGGGAAGAAATCCTTCCCTGTGAGGGCGGTAAGACCCTGGCACAGGGTGCCCAGGGAAGCTGTGGCCGCCCCTGGATCCCTGGCAGGGTTCAAGGCCAGGTTGGATGGGTCTTTGGGTAGCCTGGGCTACTGGAGGTTGTCCCTGCCCATGGCAGGGGGTTGGAACTAGATGATCCTGAAGGTCCCTTCCAACCAAAACCATTCTATGAGTCTGTGATTCTATAAAATTGTAAATTTTCACAGATTTATGGATGAAGTGCTTCCTCTTGGTATGTTCACAAGGGGGCCTCAGATGACTTGATACCAGCCCTGGTAATAATACTGCAAAAGCATGGGTGTGAATATTTTCCACAGTACTGTGATGCAATTTCTTTGATCTGTGTTAGAGTAAATAAAGCTCCAGTGTAATTATCTGAGATTATGCCAGTGTCTGTGCAAAACATAGATTTGAAAAATGCTCTTACTTTAGTAAATTATTTATGGAGGTACAATAGCAGTAACATGGATAGCATTAAGTAGAGCAGCACTGTATTCCCTTTTCCTGTATTTACTCTTCCACTGTGAGCAAAACACATGCTCCTTCTAAGGAGAAAAGCTCTTTGCTTTGTTTAAGAAAACAAAATTTTAGGGAGAGCCTGTCATACAATGAGTGCAAGTGAAGTAAGGCCAGTTTTGAATCCAAGCTATCTGCTTCAGAATGTTACCTGTGCTATGTGGTTTAGTGTTCTAGAAGAGGACACAAACACACACACATCCAGACAGTCTCACGGAAGTGTAATGAAGTGCCAAAAATACTTCTTACATAGATAGTGTGATCAGACAGCAATTATAAACCTGCTTTCTGTAATTCTTATCTTAGATCTGGTTTAGCCACAAATTATTATTTAAGAAGATGTTGTCTCTTTTGTAATAGCATTTACTGAAAACTTAAAAATTTCTCCTAGGTAAGGGACATAAATTTGAGCCTTTTAAATGAGGGAAACATTTTGATCTGACACTGATTTGGGGTCCAATTCTGCTGTAGCTATGTCAGTGCCATTTTTCCTATTGCTTACAAAGAGCACAAGCTGTCTGTTTTCTGCATCAGAATTACCTTCTTGCCTTCAGCTCTCTGAGGTTTTGTGCACTTAAGCCACTGCATCCCGAGCTACTCTAATCTCTCATTTCAGCTTTTAGCATGTTGTTAAATCCTCGTGGCTTTTAGCCCTTTCTGCCTGCCTTCTCACACAGGCCACTTGAAGACAGACTTGAAGAAAATAACTTCCAACTTTTCTTCCTTCACATCTCTCCTTATTCTTACTCCTCGTGTCCATTTCACTTCAGTCTAGTTAAGGTTTTGTGTGTGAGCTCCCATCAGGTTAGAACTGGGAAGACTAGTTCTAATCAGGGCAAGCTGAACTGCTCTGTCTTCTATACATTTATAAAACCAGTAAGTAAAATTGTTGGTACTGCCTTCCTGGCCACTGTGTTACAGTTTAGTACAACCTGTTCCCAAGCTATAGAAGGCAAACCAGAGAAATTGATGGGTTTTTTTTTTTGCCAGAGTACGCTACATCTGTACCAGTTCAGTCAAATGGGGCCAAGGGGCAAAGTCATACACTGGCACATGATGATCCATACCTTTAAACTGTTAGCGTGGTTCATGGCAAGGCTTTGCCCACAAACACTGTCCAAGGAATGTGGGGTATGTCTGAAGCTACAGACATGAGCCAGGTCAGGCCAGTTGTGTCAGAACTAAAAAGTCCACAGTTGGTTTTACTTACTAGCAGAGATATAGCAAAATAGTTACACAAGTCTTTGCAACTGTTTAGTTAAGCACACTCTAAGTTAAAGTGGTGTAACTGTGAGTAAATGATTCTTGTCTCCTCTCTGATCCCTACACCTCACCGGGCCCTCCCTCGGAAAACAGTATATATAGAAAAACATCTTAACAACAACAGGGCATCAGAGAAAAATACAAAATAGTGATATAAAAAGACACAGTGGCAAGTCAATTCTTACTCAGACAGCCAGGGGAAACCTAGGAAGCACCTTCAGCCACAGAAGTAGATGACTCCTGGTTGTTGGTCAATGACTTTTTGTGTCCAGGGGAAGGATTTCCTCAATGTAAGAAGAGCGAGCCATTTCCTACACTCTACCCAGTGTCACCCTTGTGTCTGAGGGCTCTAAAACTCTGCAGTGATCCCAGCCACCTGCAGCTACGCTGGGCCCTGCCCTTCTTCCAATGACTTCTCAATTAGATTCTGAACTGCTTGACTTGTTGTTTGCAAAGCACTTGCCATGCCGTTGCCCCCACCTGCATTAACTCTGTCTGTTTAAAAGGGGCATGTTACATTTCGAAGGACATTTGCCTCCAGACAGAGAGGTCCTGCACATCGAGTCTCCCTCGCTGACCTAACTGGATCTTTGAATGTGATTTAAGTATTCCAGATGTGACCTTCAAGGAAGGGTGAATTTTATTCAGGTCTGCCTGCCTGAGCTCTGCCTATTCCTGTAGTCCATGCTACTTCGACTTTTCATCCTGTTTATTGACATGAGAAGCACTTTTACTCAGGGAAGCAATAATAAGGGAAATCCAGAAAAAAAACACATCCTTTTCTGCAGGAGATGGGCCATTTATATGAAGATAAGATTTGTTTAGTATGATGGAACAGTGATGGAACCCAGAGTCCTTACATTGTACTATCCATTTCCTTTTCATAACATACTTTCTTTAGTTTACATTAAGGGATATGACTAAATCACCTGTGTTTATCTAAATAACAGAAATACAGAACATGTTCAGGTGAATTGAACAAAACTACATCAGCTGATAATGCTGTTTTGTTTGTGTGACATTACTGCTAGGTAATTCTTCATGATGCTTCCAGTGAAATACTGGAAGATGTCAAGATAGAAATATATGATGGATTTTTCCTCTGAGGAATAGCTGTAGGTAAAGGCCTGAACATACCTGAACATACCACGTCATATGGATATACCATACCCAGGTAAGTGACAGAAAGCAAGTATTTCATGGTTTTCTTTTTAAAAAAGCTTTTTCACTTTCTTGACACAGAACAATCCTCTTGTGATGGTGAACAAGAGGAAACCACAATCATTGATATTTACATTGTGATTCTTAGAGTCTTGTTTTACGTCTGTTGTCCTGGGCTGGGTTACAAGGTCACCAAAGTCAACGGAAAGATTTGTGCTCCCTTCTCCACATTTGGGATTTTCCAAATACATACATAGGCATATAAAACAATATTTATTAATTTTAACTCTGCTGCAATGAATCGAGGAAGGTTTCTTTCTCTGTGGGCTCCCTCATCGCACTAGTACTGAAAAGACTACTCATACAGGGAACTAGGGAAAACTTTCTCTCCAGCACCATTGAACATTAAGCCAGGGACAGGAAGAGGAAAATCTGAAGGTGGTGTCCAAAAGGGTGATTCTGCAGAGCTTGGTCTCCCTGAGCACCCGCTGTAGTCACCAGAAACAAATTCCATCTTGGAGGTGGCCAGGGAACATAAATTAGGAACCTGCTCTGAAGCCTACACTGAAAGATTTTCTCTTCCCCCATCTCCTTACACAGAGGTAGCACATGGAGTAGCTGGTGGAGGGAATCATAGAATCATACAGTCATAGAATGGTCTGGGTTGGAAGGGACCCCAAGGATCACAGAGTTCCAACCCCCCTGCCACAGGCAGGGTCACCAACTTCCAAGCCTGGATCTACACAAGGTTGCCCAGGGCCCCATCCAACCTGGCCTTGAACACTTCCAGGGACGGGGCATCCACCACCTCTCCGGGCAGCCTGTTCCAGCCCCTCACCACTCTCTCTGTAAAAAACTTCCCCCTAATATCTAATCTAAACCTTACCTCCTTTACCTTTAGTCCATTCCACCTTCTCTTGCCATTGTCTGCCCTTTTAAAAAGTTGATTCCCCTCCTGTTTGTATGCTCCCTTCAGGTCTCCACAACCTCTGAAAAGATACTTCAGGGAGCCAGTTCTTCAGTAGCCATTAGCCTGTGACAGAAACTGGTAACTAATTCCTTTCCTAATCCCCAAATGATTATTTTTTCCTTAATTATTAGTACTATTTTTTTGACAGCTTCTTGGTAGTGCAGTTTTTCTAGGGACTTAGCTTCCCTTCACTTTCAATAAGGTATTCCTCTTCGGTTTTAATACAGCACCAAATTAAAAGTTTTCTTCTTCTTTTTCTTTTTTTTGCACTCATTTTAACAATCCCAGGTTGCTCTCCAGCTCAGGCACCCTCTGCTGGTCTTCCCAAAGCAAAACACAAAGCACCGGAGAATTTTCAGTCCCGAACAACATTTTAAAGAGGAAAAAAAAAGTTAAAATATATCCATATTTCTCTTTTCTAAACCTTTTACTATCAGAATATAAATTATGAGGAAGATCAGCTTTGGGGCTGTAAACTGAGCACAAGGGGAGAGGTTTGTAAATGAATTCAAGAAAATAATTGCATAATCAGGCATGTGAACCTGTGGAATTTCTCAGGCAAAAAGTCCAAAAGTGGACATGGCCTAAAAAGCTGATCACAGCCTGACCCTGGCTCTTAGCAGAATCCTGTGATTGGCATTTTAATGAAGGTGTTACACAAGGAGCTGTAGAAATGTATTCTACCAGAGACCTTTTTTTTTTTCCTGTATATCTCGGTTAACAAAAGCCATAAGCAGTAGCCCTGCACAGATAGTACCTATTTTAAGGAGGTAAAGAGGTAAGGAGGTACAGTGGCTAGCTATTAGCATCAATTCCCACCACACAAGAAGCAGAGCTGATCTAATTTCTCATCTGGGAAAATCCCTGGATGTCAGAGAAGTAAATGAGAGCACTGCAGTTTCTTAATCCGTGGACAGAGAGGATGTGTGGGTGTTGGGAGGGGGTATGTTTGGTGCACCTGGTACTGCAAGAGTCCCCTTCTGGTGAGCAAGAAAAAGTGGCTCTAAGACTGCTCTAACTACTACTGACATCTAAAAAAGCTTCCTGAGCTGCCCTGGATCAGGCAGATGTGTGTCTGTCAGGAAGGTGGCCCTTGTTCTTTGTATGAATTTTATGGGACAGCATCCTGCAAGAAGTTATGTTTAAGCTCCACAGTAGCACATATCCAGGCTGTGCATGTGACTTGATGAGCATTTCACTCATTGCACTTGCTCAAGGCAACCTCTACTTGACATTAGGCCTCATCAGTGTGAGTAACTGGGTGTTTTTTGGGGGACCCACCAGCTTTCCAACCCAGAGATTCAGGACAGTTGCAAAAGAGAGTAACATTTATTAAACTGGAGGGAGTTTTATGATGTTAAAAAGTGCTTTATATGTCACAACAACAGGCAAGATATTAGCCACAGGTATTTAAATGGAAGCTACATAAGCAGCCTCCCATTACCTCTCCTGGGTAAGTAAATTCTTCAGCATACTGGAGAAAGTGCAGGGAAGGCCTCCAAGATGAAGTGGTGACTAAAAGACTTAAGAGAACCATCTTTGTTCAGCTGTAAGAAGAAAAGGGGAGATTTTATTGCTGTCTTCAACCACAGACACTTTTCAGAGATGGTATGAGATAATGGACACAAATAGCAACACAGGAAATTCTGATTGGAAACACAGAAACAGGTGCCCAGAGAGGGGGAATTTCCATCCTCAAGGATATTCAAAATTCAGCTGGTCAAATACCTGAGCAACCCCATCTCATTGGGCCTGCTTTGAGCTAGGGGTTGAACTAGATGACCCCCAGAAGTCCCTTCAAACCAAATTACTCTATGATTTTATGATAAATGACTGCTGTATCATTCATCCATCTTAAACTGATGAAAGTCATTTTGACAGACTAATGCTTCCCTAAGCAAGTAAGAAATTTAAACCCAATCTAGACTCGCTGAAGTCAGTGGGAATTTTAAGTTTAATTTGAAAGGCACTGGATCATCTTCAACACTTCTAGCATACATGTTCAGTAAAGATCCTCAACTTCACTTTTGTAGACAGCATTAGAAATTGCATCAGGGTGGTGATGTTTTTTCCTGTGGGTTTCTCAGTAGGCTGCTTTTGCAGTGAGATGAGAATGAAGCATTCCACGCCCACTGTCTTTGAGTACTCACAAATTCTATCTAGAGAGTTAGCAGCAGGGTGAAGCGTTTGCTCAGTGCTCTGAAGGTATGTAACTTTGCTTTTCAGCTTGCTCTTGCAGGAAAATTCCCATTTGCTAACTGTTATTGGTAATGAGCCTCTCATCTAACTTGGGTTCAGCTCAGGTCAACTGCTACTTTCATGTTAAGACACTGTCTATATTAATTGAAATTTATGTCATAGAATGGCAATCTTGTGACCTGTGTGGAGTGAGATAATGATTCCAACTCCGTTTTCAGCAGGCAGCTGGGATTTCACATTGCCAGTGCTTTCTTTTTCACCTCACAGCTTTGCTTGTCTGCAAAACAGAACTTTCCTCTTCCTTATCTTGTCTCTTATAAAGGATTCTATTATTTATTTTGAACATAAAACAGCAAAACAACACAAGGGAGTACTTAGAGTATGACAGGATAAATGTCAAGCACTAGCCAATTATTTGGATTTTTCCTATAAAGGTTAAAAAATGCAAATTAAAAAAAAGAAAGAAATGGGTTTGTTAAAATATAATGTATGTCTTTCCACACACAAATATAGTGGAAACAGATTTATCTTAATAAGCATGAGTGATACAGTTCAATGAATGAAACCAAACAAGAAAACAAACATATTTCAAATCCTTAAAAAAAATCTTCTTCCCAAATCTCTCAAGAATTAGCTGTACTCTTAATCCATTGGATTAACTGAAATTTCCAGAGAAGGAAGGATACCTTTCTATTTAGGGTGGAGACTGGGATCATCTCCAAGTAGCACCCATAATTTGACTAATACTCTGGTACTAAGCTGCACCACAATACTTGCACTTAAATGTTCTACAAAAGACTTAATGCTGATGTGGCCTGAGATTTTTCCTTCCCTGCTGATAGGTTCCTTCTCCTGAAACTCTGAGCAGTTGTTTATTTTCATAATCACCCTCATTGCTTTGCTAATATTTTGTTCTGCACCATGCCCAAAGAAACACACCACCATCCTGGGGAAGCAGGTGTTGCCATAAAAATACTAAAAATCCAAACTACTACTTGTTTTACCTTCCTAAGAAAACCATCACATATAGCTGGTGATCTCATACCCATTTTTATCATGTCCCTTATGCCAGCAAGCATGAAACAATGTCTTTCCTTCTTGCACTCATACCACATCAGCAGCTGTGTAATGAAACTAAATTTAAACTTCAATTATGTTGTCAACTAAAAAAAGGCCTAAGTGGTAAAATCCAGCTCCAGAATTTAAATCCTGGACTCCCCAGAATCATCAGTACTGTGTAAAATCTATTTTGCAAATACTAAGCAATCATTTAGATTTCAAGTATCTCCACACCTTGGCTATTTGATTCTGACATGTTGGTTTTAGTTTAACTGCTCAACTGACACAGAAAAAATTATCTTCTCAGCTGTGTCCCAGCTAACAGGCTTGTTAAGAGAGACAACTGATCAAAAAGATTTATATGAATGAATGTAGCAAAAATGAAGTTGTGTTTGGTTGTACAAAGAAGGCAACTAGATCTGGCTGTTTAATGAAGAAAAAGACCAGTGACACAAAACCAGGAGTTTACAGAATATAAATCTTATCCTCCCATCAGAACCAACCTCCTTCACATCTGGAAATTCCAGTCTTTATCGAATTTCAGAATCTCCTGCTTGAATGTTAGCAATTATAAAACTCTAAGAGCATCATAAGACTCTTGATGACTCAGTATAAAGTATTCTCACACATCAACAGACTGACATGTAATTTTAGCTGTGATTGCTAAGCTAATTTTTAGGTTAAACAACTGACAATTGTAGGCAGGCCCATTAAACTTGGCAGGGATAACAGACGTTTTTACAACATGCTAATGACTAAGGGTTTGATCCTGCAATGCTAAGGTCAATGGGACCTTTGTCACTGACTTCAGTGAGGATACAGGCCTTCATGCACGGACTACTAATAGCAAAAGGAAACAGCAACTTACATATACCTTCACATGGAATTGGTTAAAGCCTTGCTGATAAAATATTCTGGTAGTTCTCTGCTTCACGGCTTGGCTTACAGCTTGTCAAGAAAATGCAACTTTCAGCAACTGAACACAGAGATCATAAGCATTCACCACTGACAGGTGGAGGTTCAATAAAACCTATTATCCCCCTCAGGTTGGAAAGCACTGTTGAAGGGTATCTGTCACGTCTGAATTCGGCCCAGACTTTAGAATACTTCAAATCAACGTATGTTTTCTACTGATGTTGCTTTAAGCTGTTTCATGGTTTCTATGCTGAAGAGTAATGCAGATGGTCCCAATGAGGCTGTTTACATCACACCATCACGAATCTGGTAGATAGCACAAGGACCGAAGTGAACTGGCAGACTCTGGCATGCCATGCCAGCACTTCTTCAGCCATGCCTATTTTGTCCCTTCAGACCTCACAGGCTTTCTAGCAAGACTTTCCCATTTCAACCACGCAGGCAGCTGAGATCCTAAAGGGAAGGGGAAAAAAGGATAGTTAAATGGTTCTGTTTCCCCTCATTTTTCATTTGCTTCAAAATGCTTGTAGACTGTGCTGATGTTCTTTTTTAACTTCATTTCACATGAGAAGCAAATTTTCCTGCCCACCAGGTCCTTGGTGACATTTTTCTACATGTAGAAGGACCTATGTGAAATGAAGGCGATTGCAGATGAGCTCTAAAGACCTTGACAAACTGTATTTATCTTCTTGTGCTGCCTGAATTTTTCTCATCCTATTTTGGACTTTTGAGGAAAATGGGCAGTGCCATGCCCGTATTTCACATGGAAAAAAGAGAAAAATGGAGGGACAAAACCAACACCAATATCCTAGAAGAAAGCTTTCTATTAATTTTCAGAATAAAAGGATTTTCCCTCGATTGGTATTTGGTCTTTACTGTACTTTGATTCTGCTGATTCTCCTGAGTTGCAGGTTACTTCCATCAGCAAATTCTCACCAGTAAAACTCATGACCAAGCATTGGGATTTTTTTCTCTTACAGCTAGAATAAGGAAACCACATTGCAATGCCCTAATGGTTTTGTACTTAATTTTGTAAATTGAAAATTAGAACCACTTGTTTTGTTTGAATGTTGTTTTAAAAAGCTATCAGGAGAGCACAAATTTTGTCTCAGAGAGGCCCAAGTGTGGCAGTTTGCGTAGCACTTTTCAAGATCTAGCAGAAAGTGCATTATATCAGAACTCCTGGACATTTGCATAGGGTGTTCATCAAAAGACCAAAGCCTTTGTGACATCTTTCACAGAAATTCAGTTTGGGTACAGGATACACCCTAGGTGTGTGCTTTTGATGATTTAAACATCATGTGACTATTAATCACAGCTACAGTACTGGCATTTTATGGAGGTCGCCAATGGCACAGCTGCCTGAGCAGATGCCTACACATGTCATCACACCAGGGTGTTGCAGGAGTAGTATCAAGAAGATGTGAAGCCTGCAGCAGAGTCATCCAGCTGCCTTTTGGATTCCAAAAATAGGTACAGCCCCACTGGAGAAGAGATGGAGCACAGCATCAGTACTTCACAAGCCAAGTATAAAGCTCTGGCAAGTTTAAAATGACAACATGGCAGGCCAAACACATTACTATGAAGATTTCTATTAGATAACCTTTAAGCACTACAGGTAATTCATTTTAGCCGTCTAAAAATTAAGGGTCTGGTGTAGGTGATTGTCTCAGCTTCTTCAAGTAGTCACAGAAACTACAGGAGAGAAAAACTCACCTTCAGACAGCAACTCACCCAACCAGCTTTAGGTACTGGTGTAATCAGGGGAGTAATGATCATCTGAAGGTGTCGGTCTCTCTGCTGAACCAAAGCAACAGCTTGATTATACATCTAGTATTTAGATTCATGCTATTAAGTGATACAAACCCCATCCCAAACAAAACAAAACCACAGAGTCTACCAGCTTTTTAGGCTGCAGAGTACGTTATTTCTCATCTACATCGAGTATTTGTGGTAGACAGTAAGAAACAGGGATGACAAGTAAGGGATGTTGAAACCGAAAGGCTCTGCTTCTCCTGGCCTTTCGAATAAAGTACATGTGAGGCACTGACAGGAGGACAGCTTTTTCACTTCAGGATCAAAAATGTAAATCATGGGCCCCAGTGGTTAATATTTGTCTCCTCTTTAAAGACCACACAGACAAAATTCCAGTTATCTCATGATATACCTGATAATAAAAGAAGCTTAACCAACTGGTATTGAAACTGAGAGTTAAGAGGAGTATTGGGCAATACCAGTGAAGCAGAGAGTACAGCAGGCTCACACAAAATATGGCCATTATGATGGAAACTAAAGCCAACATGCAGTTATATTGACATGTGAGCCCAGTAGCAATTGCAGTCCCAGATT
The DNA here is from genome assembly GCA_013400835.1 of Zapornia atra. Taxonomy (NCBI): domain Eukaryota; kingdom Metazoa; phylum Chordata; class Aves; order Gruiformes; family Rallidae; genus Zapornia; species Zapornia atra. Next base: position 111,669 of record VZTU01018714.1, on the reverse strand, counting down.
CTCTTTTTATGGGAAATGATGTCATTGGGAACAGCTTCACTGGAGAAAACGTGGAGCTTTCTAAACTGGCAGTTTCAATGCATACATTGGACATCATCCACTTGCCTGCAATAAACAAGAGTGTATAGGTAGTAAATTTAGATACACAGATTATTTTTTTTAAAATACCCTTGGCAAAGACCATCCATCTAAAAACTTTTTTAAAAGCTGCAACAGGAAGCAGAAAAAAATAATTAAATCCTCTCAAAATAATATTCTCTCAAAATACCCTGTGGAACAGCACTTTATAAATATGCTTTATTACACTCATAGAAATGTCTTGTTCCAAACACTGAAATATGATTCTTCTCAATAATTATGGTTTATGATGCAGTGTTGAAAGAGTTTTGCAAGAGCTCTTGTTACTGCCTCCCTGACTGGGGTGACGATGATCCTAGTGACTACAGGTCCCAATCAGCTGCATCCCATCTACAGGTAAAGGGAAAACAAAGAGTTGCATGCTGGGACATGTAGTCTCATCAGCTGCAAACATGCATGGTAGAGGCATCCATTACACACAACTGTTTTATCCTAATTAAATGTGATGTTTGACTTTCTTGTAAGTACATATTACCTTTGTCAGTATAACAGGCCATATATAGCAAACTATATAAAAAGTTACACTTTAAGAAACTATTGCTGTAATTTGACTCCATCCAATTTCCCAAGAAAAACATATAAATAGAAGATGACAGCAGCAAACTCTCTGCTGTCATTACATTCCTGCAGCTTAAAACTAGGACATCACAAAAAAAAGCTGGGCCATGGGTTTTTTAATCGCTTTTATTTAAAAAAAAAAACCCAACAAACTGACACACAAAAATCCAGTTGTAGGTGAAACTAAACAGCATCTAAATGAAATGCACACAGTTTGTATATGCCTCACAGCGTTAGGAGAGATTTATTGAAGTGGAAAAGGAGGGTGAAAAAAATAAGTTCTGTTTAAGTGCAGAGGTTAAAGAAGCATGGCACATGTCTGCAGGAGCAACTTTGCATAACCTCTATTGTAGAAGTTGGCGAGGGGGGGAAGAGAAATGCAGTTTTTATAATCCGAACTGTATCAAAACTGTAATTGTCTTTGGATATGATGAGGAAACTAAAAATTGCATTGCCTAAGATTATGGGAATTATTCCATGACCTTCCAAACCCTCCCTTCCATTGTGGAATACACTGCTTATATTCTGCTCCCCACCCCCCAACATATTTTCAGAATATTTTGCATTCTAAGCTCCCTAATGGCTTGCTTCCACTAACAAATTTTGCTGCATTTAGCTACAATTCAAAGGCCTGGAATAGTTGACACAACACTGAGCACTACTGAGTGGTGTTCAGTATCACGCTATCAAACACGACTGGGATGAATACAGTGAGATCGGCTCCGAACATACCATTCAGTCACAGTCAGCAATGGAAACTGGAGACTTTGTAATCACACCGTCAGTTTATCTATTACAGGAAAGCCCTACAGGGATGAGGTTTTGTTATATTTGTTACAAGCTTTTTTTTAGCTATCTTTGGGCAGGGCTTTGCTGTTTTTGCCGGTTTTATCTGCGCAAGAGCCCTCAATTAACTGTCTTCAGTCACTGGTACACTCAGATTGAAGCTGAACTGATTGTTATCTACAATGGCTAGGGGAATGGAACCAGCAATTTGAGAGCTTTCCAAACATTCATTTTAGGGAAACCTTAACGTATGGCTGTTTGCTCCCATTGCTGTTAAAGATGGAAACTATCTAAAGCAGACAACCCTCCTGATTCTTTAGCTAAGTACCCACTTCACCTTCCCTTAGCCCTCTTCAGTATCTCTCCCTCTGTAGTCAGCCCTTTCTTCACAACCTCAAAACTACTACGCATCCCTAATCCTCCCTTTAAAAGCACTCCTCACATCTACTCCACCTTCAAATTCACCAGGCCTGTGATTTAACCCTGGTTTGCTAGAATTAGCGTGTGTGTCCCCCTTTGCGGTCACCCCTCTCCCAACCAGACCCTGCTCCCACTGCAGCCTCATTGAGCATCCTCTCCCACGTTCACCTCAAACAGAGCAGAGGTTTAATAACTTTGCCCGCTGAATTCGTTCCCTGCAGACAGGCGCGGAAGGGGGGAAGGAGGCTCACCGCTCCCTGAACATACTCCCGTCCCTTTTGTCAACAGGCCAGCCTTCATCAAAGGATAGCTGGAAACCGTGGGATTATTAAACCCATTACGGGTTCATTACTGGCAATCCGCTCCCGATTTTGCCAGCAGTTGTGCTGCCAGCAGCACGGCCTGCGAGACTCTGGTTTAGATGGGTAAGAGGATACCCCAGCGCGGCCCTGACACCGCCCACGACTCTGGGGACGGGACGCGACCGGGGTAGCTTTTCCTCAGCCTGCCCCCAGCGCGGAACGGGAGGCGCAGCCCTCCACGCCCGTCGCCCCTTCAAGGCGGATCCCGCGAGGGCTCCGCTCTTTCCTGAGACGACGAACCAACGTGAGTTACCGGCACCGCAGCTGAAGCAGCCTCCGCCACTGCCCCCACCTCTCCCCTCAGGGAAAGGGGCGGTGCCAATGACGCATGCGCGCCCCCCCAACCCCGCCGAGGCCCGTGCCTCGCCCACGCGCCTTCGCGCATGCTCAGCGCGGCCCAGCTCGGGGCGGGTGGGGGATGACGACGGGATGGGGAATGATGTAATACCTCTAACACGGCCTCGCTCCGTTCCTCCCCCCCTCCTTTGCAGCTCTCCTAGTCCTAACATCCGGGTATCCCTCCTGCTACGCCAGAGGCGGGTTTTTGCCCTGGGACGCGGCGTTTGCCGCGTTTTGGCTTTTTTCTGTTGGTTTTGGCGTTGTTTTGTATTTTTTAACAGGCGTGCGAGGGGCGGCCGCCGCCTTCCCCTCCCGCCTCTCCTCCCCGGCGGCCGCTGGGAAGGTGAGGCGGGAGCGAGGGCGCGCAGGCGTGCGGCGGCCGCAACGGTGGGGGCCGCGGGAGGCAGGCGCGCCTGCGCAGAGGGGAGGAGGAGGAGGCGGCGGCGCAGTGCGTGCGTGCGTGTGTGTCTGCGCGAGGCAGGGGGGTGGGGGGGGGAAGGCGGACGACGTTC
>VZTU01018714.1:0-107885 GCA_013400835.1 Zapornia atra | reverse complement strand
CCCCCGTCGGTCGATTCAGAGTTCATTTAATAATGGCTATAAACAGCCTCCTCTAAACAACCTCCTCTTCCATCGCCACCCAAACGCTTGGGGCACGGCACTGGGGAAAAAAAAAATCAAAAAAGGCATCTATTTATAAAGCACCCCACCCTAGCGAGGGTCGGAGCATCAAGTACTCCCCAGATAGTGACATTATTATGCAGCGGGTGGCTTTCCCTTGCCAACGCCTTTCAGACGTTTTAAAGTTTGAGAGAGATCTCGCTGCCTTTGAAAACAATGTCGTGAGCAAAGGTTACGCTGATGATCTCTGATCTGTCATAGCTTGCATGTTAAAAGTAGATAGAAGAAAACCCCCTCCTTGATTAAAGCGTTGTCCAGTAATATACTGGATGATTTGGCTTGCATGTTAAATGCCAGAGGTTCGGAGCATACGTCTAACCTTTTTATTACGCTAGTTTGCGTTGTAGCAGATACGATACAGGTTTAGGACTGGCTGTAGGTTAACAGTTTCAGAAGAATTGATTCTGTAGACATCTGTTCAAGATGTACTTGTGTTTATTTAGTGCAAGTAAAATATTTTCATGTTGCCATGTGTATGGCAAAACATTGTTGCAAAACTAACCTTTACAGTAGTACTTGGGAGGAACTATTTATTTATTTTTTTTTGAGCTGAACGCTCTACCTTGTGTCAAATGAGAAAGTGCTGGTCGTTCAGATGGCCTGTGTGGTAACCTTAAGGTTTAAGGTCCTGTGTGTCACACAAAGGAAATTTTTTTGGGTGTGTTTTTTTAAGCAGAAGGCAGGTTTAGGTCCTGAGAGCTGTAGGTCTTTTGAGGTAGGTAACATTTCTTTGGGCTGTGATGTTTAACATCAGAGCAAGTAGAATCACTTTATAAAGTAGAAGTTCTGACTTTTGTGATTCTAGGAAACTACTTTCCAAATATGAACCAGTGTAGCACATTCCTGAACCTGTACATGTACCTCTTTGGAGGCTAGGTGACAGAGGCAGGATTTGTGAAGGACTAGTGAAATTGAAGCAAGACGGCTGCTGTTACTCAGGACCTTGTGTGAATTGCCAAATGACCAGAAATTGTGCAAGTTCTACCCACATACCTCCTCTGATAGCTTCCCTTCTGTTACTATTCATAGTTTTTCTATGAATAACATAAGGGACAGGATCAGGGGGGAAACGTGGGTCAGAGAAGTTACACATTTTATATATCCAATCAATGTAGCCATGAAAGGTGTTAAAGGAAAGCAGTTTTTATGTGTATAAGCGTTTCTCCCTGGGGGAGACAGCTGCTCCTAAACCTTTCCTTTCCAGGCCTTTCTGGGGCTACCTATTGTATATGAGACCGGTCTAAGAGTAAAAGACTTGCTGGTGCCTTGTGGCAGTTATTAATGTTTTCTTCACATATGTACATATCTGCTAAAATCCTCTCTGGTAAAGGCAGCTTGTACTGGAGAGAGCTGGTCATGCTCTTCTGGCACAGCCATGTTTTTCTAGCATACAGGCAAGGCCTAGCTTTTTAGGTTTTTAGGTTTAGTCCTTTGGTTGAGGGTTGTCTGGCCAGCCTCTCCCCTTGAGGTACAGTAGAAAACTGTACGTGTTTTCCAAGTATTAACTGTCTGTAGGTAAGCTTGAGATACTCTTGTTGAAACCAAGGAGGAGAGATGGAAATGCCAAATGACTGGTGAAGCTTGCAGGTCTAAACAAGCAGAGCTCACTTAGTGCAATTTGAATTAAAACAGAATACAAAAAAAGTTTTTTCTATAAAATCAAGCTAGTTGCTTCTTATCTGGAGTACAGCTTATGCAGTAAAGTTGAGTCATTCTTGCTGAGATAGCATTTTAAGAACTGTCGTTAAAATGCTTAGATACTTAACTCTGGCACAGTATAATTTGCAAACTTATGTAACTGGTATGTTTTTGAATGCAGCTGTCAATAAGGGATCTTATTGCACTTTTCCTTTTTAGTGGAACTAGGGAATACAAAGCAGCTGCTTTCTCAGGATGACCTAAATATAAGTCATTCAACAATAATGTATTTCTTGCTAAAATACTGACATTACTATTGATTCAGTGTTTACGAGTTCACTTCTGATGTAGAAGTATTTTTTTACATAATTGGGTAAGCAGGACTGCATTGGAATTAAGAGATGGAATAGTAGGCATCTTTTGCTATTGAATAAGCAAGTTTTGGAATGGGAAGTACTGTAAAGTAATGGTATTCATTTTGTCTCTGCAAACCTGCTACTTGTTTTGAAGACTTGAATAGCAATAGTGTTTAGCATAGCTACACTTTAGCACACAACATTTATTCTTACAATGGCGTGTGGCCCTTTGTAATTTTTGTTCCTTTTTCCCCATAAATTTTGCCTCACTCTTACACTTTTTTTTTTAAATATTAGTTGTATCATCTGTAACTTTTAAAAATGATGCAATCTGTAGTCTCACTTGTTCTTTTGAAAATTAAGCTCTTTTTGGATACTGCTTTGTTGCTGAGTTCTTACTGATCTCTCTAGTTTGTCACATGATTCAAATTTCAGTTTAAAATATTAGGATAAGACAGAAATAATTTAGGCTTTATTAAGATGTAATATTGCTAGAGTAAGTCAATTAAATCTTAAAGCTAGGAAGAATGTTTAGACCAAGGAAATTGTAATCAGGGCAGGAGACGAAAGCAAGTGTGATACTGTGGGAGTGAGTAGACTGACTTTTGTTCCTGGACAGAGGTAGCATCCGGCTGCGTGTTACTGGTGTTAAATCAGTGCTGTAAGTAACATCTGCTTTAACATATTTCTGTCTGCTAAACTCTGTTCTGTGTTAAACCACGTACTAAGTTACAAATGTCTTTCTAGCCTCTATATTATTATTATTGTTATTTCTGTTTGTGCTTAAACTGAACAAGCTTTTGTTTAACTGGGTGTTAGTTTAAATTTTTTTGTTTCACTTGTTGGTAAAAAATAACTAACAGATATTTCAGCTTGCTACTGAAACCTACAAAACAGTAAAAATACCTGAAATAGTGACTTAGATTTTTTTTTTAACAGCTTTTCTGAAAAGGTGTTTATATGTGACTAGAACAGAATGAATTTACTTCATCTACAGCGAGTTCTAATGAAATAGAGTGTAACTTCAGAGCAGTATGCTAGCAAAAGATCATCTAAGAGTGATACAAGGGGAAAACCCAAACTGGCTAATCAGGTTTCAGTATTGAAATGCAGAGAAATGCTAGCAGTTTACACATGGAGGAGAAAGTACATCAGCCTCTTTATTGCTAACACCTCAGCTCTCAGTTCAGGTCAGAATACCTTAATAGCTAAAATGGCCTCTAAAGTCTTCTAAGATAATAGTTTACAAACCCAAGAAACTCAAGTGTAACATGACTTGTATTCTGATATCTGCAGTTTAAATAAAGCAAAGCACTTAAATGTGCTTACCCTGATACGCCACGTGCAACTGAATTATGTGGGACTACTCAGATGTACAATGTTGGTCTCATGCTTAAATACCTTGCTGGATTGTGACCTAGAGGATGAAATGTGCTTTCATGTTTGGGTCTTGGCTGCAACTTGAAGGATTTTCTGTATCTATGCATACACTTCATTTTATGAACTGCCAACTGTACTTCTGAACTGGAATCTGAATGGTCATTTGTATTCTTGACCATGTATCATAGCTATTTTTGCATAAAATTCTGTGTATTTTTTCCTTAAGAAATACCCTAAAATACAGTAGCCACAAGTACTGTGTAAGCAGTGCCTAGGCTCTTTGTGTTTGGAAATTAAGGAATTCTCCAGCTGTCCACTAAGTAAAACCCAGTCTTTGGAAAGTAGTGCTAAATGTGGACAAATACAGGCAGGTAAATCGGTCATATTATGTTGTAGGGACAGTACATGGGGAAAGAATCCATTTCTGTCCATAAATAATTTTATAATTCCCACAGTCAATTCCAGTAAGTATTTGGACAGACCCTTCTTTAAGTTTTTAGAGAACCATTCAGAGGCTGCAGAGTGAGGCTTAGGACATGCTGGCATTAGCACTGCTTATATTTTGAAGAACAGGTGAATTTGAAATGGCCTCATTTGGTGACCAGAGTCTTTAGAGCTGCCATGAACTCAAGTTTGGATGCAGGAGAGTGTCTGCCTTGTTTGTTCATCATAGGCAAATCTGTCCACTCTGTACTGATAGGGGTAGAAGGAAACTTGGTAGTCAGTGTGATCCTTGGAGGAAAGCCTTCTGTCCTGAAAGCTATTGTCAGCATAGGAGGCTAAAACAATAGGGGTTTTCCCTTGGTTTCTTTTTTGCTCTTTTTACGTAGTTTTGGGAGAAAATCTGCATTATTGCAGCAGTCATTCTCTATCCTTGTTCTTTTAATGAGATAGGAATGCTGGGGATGTGAGGGCAAAATAGCTTGTAAATAAAAGCTCTCTGTGTGTGTACAAATGAACAAACTCTGGCTTTTCCTAAGCTCTGAGGATTTAACTTCCAGGTCTTAATGTGCTTCTGGCATAGTTTTGATGTCATTTCCTTGCAAGCTGTATACTTCAGAACATTTTCTATTTCATTCACATTTTATTGCCATGTGTAGTCATCAAGTTTTAAGTCTCCTGTATGCTGCTTTTCCTATATCCTTACCAGAATAGTGCTAACATTGCTGAGAGTAGAACCCCACAGATATTTTAACATAAAGTGGTCTGGGAAATTGCTTGCATAGCTTGCTTTGAATTATTTCATACTATTGAGTACTTGGCTAAACAGGACATTTTGAGACCTTCATTGCAAACATTGGACACATACTGGTTCCATTTTCTCTAAATAGTTTGGTTTTATTTTACTCCCAAGCTCTATCTGTATAAGCTTTATTTTCACTTAGATCTTACTCCTCTATATTGATAAATAAATTACTCATTGGACACATCAGAGCTAGCTGGCTGATGGTTATTGTTGGAAGTCAGGAAGAGATGAAGTTTGAAAGCTTAAAATTATTTTTGGAAAAGAACAGTGACCTTTGAAAGCAACTGGAAACAGACTAAAAACTAAAGAAGAGATGAAGTGATGCTTCCATGTCTTCAGTTTTCTTTGGCTTATTAATAGGACTGTATTGACTTGGGAAGTTAAGGTGTTTGTGGCAAGGTTACCAGTTGAACAGCATGACAGAAGGATGGTGGGATTCTTTAAGAATCTCTACACATTGCCACAGGCGATGATACCAATTTACATTAACTGTAAACAGTGGCAGTTTCCTGAAGTTCATCACTACAGATGAGAGTGTGTGTGAGTGATTTGGGTTTTTTGTCTATTTCAGGAGTGGTTCGATTGATGTGCTTGGTATTCTGTGTTGGTTTTTTGTTTTGCTTTGTTTTTTAAATTACTGTTACTGAAGCCTCCCATTGTTTTTGGAGCCTTACCGAATAATCCCATCAGTACCTTTTTTCATGTAGTATCTTTTTCGTAGGTTGTTTTACCATTTCAGCTAAAACACTGACAAAGGCAAATTGGCAGTAGCTTGATTTCACTCCAATGGCTTTTGAACAACCTGAACAGTCCTTGTTATTCTAATAAGTCATTCTGGTGTAGAGAACTTCACTTTCCTCTTTTGGATAATGACAGTACAGGCTAGGACTACAGTTCTGACTTTTCTGAGTATGTTTAGCTGAACTTTATAAAAAAGAAATTTTTTTTTCTGGGTTGGGTTTTGTTATGGTTTTTTTGGTCTTACACAGAAATATTGGGGGAATAGTGTGGTTCTTCCAGTAAAGAAAAAATTTGTCTGTGAATTTTCAACTTGATAATACTGGCAGTGAATGGAGAGGCTAGGGCTTGGAACTAAATAAGAGAATAAAAAGATGAAGTTTAAAGAATGTTCAGGGAGGGAGTTAGCTATTAATTGAAGCATTTGGTATGTTCTGATCTCTTCTTGGATTTTCAGTGGCTTGTACTCAAGTAAGAATTGTTGATTAGGCCCATGATGTCTGGGAGCAGGGTAATGTTCTGGTATGACGGTAGATACCAAGAGTGCTTTGCTACTGTTATTATAAACACTGGAAAAAAGTTGTAATTCAACTTTTATGACTTACCTGTAACTCCATTCTTCTGTGTTGTCTTTTTCTGTTTCCTTTTCTCCCATATTTTCATTCTGGGAAACTACCACTGTGCGTGGTTCTGTTGGAATAGCTGCATAGCACTGTATATTCTTTCTGACAGGAGCAGTACAGTTGGAATCCTTATTTTCATTTGCTTCCCTTGCTCTTTCAAAAAATTTCAGTCTTACTGCATCTCATTGATACAGAAATGAAATGAAATGAGGTCTTCTTTTTTTTCTCCCGACTTCTGTGTAAGTAGACTGCAGCTTCCTCACATCTTCCAGTTCTTTTTTACAGTGCTTGCTTCAATGGGGCTTTGAATTTTGGCTGGAGTCTGCAGAGAGTTTGTGTGCTATTAACAAAGCAGTTGTCTAATCTCTGTCTAAAATGGGTGGCCTTTGTTTATATTCCAACACTTCTAAGTAAGAAATCTTTGGAAAAATGAGGTATAACCAGAAAGGTGCTGAACTAAACACCAGCATGGGCATGTTTTTTTGCTTATTAATGCTTTCAAACAAGGACTGTAGCTTTTTCATTCTCATACTCTTCAGACAGCAGCATATGAATTTATGCAGAGCTACCTCATTGATTTTCATAGCACTTGTTAATGCCATTTTGGTTGTCTACACGATTTTTTTGTAGTGATTGGGTTGCTTGTACTTTGATATTGATGCCCAGTAGGTTTTTTTCTTATGCTTTCCCACCTCTAATTTGCAGTACAAGTACTTGGAAAGAAGCAAGAAATCTGTCTGGACTGAGAAATATTAATTATGTTCTGAGGGCACCAGTCATGTTAAGTCCTGATTAGTGACTGGTCCTTGTGGGTGAAAGTTGTATCTTCTATCAGAATCAATTAAGTGATTTTCCTATTCCCAGCACTGGTCCTGGTGATTCTTGAAGTAAGTTATTTTCTTGAGCAACTGACCACAGAGCAAAATGAAAACAACTCCATATATCTTGAAACTACATCACTGTATTTCAAATTTCTGCTGGAATAATTTGTTAGAGATTAATTATCTGGGGTTTTTTTTTCAGTGTCCAGGGCCTGCTTTTTAAAAAAAATCAGATTACGGTTTTGAGAGGGTTTGAGCCTCAGCCAGTGTGTTTTCATGGTGAGAATAGCAGCTCCTAGTTTAACCTTGGAACAGGTTTAATTGCCTGCAGGGAAGTTAGGTGGATGGAAGCAGAAAAAGATGTTTTAAGAAAAAACTTAAACGTGTTCTTGGAGAGAGGGTGTTAACTTAGAAACAGTTACCTTCTGTGTTCCAGGAGACTTTCTTGGTTCTAGCAATCCTCTTCTAAATCGAACCTACCCTGCTGTACACACATGTGAAAAGTAAATTGACATAGGAGAACATGTGGGATAAGATGTTTCACTGCCTAGTGTGGGGAGGCATTCGGAAATGCTGTCAGCTCCTACCAAGGAGAAAGGATTTGAAGCAGAAGAGATGCTTAAAAACAAAACCATGCACCTCACAAAACATGCTAGTTCAGTGACATGGCAGTGCCTGTGGACCAGCTATCAAGAAGTCAGAGCTTGTAGGAGTGTCTATCAGAGGTGAACTATGCAGTGTTTTCTGCTGTTGTATGATGTTGTAATTGTAATCACTGTTAAATATTAATTACAGGGGGAGAGGGAGGGTAACTGGGGAAAGGTTGAAACAATTCATACTTTCCCTTGTACACAGTGTCATTAACTTGCTTACCTTGGAGGTTTTTTAATCTCACCCTCTTGTCCACGTATAGACATTCTGGCTTGTCTGAAGGCCTGTTTCTGAGAGCTTTAATGCTTGTTATTTTCTTTAAACTAATGTTTCCAGCTGTCTACCTTTTCCTGTTCCCTTTGCCACATGCCATAGCTCATACATCTGTCCTCAAGCAAAAAATTGCTAACATTATTACAAACTTTCTTATCCCTATGGGTTGTTTTTTCTTATGTTCTTCTATTTGCAGTTGTCTTAAAACAATATAATACAGGCTAGAGTTGCATGTCCAAGAAGCAAGTTTTCTGGTGGGTTAGTGTGTGTTAGTCCATGTTTATTAAAATAGCCCTGTTTCTATATTTTCATTTTCTTTTTCATAGAAAATTCTTCTCTTGTAATTTGTTGTGTATTCCTGTGCCTGAAAGTGCACATTCAAAAACATCAACTGTCGGTTTTGGTACTTTATTGATGTTCTTGAACCGTGAATGCCAGAGCTCAAACCATATAGCCTCCAATAGTTTTTAAATAGTTTCATTGGCAAGAAGCTTTTTCATGACTTCATTCAGCCCATGACTGTGGTGTAATTATGTCTCCTCATCTGCTTGTTCTGTTTTATTTTAGTCATTCTTCCGATCCCTGGGATGATCTCTGACACATTGTTTGTTAACATTAATTGATTTGGGGCATCCAGTGTGTCCTGTCAGTTTTTCATTCAATAGGCTCTTAACTCCTGAAGGTGGTTCCGCAGTTACGTGCGGGCTGGTTGCTGCATCCAGCATGCTTACGGCAGGGGGGCGGAAAGTACCAGGGATCAGGTTGAAGAGATCCAATGACCTTTTTCTATTCATTAGCAGTCAGGATAATTTGGTGACTTGCTCTGTGTCCTGTGGTTCAAGTAAAGGTTGTAATCTTTCTTTATGGTACTCATTACAACACACAGGGCGTAATGTCACTTGGAGAATTGTTCCAGGAAATTGGAGTATGGGGATGTTTCTTGGCTTGAACAAGTGCCTATGATTTCAGGGTGGTTCATATAAGCAGCTTATCCTATTGGAAGGACTACGGCTTGAACACTGTTTAAAAGGGATTATTAAATTACGTGTTGTTAAAGCGCAAGTTTCAGATGGGGGTGATTGGTTTTCTTGGACAAGACCTTCAAATCCTTGTTTGAATTGACTTTTTACAGGGTGCGTGGAGTTAAATTCACTGTCCTTTGTAAAGAATTTAAGACTTAGCTTGATTTGAACCTTCAAGCAAATGAATAAGCAAATAGCAAAGCAGTAAGAATTATTTTCATGTGTATCAGAAAGTGTTCCAGTTGTGCTGTCTGGATAGCACAATTTGAGGAACAAATGAAGGGGCAAAGAGATTTCATGCATTCCAGTGATGTATCTGTGGTTGTCCATGGCTGTCCATGGTCCAGTATACTAATTACCCTCCTTTTCTTTGCCACTCTGTTCTCCGGTTGCATCTATTTTCAAGGAGTTTAGCTACTGACTCTTTGGCATGCTCCATTCATTATTTCAGTTTTGTTTCTAATGCTGCAGTCCTTTGAATTTTGGCACTCTTTGTGTTTTGTCCAAGATCTTGTTACTTGATTTTATTTTTTTTTTCCCTCTAAGCCCTGGACAGTATTCTTCCTTTTCTGTCTGCAAACTGCAGCTTGAGTTTTTCGTGCACTTGCTGTAGAGGCTGTCCTTCAGTTTGACCTCCACAAAATCAGCGTTTCAGAAGGCATAGTTTAGATGCACTCTTAGATACTTCCCCTGCATATTCAGTTTTATACATAGAGGTCCATTTTCACTTTTAGTTTTCTTCAGAAGCCTCCCTCTCCGTTTTCCAGAGGCAAAACCCAGGAAGTTTGCAGAAAGCTCTTCTCTTTAGGAGAAATAGTAGAAATCACTGATACAGAGATGGTGAACCAAGAATTGTCTTTGGTTAAAATTAGAGTTTGCTTGACTGATGATTGTGGCAGTTGCAGAGCCAGATGATGTTTTAGAGTTACCATTTCTGGGGAAAAAGGTTGCGCCGCCAATCTTTTTACAGATTATATGCAATATTATATTAAATACTGTTCAGAATTGTCCTTATCTAAAGAAAAAAAAAAACAGTGCAAGTGTACATTTGCCAGTGAACTTTGATTAACGTGCATTTTCTTTCTTTGGCCTTTATAGGGATAGGAAGAATGTCTCCTTTAGTATATATGTGCATCGTTCCAGCATCTTGAAAGTTGAGGCTTCCAGAGTAGAGGACTGGTCTGTCTCCCACTGGTGTTTTCTAACATGATAGCAGAAATGCATGGCTGGGTTAAGAAGGGCAAAGAGGGAAAGGCAGTAAAATTATTTGGAGAATAAGGGCCATAAGATGAGAATTCCTGTTTAGGAAGATGACTGAAGAAATACAAGAGGGCTGTGTTGCCATGTTCAGAATCTGTTGTTCTATTGCACATCATGCATGTGTGATGTTCTGGGTCTGACTTAGCTCTTCAGCGTTATTACATAAAGAAGTCATGCTGTAACTTGGGTGCTTGCACTGCTATAGGTTAATCTGATTTGCATACAGAGTTATATGATTAACTAAAGGTGTCGTTCCGACTTAATCAGTATAGTGCACAAGCCACTTAACAAAAGAGTGAAGAATGTGGTAGTGATTTAGGTAGACGCTGATGTATGAAAGATCTTTCCGTAGATTAGGGACTCAAAAACAGACCTAAACAATATTTTGAGTAGGAAGGAGGCATGACTTTCTTATGTCAGCCTTTGTGTGTGTGTGTCTGTCCCTTCTATAAAGCTGAGATTAATTTTTTTTTTATAAGTAAGCCTCTTTAAATTCTTCAGGTTTTAGCCACACATAAGGGTGTGGGGGGAGAAGTAGTGGGTAGCCTCCCATTCATAAAGAATTTGTAGATGGGTCATATTCCACTGAAATTTTACTGAACAAGAATTGAAATTCTGGAAGGAATGAAAGATTGGCATATTAATCCTATCCACTAGTAAACTCTGCTTTCCTTTAAGATGCAGTGGGGATTTTGGAAACCTGGCCTACTCTCCTACAGGTTTATACTGGTGTCTGGTGAAAGTACGATTATAACTGAAGTGTAGCAAGGAAGGCAGCTGCAGTCTGTTATTAAAGTTTTCAGAGGGTGACTACTTTATGCTATGGGCTGTGAATAATTTCCTAAGTAGAAGTTATGTGACCACATTGTGGTTATACTTCTGTCTGGTTGTATTCACATCTACGGTGGGTAGCGTGCACCTTTGAAGAATCATGTGTCAACATGTCACCTACAAGGTTTAATTTAGACTAGCAACACGGTTTACCTTCTGGGGAAGGATAAGGCAACTAGATTTTAAATGGAGAGTGGATTTGTTAATTTTTGAAGTGTGCTAGCAGTTCTGTATCAGTTGCTAGAACTGCATACGACCTGTCTGTATGTATTTTTAATTGTGGTTTACATGCCAAGCTACTGAAAGGGATGAACAGCTTACAGAGCATAACTCTGAATACTGTGTACCAGTAATGTGAGAGATTAGTAGGAAAGCTGTGCTTTTTTGTCCAGATTTGACAGTGCTTGTGGTCAGTCTAACTGCATCCTGTTCTTAATGCTTTTCTGTTTTCTTTTAAAGACATTAATATAAAATACTTCACCAAAAATGTGGTAATTGCCAGGGCAGTTTTTCCTTTTCAAGCTCTTAAATTAAGGTGAAATAATTGTATATCTGCATTCTATTTTATCTCTTTGACAATAAGGAATTGTTAGGTGTTAGTTTAAACTCTGCTGCTATCATGAAGTGACTAAAAAGTAGTATTCTACAAAGTAATTCCCCGTTTGATTTATGGCAGCATTCTGCAATTATTTTCACTGCTCTGACTTCACTAGAGTTGCACATGAAGATGAAAAAGTCCTTAAGTCTTTTTTTTTTTATCCTAGCAACTGCACTAATGTGAACCTCATGCTTGTGCTGAGTGTACACGATCGGTGTACGATAGATTTTGTTGGCTAGTTGCAGTTTGCGTGGGCATTGATATTCTGTCTCTTCTCAAGCCAACACACAACTTAACATGGGGTGAGAGGAAGCAGAGGTGTGTGGCTGCTGCTGTCTCTTTCCATACAGCTGAAGTATGTGCAGCTTTTGTTTTTGTAGCAAAGCACGTGAGCCAAAGAATGTATATCCAGTCCCTGTGCCTCACATTTGAATCACTGTTGTGGTGACATCAAATATAAACATTTCTTGACTGTTTATTCTACCACATACAGATGTTTTAGAAAGGTTGATAGTGGCTGGAAGAGACAGTGTGAAAAGCTTTGGATATATACTCTCACAGCTGGAGCTGTATTGTAATAAAAGCATCTTATCAAAATGTGATGTTATCACCTAGAAAACTGATCAAATGTATTCAAAATTAAAACCTTCTAAAACCCCTAGAGTACTAACTTTTCTGCTAGTGCAGCTGCTTAGTTGGGGCCTCAGGTAAGATATGTTTCAGACACTCTTCTTGGAGTAAATTTTGCTCCACTGTCTTCAAATAGAAAAGCTTGTAGTCTTGTTCTATTACTTTGTATTGTATAACAGTGATTTACAGGCTCTTTGATGCTTCCCAGGGCAGAATTTGCAAGTACATAAAATGTGTGACCTATTTTGTGTGGGTTTTTTTTTTTTTTTAAATAATGAATGCACAAATAAACTGATGTGGATTAGAAGGGTGGGTTGGATGGTTAGGGTGTGAAAGCCATGAAGATAAACCAGTCAGTTTACACTGCCTGCAAATATAATTCTTATTTTCTTAAGCATGAATATTTGCTGCATCACATCCTGATGGGAGGTGGAGGAGGACAGGGTGTGCAGTATATTGGTCTGGCTTGAATAAGAAAGCATGAATTTACAATACTTGTGCTTTTATATCCAAACAGATTTTCTTAGACTTGTCAGGGACAGTTGTCTTTCAGTGAAGCATGAATACATTAAGGTTTTAAGTAAAGCTGCAGCACAGACATCTGAGAAGCTTGCTGCGTAATTTAACTGAAAACCTAAGGATGAGCTTTCACAAATGGCTGAGCCAAACTAATGGCTTGCTGCTGCCTAAAGGGACAGCTGCTCTGTTCCTTCTGAGTCCTGCTCCTAGTTACTCAGTGTTGCCTCTTCCTTTATGCAGACTCTGGCATCATCTCGATCATTCAGATCACTTTATCTGTTTAAAAAGATAAATGGACCACCAATAAACACATACCCCACACCACCATCCTGAACCTCCTTCCTCCCAAAAAGAAAGTCTAATCAGTTTGCTTCAGTTTCTCCACCACCATCAGAAAAACAATTATGAGCAGGACCTTGTGGCCTGCAGGTAGGGATGTAGAGAATGCCACTGTCCTGGAAACATTGAACTCTTTCATTGGCTCAGTAGTCACAGGGAACATAGTTATTCAGATGTGTGCCAGTTAACAAGTCCTCTTTCAAAGTAACTTCATACATACTTACACTAGGGTCTTTTGTCAGAGCCATGAATGATAGTGGAATAAAAGTTTTTCGAGTAAAACAGCTGAAAACACTTACAAAAATATGAAAAGTGCAGTTCAGCTAGTAGCAGTGGCCTTGTTTAAATTAGATGAAAGCAATGCAAATTTGACTTGAGACACAAAAGTCAGCTTTGTACCTCTGTATTTTTGTCATCTTAACATTTTATGCTGTTATTTAATAGTTTCCAATATGATGTTTAAACAAGCAATGTTTAAGAAATATCTTAATAATCCTTTATTTTTCTTTTTAGAACTGAAGGAAAGTCATCATGGGAGCATTTTTAGACAAGCCAAAGATGGAGAAGCATAATGCCCAGGGGCAAGGGAATGGGCTTCGCTATGGTCTGAGTAGTATGCAAGGCTGGCGAGTTGAAATGGAGGATGCACATACGGCTGTGATTGGTTTGCCAAATGGACTTGATGGATGGTCATTTTTTGCTGTATATGATGGGCACGCTGGATCACAGGTTGCCAAGTACTGCTGTGAGCATTTATTAGATCACATCACGAGCAACCAGGATTTTAAAGGGCCAGATGGGCCACCATCTGTGGAAAGTGTAAAGAACGGCATCAGAACAGGTTTTCTGCAAATTGATGAACACATGAGAGTCATCTCCGAGAAGAAACATGGGGCAGACAGAAGTGGGTCAACAGCTGTGGGTGTCATGATTTCTCCCCAACATACATACTTCATCAACTGTGGAGACTCGAGAGGTTTACTTTGTAGAAACAGGAAGGTTCACTTCTTCACACAGGATCACAAACCAAGTAATCCACTGGAGAAAGAGCGTATACAGAATGCAGGTGGCTCTGTAATGATTCAGCGTGTGAATGGCTCTCTTGCTGTTTCAAGGGCACTTGGGGACTTTGATTACAAATGTGTCCATGGGAAAGGTCCTACAGAACAGCTAGTCTCACCTGAACCTGAAGTTTATGAAATTGAGAGATCAGAAGATGATGATCAGTTCATCATACTGGCTTGCGATGGTATCTGGGATGTTATGGGAAACGAAGAGCTGTGTGACTTTGTAAGATCCAGACTTGAAGTCACTGATGACCTTGAGAAAGTTTGCAATGAGATAGTTGACACCTGCTTGTACAAGGTAGCCAGACTTGAGTGAAGAAGTTTACTGTCTTTTCACTGTTAGAATTTTATGAACAAGTTCAGAATAAGTTTTGATTCCAGTCTATAAGTATACAATGGTTTTGTTAACATGACTTTGACAGTAATTGCTGATTCCCACAAAAATGGCAATAGAGGGGGAATGACAGAAACAGCATGGCTTTCTGGGTGGTTTTGGCTAACTAAGAGTTTAAAATCATGTACAGGTACTGATGGAAATTTATGGTCAAGTCAAGGAAAATAACTGCCCTTTTCTGGTTTACAACATACTTAGCAAAACCTTAAATCTTAAGGCTTAATCAGGCTGGAGAATATCCTTTCCCTTCCTAATCTTCCCCTTCTTTCTTGGGCATGCAGTAGTAACATTGCTGTCATAGTTACACCAAGATAAATGCAGAATGAGTGAACCTTGACTTCACATTTTGCAGTTTAAAATTTCTTCTTGACTATATGAAGATCTGACTTAAAAAAATAGTTTTTATTCTGGTTTAATTAGTGTATTTAACTCAGTGTTGTGTGATACAGATCTGAAAGTAATTCACATAGAAGATGCGACTGTTTTATTTAATAAATATCTGTAATTTTGTCTACAGTAACTTCTATTTTGTATTAATAAATTGCAGGATGGTACAGTTACAGAAGAGATTTGAAGTATTGAGTATCATAGCTTGATGCTTAATTTTTCAAAAGCAAGCTATAAGTCAGAATGTAGAAAAACCCAACAAGACAACATCTCTGCTCTTGCCACATGGCTAATAGGGTCATTGTTTCCCTTTTGGAAGAATGTAACTGCTTTCCAACGCTTTGGCAGATTGATGCAGTGTATATTTTTGTTTTTACAATTTGTCTGGTAATCCTGGAAACAAACACTGGGGAAGGAACAGTGGCTTGTGGATGCTGTAAGCTTTGCAGCAGCCAACTGACAGCACCTCCCCATACGCCCATATACTCCTGCTTTAAACACTGCTTGGTCTTGATGTTGCTGGCTTCAGTGGATTTAATGGGTGTTAAAAGTTAATCGTATGGATGCATGTTTGTAGACCAGAGCATAGGATTATTGAAAGTAAACAGTTATTTTTCATAAGCAGGATGTGTTTGTATTTCAACATATTCAAGTCTTAGGGTTCTATTTAGTCGGAGTTTTAAATGTTTCCATTTCCAAGAATGATTTTGTAAATGCCTGGGCCCCTTTCAGCTGGTCTTTTAACTGACTGTCTCACTTGTAACTCTTCTTGTTTTCAAAGAAAAGGTGGTGGTGGGGGGAATCTCTAATAGCTGTGATTTTAGGTGGAAGCACTGTGTGAATTCAGCACTTCCCTAGGTAGTGCTTTTAAGCAGTAATGGGTTTGTTTACCCGTCTAGGATTCAGCTCTTTTCCCAAAATGACTAGGTAGGACTTAAACCAAGATGGAACTCAACTTTGTAATTACACATCAGTCATTAATAACCTCAGTTTTTAAAAGACAATGAACTGTCTGCAGTTGGCTCTGTGTAGTCTTCAGACCATAAAAGAGGAAAGAACAAAGCAACTTAAAAGTTGTACTGAATGAATTGGCAGACTTTGGGAATTCTGTAAGGGGGAGAGGGGAAATGAAGGGTAATTATATTACTATGAATTAGTATTATCACTTATATTCTCATCCTGTATGATTTGTGAATTTTTGTGTGCAAAATGCTTTGATGTGCATTTAGCCTGGTGTGTTTATACATTCTCAAATGTTTTTTTCTTTTCCACCAGGGAAGTCGAGACAACATGAGTGTGATATTGATCTGTTTTCCGAATGCACCAAAGGTATCGCCAGAGGCGGTGAAAAGAGAGGCAGAGTTGGACAAGTACCTGGAAAGCAGAGTAGAAGGTGGATCATTTAAAAAAAAATAAGTAACTTTGTTTCTAAACAGACCCCCTGGCCCCCTTCCCCTTCCAACAGCTAAACTCTTTAACACCTACAGGCTTTTTATAGACCTCCAAGTGCCATTGGCCATGTAGTGTACATCTCTGAAAAAGGCACTCACACAGTCCTGCTGTTCGGAAAGTGAAGCAGCCTGTAGCCCTGAGAATTATTCAGGATGGCAGAGAGATAATTCATTTATGCTCAGTGTTCTTCATGAGGCTGTTAACAGCACTAATTTTTGACCAGTAAATTCTGGTTCCTTTATATGGAGTTAAATAATCAGAATATCTTGCAAAGCATCTGTGAAGATGGTAATTTGAGTGCCGTTTTTCTGTATAGATATGTACCAATCAGCCATAATAATTTATTATCTAATTAGAATTATAGCTTGATTATTGCCGTCCTTAAGGCACCTGCTAACATATTTACTTATTTGAAAAGATGTCAGAAATTTGTCAAAGCTAGTCTCTGAGTACTCATAATGAACAAAAGCTCAGAGCTTATATTACTTTGATAATAGCTTCAGATTTTTTCTTTAAATTTGTATTTCGGAACTTTTTAAACTTTAAACTGAAACTAAGTCTTAGATGGTTTTGGTAATCTAACTAAAACAGTATTTTAAATCAATTTTATTTAAAAGATTTCTCATTTAAACTGGATTTATAGTGCCTTTTAATATTTAAAACCGAACACAGCTTGGAGTTTTGTTTCTGAAATATAAGACACACTGTATGCATTATTTGCATAGGTTAAGTCTATTTTTAAAGTGGACTCCTCTAGACCTATATGTTATAAGTCTAGTTATGTGTATATGCTCCAAGAGTCCTTAATACCATCCAAAGCACGATAACAGAGTTCTTCACAACTATGGTATCGGTGATTAGTAAGTTAGAGGAATAGATTGTGCACTTTTTTCCTCCTTAATTTGCATGATGGTAACACAGTGCAGCTTTAGAAATTTCACAGAGAACTTGCCTAAATGGAAATTCTGGGTTCAGACAAATAATTATGCAGTTTCAAAGCATAGGTACTCCTTCAGAAAGTATCATGTTTTCCAAAGGCCTCGTTCCCTAGGTCTTGCCAAACTGCATCTGTTCTGCCCTTGAACAAATGTCCAGACAGACATTTCTGTGTTCTAAGAGAAGCTGGTGCACAGTAGGCAATAGTGTGAATCCTGTTGACAGTGTAGCAGGAATATCCACGTGCATGGTAACACCGCAGGAGTTGTCAGATGGCTTTCTCCATCTCAAAGCAGCAAGCAGTTTTGCACCAGGCATTGGAAGAGCTTACTATGTGTGCCCACTCACAGAATTGGTGAAGAACCAGTATGCTGTAAATTCACACGTTATTTTACAGCATGCTAACTCTCCTAATTTAGGCAAATGTTACCTTTGGATCTTTATTCTTTTGTCTGTGCTTGGACAAACCCGTGACCCAGAATATGAAAATAAGTTCCAGTTAAGGCTGCTTATTCAGCTGTCCCCATTGTACCCCTGGGGATGTTATGATGAGGAAAGCTGCCGGTTTTGTACAGGCACTGCAGTAAATGAAGCTAAACACTGGTACTGCGTGTGATGATGGTACACACAATGAATTAGGCTGCCAGGACTTTGCATTTAAACAAATACAAAATTTCAGGAATGAGGGAAGTGTGATACTTGTCTAGAGGCAGAAGGATTCTGTATGTAGTAATAAAGCACTTTAATACTAATTTAATGGAATGGTGTCTGAACAACTTGAGGAAATACACTGTACTTTCCCTCAAGGGTCTTTGTTTCTTTTTTTAGAGTTGTCCTCAATTTTTTGTCTATTGTTGCACAAAGATACTATTTAAATTAATGACTATGTAGTAAACACTATTCAACCCAGCAGTGATTTGTATCAGCTGTGTGCAGAACTTGGCCTTTCAGATCTTACTCATGAGGGAGCATGAGAGACTGAACTAAAGCAGAACTGCAAGAGCAGGGGTTGATTGACTTCGTTACATTTAACTTAATTCTTGTGCAATTAAAGTGTTACCTGGTGTAAATGGATAATGCAATACTGGCTAGGAAGATAGGACAGCTACAGCATGTGAAACTTTTGACACTACAGTAAATAATCTTGCTGTTATCCTAGGATACTTTAATAATGGCAGTGCTAAACTTTAAAAGCCTAATCTTCAGCTGAAGGAACGAGAAAATGTGAAGAGTACTTTTAGAATGATCTTAATCTATAATAGCAATATATAAAGTTGAAAATCAAAATCTTTCATCAAGACTTGGTGAAAATGCATATTCTGTATTTTTATGCACTTCAGTACCCAGTGTAGTACAAATAAACAGATTTGATGGTTACTAATGTACATTTTTTTCTGGTTGTACTTTAATTCCCTCAGCCCAGAATATATCTTTACACTGTTAAGAAGTAGTGCAAATTTTAAAACCGAATAGGACTTAATACCAGTGGTAATTTTGAATAAGGAGAGGGTGATTCAGATCTTTTAAATGTAGGAATTTTTCCATTTAGCATGTCACCTACTCTCCTCTTACTAATTTCAATGTGCTTGTGGTCCAGGTTAGTAGCTACAATAAATAACAGTGGAAAAAGAAGCAAGTGTGGAGAAGGATCTTTGTGCCATTACTTGCAATAAATCAGCGTTACTCCTAAACGATCATGTAAACTTAATGGTAGAAGTAATCAGTCATTCCAAAATGTGTTGCTATTATTTGCACTAATGTGTTATTGATGTGTTGACTCTAAAAAGAAACTTGTCTTAAGCTTTTTTCTGTTCTCAGTTTTTTTTACATAAAAACATTCCGTAATAGATTATCCTTGCAATATTTATACCTAGAGATAAATAATTTAAAGTTAGCTGTTATATGTTCCTTCCCATATTTTTCACAAAATCTGGCTTTTTCTTAAGCTTTGTGTGGAATTCCCATTCAGAGTACGAAATAAGCAGACATGTTTTGAATCCTTTATTTAGGGTTGTAAGTACATTTTTCCAGTACTTGATGACATGAAAATGTATAGAAGTTTTAAAAGTAAATTAAAGGTTGGGGGGAGGGTTGTAAGATGTATTGAAAGAAGATAATTCCAATAAATTAAACACAGCTAGCAGACCGACTCCATTTGTTGTGTCTTCAGTGTTCACTCAGTCTGTATCTATAGTTTTATCAAAATATAAATGTATTCATTTAGTGGAGACTGTATGTTAAATGTACTGCAGTTACAGGTTGTAAAACTGTGTAGTATAGGTAAACTATAAATTCCTTATTTTTGTATGGCAGAACTTTAGCACTAGCACAATGTAGAATATACTAGATGTTCAAAATTGCACAATAAAGGAACTTGGCAAACCAAATCCGAGATCTTTGCTTCTTATTCAGATTTAAGAGCGTTAGACTATTCACTTACTAAATGCTAGATGGTAAAATGACTTTTGGCTATAGATTTTGAGGAAATGGCAAGTTTTTTGAGGTGTCTATGGTGTGTGGTGTCATGCATTTAAAATGTAGGTTTTGAAGTAAACAGTTTAAAGCTTTGTGTTGCAGAGTTTGACGCTGGTTGAGGGCTTAGACAGTGTTTCCACTGTACCTTACAAATAATTTACACAGCCTGACTGCAAAAGAGAGCTGATTCTTTTTGTAAACACACACAGCCCTGAAAAACTATTGCATGCACAAGAAGTAATTCACAATTGTTGTCTGTAATTTTTTAACTAAAAAGGACGGGATTCATGTGGGTGTTAAAAGCTTTTAATGTCCCTTATTTCGCTGGTTAAACTATAAAATGAAAATGTGGTATGCTCTTCTGGAATCATCATCTAGGGCAAAAACAGAATGCTAAGAGTATTTTTCAAAAGTGATACTGGTAAATTCCAACTACTTTTAAAGCTGTGTAAATGCTTTATTGCATGAAGATAGTGTGCGTGTGTACATACATGCATGTGTGTATATATATGCACATGTGTACACATTTTTGTATATGTGCTGCATATACAATCTTCACTTGAAGATAACAGTATCAAGTCTTAATAATTCACATCTCTTAGAATTTCTAAGAGCTCGTGTTTATGGAGAAACCAGCGAGATGCATTCTAAAAGATGTGCTTGTTCTTTAAATTTTCTAAAACCTTTATTTAAAGAGCAACTCTTCAGGGTGGTATGGTCTGAAATCTTTTGAGTTCAAATAAAGTTTTCTGCTTGTGACTTGGGGGAGGGGGAAGGGAAAAAAGAATAAAGTTAGTGACTTTCTTGGCAAGCATGACTGTGGCTACAGTACAGAGTCTCTTCACTCAGAACTTGGAGTGGATCAACTTTTAAATAACTGCCCAATATTCACTTATCCCCAAAGTGAGTTGAGGATGGAACTCTTAGATGTGATGTCCCTGGCTTTTCATTTGTATGTAATAGTTCTTAAAATTTGCATGTTGCTGTAACACAGTGAGGTACAAGTATTGGCTAATCCACACAGAGTCTTGGGAGCTATTTTTAATGTGTCTAACCTTTTGTTTCTTGAAAATATTATGCTGTGATGGTGATAATCATTTATTTTCTGTTGCAGCGGTAGAGCTGATATTAATAACCTGCCTCATGCCCAGGGCATTTTGTTGGGAAGATGTTACATCTTCTATTATACTTCATGTCTAGCAGAAAAGCTGTTAAAAGAATGGTAGCTATGCGTTTCTAAAACCAGTGTGCATGTTAACAGTTAGCAACATATTTTTGTCAAATCATTTTCTTACGGAACCAAAGTTTAACAATTGCCATGTTGAAAATGGTCTGTCTTTATATATATATATATATTTTAACACAAGTTAAGCTGCCTTTTTATAAAACTGAGTGTTTCAATCTTTTAAAGTTAAATTTGGACTGCACTTACAAAAAAAGTACTTCTGATTCCCAGAGATCATAAAGAAGCAGGGTGAAGGAGTCCCAGACTTAGTCCACGTGATGCGTACGTTAGCAACTGAGAGCATCCCAAACCTCCCGCCAGGGGGTGAATTGGCGAGCAAGTGAGTTCACATCGGTGTCAATGTGGTTTTTGATTTAAATCGAAATTTAACTGTTTAAGGCCACTCTTAAAAGCAGGGGTGGTGGGAGGGAAGAAGGGTCCCGGAGAAGAGGCAATGATCTGTGCTCCGGTTTTTGATTACCTGGTTGTTCTGAATGAAAAGGACGAGCATAGGAGCAGAGTTAACAATGAATCACAGCTAAAATGATATGACAAACTAGTTCTGGGAAGTACTTCAGGGTTTTTTAAGGGTGGCCTGAGTGTGTCTGTTTCTTGTAATTAACTGGGTTTTCTGGGTGGGAAGTTATATTTGAAGATGTAAAAATATTGCGCTGACTTTAGTAGTTACTTGGATATGCAGTTCTGTCCTTTGAGAAGTGATATGCATATGGTGTTTTGCTTGGCAGCTTTCTTTTCTTGTCTGTAGCTAAAGCAATGTTGTAATTGCTTATAAGTTTGCTTTTGTTATCTCTCTGCTTGTGACAAATCTGAAAACTGGGTAGAAGTCTTATCAAAAAAAGAAAAGTGGGAAGTTTAATTTACAGCTTTATATAGGCTGGCTTTGTCCTTGGGGAGTTCAGTGTTGATCCTCTGTGGTTTCTCAAATTGATGTTCAGTCTTTAAGGAAGCAGTGGCCTTAGCTCTTTTGCACACCAAACCAAGTGCTTTTTGATTCCAAAGACTGTTCAAGAATCTGTACTATGTTGAAATGGATTGGACACGTGTGGTACAGACTATATTTTTAACCCTTCAGAGTATGATTTTTGTATTGTTAAAACATGAAGACTGTAGGTATGTGATTGAATAAATAACGACTTCTACAAAACAAAATTGTTTCTTTTATGAACCGTTTGACTAGGAAAAAAAGAGATAGCAGTTAGATACATAATACCAGCATCTATTTAGGAGGTGTCGCAGTAGTTTTAAAGTATTGATGAGTTAGTTACTCATGAAATATGCCATACAAATTGATTTTCTTTTCCCTCACTTTCCTTTGGCTAGCATTATGGTTGTGAGGAAGTGCTGAGAAGTCATTGAAGTGACTGACTTCCATGGGGTTTTGTGTCTTAGTGATGCTAGTTTGAATAGGGGTTGATGGAAGTTTGGAAATAACTGGATCTTAGTGTAACTCAAAGCACTGCTGTCATATTGGAAGGAAAATTATGCTTATCCAGATACCTGCCTTTATTTAGAATCAGAGATGCCTATTTCTTGAAAGATGAGGGAAACTTTGCAGTTCATATGTGCAATGTACTTTGTGTGTAATTGCTTGGTTTTATTGCTTTAAATTCAGCCTCTTCTTCCATGCCCTGTAATCATTCGCTAGATTCACTCCGGTGTTCATACTGCTGCATGGTGACTTTTCAGTGTTACGGGATGATTATAAAGCCTATCATCTGCTTTTTTTTTCTCCTAATGCACTCCTTTGTGATTGCTCTGCATGCATTCGTGAGCACTTGAAAGGTTGTTCTTTGAAGTTTGTTTTGTATCGCGGTTGTAGTCTGCTACTTCACTCATACTCTGTTCTGCACAAGGGGGATCTGGAAGAAAGTTGCTTTTTAAAGTCCAGTCTATAATTCTTGTCTTTTACTCACCTCTTTCCTTCCTGCTCCCCCTCCAAAGTTGTTTCCTTACATGCTGGGTGAGGCAAAGGCTTCATCTTCCTTCAGCCTTACTTTTTTTTTTTTTAGGATCAGTTTTCAAGAAAACCTTTTCACCCTGTATAAAAAATAACAAAAATGAACCCCACCATATTGCTTGTTTACCTGTTGCTTGCAATTTTTCTATTAAATTTTTGTCACCATATTTCCTGTTAATATTAGAAAAACCCATAATCCAGAGGCGAAAATGAAATTGCAAGCTGTCTCAAATATATTGAGCAACTTGTATGTTTAAAAGGAGGAAGCTGTCAAGATGCTTGAATTAATTTTTTAACTGTTTTTATTAGACCAAGTTCTTCCCAGTCTGAAGATATACTATATGTGGAACTGCTGCCAGCAGTTAACTTTTTTTTTGAGAAAGCTTGCAGGAGAGTATTGGGGATATTACTGTGAAAGGGTATTGCTGCAAAAATAGTTTTTCCAGGTTTGCACATGGAAAGTACATTTTAGAATGTAACACGAGCAAAAATGTACTTCAGAATGCAATTTTTGTGCATCTAAAAATAAATAAAGACCATATTCCCCTATGGAAGTGCTATAATACATGAAGCGTTGCTACAGCGTTCATCAAATGCACAAATGACCAAGCCTTTCGATGTCTGTGGTGTTTTCTGGCGCCTTTTTTTCAAAGCCAAGCGGCAAAGCACCAGAGAGCTGTGCAGCCTCACCTGAGCATGAGATTGTGCTCTTCTGCCCACCTCTGAGGGTGCTCAGCCTTGGGGCTTTTTGAACCCAGAGGTTTTAAAGGCTGCGATAGTTGTGTTCCATGTTTAATAACACTTCATTCTAACTTGCAGTAAACTTGGTTCTGTGAATATAAAACCTTTCACAAGTTTGTCTTTTAAATTGTACTTTAGGAATTTGAATTTTAAAAATTAAATAAAAAGACGCAACCTTAAAATCTTGTGGGTTTTCTGTTTGTTTTGTGTTTTTCTTCTCTAGGCGGAGTGTGATTGAAGCCGTTTATAACAGACTGAATCCCTACAGGAATGATGATACTGTAAGTATCCTTTCTCTTACATGATCTTTCCCCCCATCCCAATTATTTTAGCCGTTTTTTAAAGAAACATAATGCTAGTTCTTGTTAAAAGATCCTTTCCCAAAAAAAAGCAATAGCAGTGTTGTGCTTTTTGGAACCATGTTTTGTAATTCTTCTGCCTTCTGTTTATTGTGGTCTCAGAACTGGTTGATTTGTTTGTCCTCTGGAATTTCATTATTTGGATCCTGCCTGGGTTTCTAAACGCTTTCCTGCCAAACAGTGCAGTGTGTGGTGTATATCTTTTTTCCTCTTATGGGAGACCTTTTTTTCCAGAAAGGGGCTTAAACAGATAGATACATATCAGCTTTAAGGATATACTAATTTTCTAAATGACCACATGAGCACTTGTGTTCTTAGGCGTAGAGAAACAGCAAGCATACTCTTCAGGTTATGTCAGTGATGTGTAATGTGTATCCAGAGTCAGTGGGCATAAACCCCCAAAGCTCTTAAAATAATAAGTGATCTCAATTGCAGTTAGATCACTGAAAGTGCTGTGCTTCATAAAGTAATTAAGATGATCCTTTATCTGTCAACTTTGATGTGACACAGAAATGAAACGGGTCCAGACATAAAGAACTGTGCGTTAGCTTTACAATTGGGTGCTACAGGTTATTTGTCAGTTCTTTAGCATAAAAATGCCTAATGCTGGCTGACAGGATGCTTTACCTTCAACATACACTCTCTAGTACGTTACAGTTCTACAAATGTATGGTACACAAACTTCTGACGTTGGCAGCTTGGATACAGAGATCTGTGTGCTGAATAATTGGCATGCGGCTCCTGCATTTTTACTCACTGCTGCTTTTATTATTCATGCTCACACTTGAAACAAACACAACCATTTTGGTCTTTCATATAATTGCTCTTCTTTGCTACTTCTGGTCTCAAATTAAAAAAAAAAAAACATGGAGGTGGTACTTTTGCAAAGGGTAATTTTAGTGATTTTGCTGGGTTTTTTTACTACACCTCCGTGCCAACTGTTCTTTATGGTCTGTGATGAATTCTGTGTGCAGGTTTGAATGAAGGGTGCAGAACTCCTGCGCTAAGAAATTGTCATGTGGCATTGCTAGAGACTTAATTAGCCTCTTTTCTCTCAAAGGAATCTGCAAGGCAGTGCTTTTAAAGAGGAGTAATATTTCTGCCTCCTGCAGTCTCAGTAATGACAGGGAAGTGTAGCTGTGGAAGCACCAGCAAACACTGTTGTTAAAGCCCATCATGGCCTTAATTACTTCAGGGAAGGTAGCAGGTAATGCTGAAACAACCAAAGATTGCTGCACCGAAGCTCTGATGCCGGTGCTAGTGACTTAGCTGTTGCTTCAGCCTCCGAGCTGTGGTCCCACTTCTTGGTGGCATTGTTAACCTGTGTACCCAACGGGTGTGGCAGTTAGTAAAAGATGAATATAGAACAGTCTAAGCAAGGCAAAAGAGACATGACACAAATGCAAAAGGATTTAAAAGCACCTACTAGAGTGACATATTTGCTTTGTACTAGGGTTTTTTGTAACCAATAGCGGGAATTGGTTAAACATTTTTCAGGGGGGTGGTAGCTAACACAAAATCCACTGTTACCTGTGTGCCTAAAGGGACCGAATTGTAGTGATGCTCAGGTATTGGCTGCCTGGTTGTAGTGCCATGTCATCTGGCCATACAGTTATGATGTAGAGTGCAGCATGTGTCTGCTTCTAATTTTTTCCTTATATGTAGGGTTGTTTTGGTTTTTTTACCTTGTGGTTTTATTACCATCCTAAATTAGGGTTTCCTGCAGTTATCCAAACTACACGTCTCTAACCTAAATTGTAAGTGTTAAAATTGACCTGGATTATAGCAAGATGTCAGTTGATGAATGTATCTTCCTGTGCAGTGAGGGAGGGCTGAAAACAGCTCTCAACACACCTGTGTAGTAAGTGTATCCTCCTTGTATCACTTCTAACTGCTCTGGGAATGCTTTTGAATAATGTTCCTAGGATATTCTCTTGATGATTGATATTATCAAACACTTGGTCAGATGTTGAAATGTCTTGGTACTTAACACTTTGTTAATTAAGTGTATGTGGATTTTAGTCACTTTTAAATGTTATTTCTGAAAGGGGAGAGAAAACAGGCTCCTAAAATGATTTAAGTCTTTACCCTTTTCAGTCTGGATTATCCAGAAACCGGTGCAACTGTGGGCACTCCAGACTTTAAAGGGTTCCCTCTTTTTTTCTTTAAGGATTCAGCCTCAACTGATGATATGTGGTAAAACTGCTCATCTAGCTGTGGAGTTCACGGTTCATCCTTCAAATGAAAATGCAGCCCAACCTCAGTGACCCTTCTTAACATCCATCCTCAACCTTAATTAAAGAAGGGAATACGATGTGTTGGTGAGAGTGACTACAGCAGTACGACATCTAGCCCAGGAACTGATCTTTTTTTTGTAAAACAGACTTCTGTAAACGTGATTTCAAACCATAATTCATGTTGTAAATCAGACTCCAGCAATTTATGTTGTATGATTTTGTTTTTGTAAAGTGCAATTGTCTTTGTACAAAATGCTCATATTTAATTATGAACTGCTTTAAATCACTATAAAGGTTAGAAGAAATGTTTGGCTTGTGTGATGCAACAATATATATCCCTTTAAATTCATGTTGTGGTCTTGGATTGCAAGGAGCAGCAGCCTAGCCAGCTAGGTGCTCAAGAGGTGCACAAAACTGTAAAGATAACTTTTTGTTTCATGTGAAAGCTGAACTTGTGGGCAACTTACCAGAAATGACCGTGTGAGGGTTTGCTTGGCAATGAAAAAATAACTGAGAGTAGTGAACGTTCTTCAGCAAACATAGATGGTGTTCTCAGACATACTCCTGCTCTCACATTGAGTTAAAGGGAGTTCTGATTTTGCCTTCAGGGGGAGTTCAATCATGCCCTATTAATAGCATCGTGTTCATACATGTACGAACCTTGGGATTAGAATGCCTTGATTCTCTGCACCTCTTTTTTTTTTATTATTTTATTAACCCTTACCCAAAACTACTAATCACTGAGCACGAACAAGCAGCTTTCTACATACAGTAGGAGTCTGCAGCATTTTTACAATCCTGATTGGCTGGGTCTGCTGCTGTTCCAAGTAAAATACTTTGAATTCCACTTTATCAATAAAGCTTGATTTAACAACCAAGAAATTTATCCATAAATGTGTAATTCCTTTTTTCCTGCCTTTTTAAAATGTCAGTGCCATTGTAAATGATATTTTACTTGTGGAAGAATATTTTTATTAATTGGTAGCCCATTTTTAAAATGGGGGAAGGATTTTGATTATTGCCCAAGACATAGCCATATGTTAGAGGATGATGTGGGATTAATCTGTTACCCTGTTTTTTACAAGTGTGGGGTTTTTTCAGGCTTTTTGGTGTTGTGTTTTGGGTTTTTTTTTTCCTCCCCACTGAAGATGTGCATTGGTTTGAATTTGCCTACGGTTTGATAAAAATACATTTGTCAAAGCCTGACAATCTTTAACATTTTATGGTGTGTGTTTTTAATTGACCCACTTACTTAGAATGAGAGACTAGTGGTTAAACAGTACTTGTGATTTGAGATACAGCATGTTGACAATATTTAACTGTTCGTTGTTTAAAATTCTAATTTAAAATTTTATAAGGTAATAAACTAATTTGATTTAAGCTTAGCTTTCTCCCATTGAGCATACAAAAATTAAGTTTTCAAGTCAGTCGTGTTTGCAAAACTGCTGTTTTGTGCACCTTGTATTGTTTTTTTGGTTGAGAATATTGTATTTAATATGTAGTTTACTCATTTAGTAGGCAGATTCCCCAAAAGGAAAATCAGTAAAACAAGTAGATTGTAACATTTACTGCAGTTAAACAGAATCAAAACTTGGTGTATAATTACTTTTTTGATAGGAAAATGTAGTACAATGCATTTTGCTATATTTGTCTTTCCCTAACTTTGAAATATACATATTTGTATATATAGCCTTAAAACTAATGCAGAGTTAGGGAACACTGAACAGTGAAAAAGTAACTTATAGTGTCTTGGAACTAAGTATAGTATATACCAGCAAACTTTTC
Organism: Zapornia atra; assembly: GCA_013400835.1. NCBI lineage: Eukaryota > Metazoa > Chordata > Aves > Gruiformes > Rallidae > Zapornia > Zapornia atra. The sequence continues at coordinate 79,804 of VZTU01018714.1, read as the reverse complement.
TTTTATCCCTCTTGTCTATGTGGGGTGCTTAAACGTAACTTCATTGTATTCAGTTTGTAATCTGTTCAAGCATGAATGAAGACAACATAAGCACTATTTGTATTTATAAATTTATAGCAATTTTTGCTTAAAGAACCAGTTCCTTACCTACCTATGAATAAATGCTTAAAATGTCTAATTTTGTTGTAGAGTGCAAAACTATAATAATGTTAAGTTATAGCTTCACAGGCACCTAATTAACGAGCATATTTAATAATACATGGTGTATTAGTGCAAAAGCTAAACTTAATTTAGGACGAGGCAGATAAAAAGTTCTGCCCTTTTTTCGTAGAGACTATAAAGTTTAGTTTTGGAAACTGCAAAACCTTGAACTGGACTGTGGAACCTTTTTGACTCTTAAACTTTAAAAATCGGAAGCAAAACTGTGGTGTGAAAAGCCATACTTCAAACCGCAATCGCTTAATCTCAGCGACACACGAGAGGTGTGGAGCCTCCTCTTACGAGGTCTGCTGAAGGCTAGGGAGAAAATAACTCTGCTATTGCTGCAGGCGATGTAACTAGGTTTGAGGGTAGTGGAAGAAAGCCCGTTTCAGGCCTTTCTCTCTCCCACCTACGTTCAGCGTTTTGATGATGTCAGAGCACTGAATCCACTATGTATGCATAAACACTGCCATTTTAGATACAGGTTTTGATTACAAAATATAGGAATTAAGTATATAAAGCATCCTAAGAAAGAGGCAAGCTGTACTTTTCACTGCTCTGAAAAGAAAAAGGCACTTTTGCACCTTTGTGCATCTCCTTCTTGCACCAGAAACTTTTTTTTAAATGCTAAAAACATTAGCACCTCAGGGGCAAGGCAGCAATTTTTTTTTTAATTTTTTTTTTTAAATATTGTGTGGTATTTATTTCCCTCTTGGAAAAGATTTCCTGTGTGACAAAAATGAAAATTGTGTGATGTTAAAAGATGTATTTTTTAAATACATGTTCAAATAGGATGGTCCCAATTTGCTTGTCTTTAAAAGGAAATTACATTTGTAAAGCTACTTTGCTTCGTGTGCCATGCAACTTTGTTTTCCTTCTACATTTGACAGCTTCACTGGCTTCGGTTTCTGTGAGTTTTGTTATAGTCAGATTAAATGTTTCACTGATCGTTCTGGGACAATACCTGTACTGCTTTATAGACAACTGTTACAAATAATTCTCACTAATTCAGCATTGAAATATGTTCAAGACAGAGGCTTCTAAAGTGTGTTTTAAAAACTAGTGTTGGGTTAACTCGATGCAATTACATGAAGGTCCTAGTTTTGCAAGGCTTTGTAAACCCATTGTATCCAGAGTCCCGGGTACGTGTGGCAGGGGAGAAATCTGCAGGGCCTTTTAGCTGGTTTGCTCTTGCCAGGAAGTGGCACCACAAAGACGTGGATGTGTGGCCATCAGTCATGTTAATGTTCCAGCAGAAGTCAGAGCTGCAGAGAGAAATCTCACCTGCTTGTCATTAAACTCTGCTGCATTGTGGTAATCCTGTGCTGTGTCATACTACCAAGATGACTGATGAGTATTAAGCAGCAGATGAGCAATAGTAACACTTGATCATTGGTGCAGGTGCCAGAGCATTTTAACATGTATGAATGATCAACTGACTTCAGCTGCTACTAAACTGTTCATTGCCAAGCCAATAATGTTCCAAGTGCTTAGGTTAAAATCTGAGCTGTTTTGCTCAGTTCAAGAACTGGAAACTTGGAAAGGTGATTTAACAAGAATAGGGAACAGTTTTCACTTCAGTTGATGCCCTGATAAGAATCTCATCCTTAATTTGTTGCACTGGGGTAGGATAGGCTTCCTCTTGCATTTCATTCTTCAATAATTGATGAACTAAGGATACAGTGTCATGATCAACTTACATCAAGACTAAACTATTGCACTAAGTTTGCCCCTACAGCCCGTTTTGTGCCAGCACTCGTGGCCATGCAGTTAGGAGAAGAAAAAGAGATCTGTACTCTTCCAGTGGGTAAGTTGATGTACCAGCATCCTGTAGCTGGATTTAGGGAAAGATGCAGTGTGGGGAGACAGGCCTGAGAGCAAGGCTGGGAAACTACACCTGAAGTACAGATGTGTGGCTGGCCTCACATAGGGAGTGTCAAAGCCTTTGCAGTCTTTTCTCCACCTACTTCAGACAAATATTTCGCTTTGGTAAAACACTCTTTTTCTGAAACATGAATTGTGAGACCTTGGGTTGAATGTTGACATGTGTACAAGTTACATGCTGGCAAACTGACATCCCGTTGGCTTCCTCTAGATGTGGGAGAGACAGCATGGCTGCCACGATTAGGTCGATGAGGTGGTTGTTACCTTTCAGTGTACATCGGGATGCCGTCACGCTGAGATGTTCACCTTCATCTCTACCTGCACCCTCTTGAATTGTTTTTATGCACAGATGACTTGGTGTATTTAAATTTCTTGATACTTAAACTTGACTGTGGCTGTGCAGGGGTGACCCTTTGGAGCGTGTTACCCTTTTTCCTCATCCTTTGGCACAAACCTGATGTACTTTGCGTGGGGGTTCAGACACAGCAACGCCCTGTAGAGCTCTAGGGCTGCCCCTGAGAGATTTCTGTAGAAAGTGGAATTGTTACTCTGTGCTAAGAGGTGTGAAATAGTCTTCTAGATAACTGGTATAGCACCTTGTTCCTACAGTTACTTGTGTTTTAGATTATGCTAACCCAAGCCTTTCTGTACCAAAACAGGCTGTAAAGTCTCTGCTTGGCTGAACCAGGGTCTTTTGACTCTTTATGTGGTAAAAAGAGGCTCCACAAGTGAATTTCTAGGGCACTGTAGCATGTAAAAGGGATGTGATTCCCTCTCTAAGCTGTGAAAGTGGAGCAAAATTTAAAAGTGACAATCTGGGGCTAAGTACTTCTGACAGATCTGTCTATGAAATAATTGATTGGAGAACCTGATCTTTAGTTGAGCTCTTCCTGAGCTGCCTCTGGAGTGGTCAGCAGGTCTCTGCAGACCCAGGCCTGCACCTTCTCTGAACCTCCTTGTGGCCTTATCTTGCTTAATGGGGTTGCTTTGAGTTAGCAGTCACCTGTGCCAAGGCATTTCTTTATGCAAGTTCAAGCAGCTGTTGGAAAGCTTAGACTTCTTCATTCTCATGGAGCATGAAATGATTTGAAGTAAAGAAAACCCAACTTGCTAAAAGCTGAGTTTATATTGTCTCCCGCTGAAAACTTGTTTCCAGAAAAATCTCCAAGTATTAATAGATTAAAAAAAAGTTGACCTATAGTGTCCTGGGCTCTGTGCACATTGCTTTATCTGTGGTTTTATTTGATGTTCCTTTTGAGTAGCAATAAACCAGATCTTGGGTGTCCCTTGTCCGTGTCCCCTCTGCCCCATGTAGACTCTCTCCTAAAGCCTTTGCTCCCCAGCTAAGAGATCAGAAGTGATGACACTCAGAGGAAAGGGGGTTTGGGGGAGGCTTGCTTTAAACGCCACAACAAAGCCCCTAAGCCTTGCAACCACAAAATTTGGGGAAGTGGGCTTGACTTTAAACATGCCTTTTATAAAATTAAGGAAATGGTTCCATTCTCTTAAGTGTCAAAGCGTCAGTGGAGCTGGGATGACAGGTCACATGTCTAGACTATATATACAGATTTATGCCTCGCCAGGATTTTACACTTAACTTGTACTGATTCCTACCCAAATGCTTTCTAAAATATCCTCTGGAAGGCTCTGAAGAGCTGGGGTAGGGAGGGTGGTTACAGTGAAAGTAGATGGGATGCTCCATACATATGGTGAGGAACTTCCAGACTGGAAGGAGGTGCTGTTGTTGTTTCTTTGGCGAAATATCTTTGAGCAGTAAAAAGAAAACTGAAACTGGCAGGTCATAAAACATTGCTTTTACCTCTATCAGTGCCTATAAACTAAGGTCCAGAGTTTAATTTCACTTATGCTACTGAATTCAACCCAGGAATGGAAGTCCTGGCCAGTCCTTTTCATTTTCACTGGTGGGATTTCAGGCTGAAGCACGGTATTTTGTTTGAAATACAGGGTAAAATGAAATTAAGATAGTCTTGAGGAAATCAGACATGCATTTTGAGCAACCTTGTGTAGATTCAGGCCTGGAGGTTGGTGGCCTTGTCTGTGACAGGGGAGTTGGAACTCTGTGATCCTTGGGATCCTTTCCAATCCAGACCATTCTATGATTTTGCTTTACATCCTGCTGATGTTGCTGCAGCTTCACTCACAATATATAAAGTTGGCACATGTTGGAGACTTTACTGTCCCGCTTGTCTTGGAATGAAAAAGAAAGGTAATCCTTATTCAGTCTAGGGCTTGAAAATGCTTTTCAAAGCCAAAGGGAAGAATGTGGTAATGCCAAATGTTAGATTAATTTGAGATAATAATTTCATAATTCTTTAAACACATAAATCAGATTTTTTCTTTTAAAACATGAGAAGGACATAGTTGATGTTTGGTCTTTGATGTGGTGCCTTTAGTAAGAAGAATAAATAAAAGGATGAAACCCAAAACTAGTTACCTGGCATGGAAAACCAATGAGACCCTAAAAATCCAGGAATGAATATGGTGAATTTACATTTCTATGTCCAGCAACAGACCTACTGAAAGGATCTTTGTCAGTGTTTTTTGAGCAACTTTTTATTCTAGCCGAGAGTGTTTGAGGCTGGACTGACAAGTCTGCTGCTGCAGTTTGACATTTCCAGACTCTTAAACTGGGAACTGGGCGTTACACACCAGTCCCCAGTACCAGAGATGCTGCGGTACCTGTTCCCCTGCGTTCTGCGGGTTAATGCCATGCAACCGTTTGATGCTGCAAGTTGGTGTTTCCTAGCATGAGTTTTATTGCTGAAGGTGTGATTTCACAATGACCTTGAGTACCAAGAGTTAAGTTGTATTTATTAACTGGATCTAACTCTTTGGTGCCAGGAATCTAGTTTTTGGAGGAAGTGCTGAATTATGCAAATGTTCTTGGCAAATCCTCTCCGGGCGGTTCGCTACTCGGGAAGCTAAATTACTAGTGACAAAGGGTTAATACCAGACAAAGGCCTAGATTCTCCTAGCCAGGAAATACTGGATATTTGAAAAGCATGAGCTTGGATTTCCAGAACTTGGCCACCTTATAAACATTTCACAGCAGAGATTTTGGGTATGAGCATCTGTCTTGCTACTAAGACCACATAAAAACATGCTGAATTAGAGAGTTTTCACCCGTCTTCTCACAGATTTGACTCCACATGTTCTCATAAACGAGTCTCGTTTGTAGTGACATGCTGTGCCTGTCTTTTTAGAAAACTCATGACCTCTTTATATCTATTTTGTGGAAAGTGTAACTTTTTTTTCATTGATGACCTGTATAAATGTGTGTTACGAATGGAGAGGTTTAAGCTTGAAAAGCATGTTTGCAGATTACACAGCTTCATTATGGAATTTATAAATTTAACAGAGTAATATACAAGAGCATAACTATTTTCCGTAAGTAGAATGTATAACAATATATAATAAATTATTCTCCACGTAGTTCACCCACTATTTACCCTTTTACACAATTCAAACTGTGTGTTTACAGAAAGTTCAATAAATGTATATTTTGTACTATGTACAGATTCCTGGTCCCAAAGAAATGTGTGAACTTAGTTTCTAACTTAACTTTTGAGATTGTACTTTTCTTTTTTCCTTTTTTTTCCCCCCCCTTCCTTTTCTTCTTTTTTCCTTTTGGTTTGGTTTGGAACCAGTTGAACAAACTGCGTTATGCCTGTTGATGGTGGAGGCTTGCGTTGGAGGAAATGGGAATTGGAAATATTTCTAATCTACAAAAATGATTCCACTAAATAAAACAGGCAATTACATCGTGTGTGTGTATTTGAGTGGTATCCTATCAACAGTTTTCACATCTGTTTTACTGTCGCTTAATTTATGAACTTCTCAGGCCTCCTTCAGTGTTCTGATTCAGGCTAGTTATATTACAATGGAATATTGAGTGCTTAGTTGGATCATTTTTCAGCTACAGTAATAAAAATCCCCCTTTTTGCTCTTTTTTTCCCTTTACACCTTGAAAATTGGAGATAAAGCCCTGTGCATGCGCTTGGTGTTCCCCAGAGGCCACATGGCCTGGGTTTTTTCAGGAGACCCTGAGATTAATTAGGATGCCCAACTTTTAGAAAATCAAGTCACACAGAAGCAAAATATATTTGCATCTTCTGCCCTGATTAAGTACTGTAAAATACGATAGATTTTGTAATAATATCTCTAGAATTTAAGGATGCTATAGGGTAATACAGGTGGTAGGGGGATGGTTGGACTAGATGATCCTGGAGGTCATTTCCAATGTTAATGATTCTGTCAAATCTTTATGTTGGTTTTAACCTGGATGATTTGGAGGGGAAATGAGCCTATTATATGTTGTCGGTTCACATTTATCTTCCCTGGAAACCTTTGTAGATGGAGAGCTGGTAGGATTCAGACGTGGACACTACAAATCAAACCAGGGGAAGGGCAGGAGGGTCCTCTGCTGTCACCTGCGATCTGCAGCAAACTTGTCAATTTTAAACTTTCAGCCCCCATCCCATTAAGGATTAAAAATTGGAACTGCTGATTTGTCTAGCAAAATGAGGGGATATTTGCTGTGGATTAAAAATAATTAAATTGTGATGATATGACTTTTAGCGTTGGTTCATACTAATAGAGCAAACATGGGAAACAAAGTGTATTCCTTTGATAGCTCAAAGTTATAAAAAGATATTAGTATTATCCCATCTAATTGGAAATTTACATTTTAGTGTATTTTTTCTCAAAAGCCTAAGAATAACATACGTCTGAATAGCATCACTGGTTAATTTAAATGGATTTAAATGGTAGAGGTTTTTTAATCTTGATATATAATAATAAATTTTAATGTCAGTAGAGCTGTTTAGCTGGAAATGCTAGCTGTTTGTTGTAGCCAAACTGAATCAGACAGCATTTGCATGGGCTAACTTGAAAGAGGTAGAACCCCAAAGCCCAGGTAAATCATTTAATTGAATTCAGTTGTAGATTTCAGCAATAGGAGTTCATTCTAATGTGATGTTCTGAAGGAATGAAGGTGAATTTGGCGAAGAGCAGCAAGAAGAATTGTTTCCAGTTACTGATAGAAATAACTAAGACAATTATCCCTGCAAACGCACATACACAAGAGGGGCTCTGGGAGCTGAGTGACTTGGTGTATGGCTCCGAGTTGTGAGCTTGCAGACTGGAAGTTCATCAACATAGCAAGAATTCATATGTTGATTAAGTTAATTTGTTTTTACCAGTTTAAGCACAAATTTTCCAATGTTTTTACTGGAAGTGGGAGAGCTTAAAATTATCTGCAACCTTTCAGAGATCCTACTTAGCCACAGCTGTGAGAGAGGTTTCTTTTCCCAATTAGCAACAACTTCTGGTCTTCATCCTCTAAGAAAATATTTGTTACCCAGGTTTTTGATCCTATTAATCAGGACTGAAAGCTTTGCAGTGACATACCACCTAGGGTTGCCTTGGGTTAAAAGTTTGTCAAATAAACATTTAAACCAGTGAGTTTATTTGTACGATAGATTGGATGTGAAGTAAATACAATTACCTGTATGTGTTTTCTTGTCTTTACTCCTTAGAAGTGTCTGTGACACTGTCCAGTGTCCTGCCAAGTCTCTTCAGGAGGTATCATCTTGCTGAAGCTGTACTGTGGCTCTTCCCCTTTGCTCTGAAATAGTTCAGAGTTCGCTGGTGTCTTGCGAATCCATAATAGAACTTGGTGAGATCAGTCCCCTTCCTCTGGAACTCTAATCCTATCCCATAAACTGTAAGAAGGTACAGGACAAAACAAACTGTCTATAATTTACTTCAATGAAATAATTCAAGGTATGTTAGAAGCATGCAAAAAAGGAAGGCAATTAAGGAAACTAAAGCATCTCTGTTCTGGTTTACAATAAATCATAGATGAAGATCTAGACAGTAGGAATAGGAAGATATTTGGACATGGATGTCTTCCAGGTCTTTTGTAGCTGTGCTGTTTTTCCCTGCATTTCCAACTGATCCAAATAATTTTTTCCAAAAGGCCAGAAGCCTTTCAAAGCATTCCTTTAGAGGAGTGAGTTACTGGTTTTGTAGTGCTTACCTCTGTCATGGAGTCTGTTTCCTGAAGAATATGAAGTGACACTACCAACTTAGTCTTAATTCTAATGTTTTACTTCATGTTATATCTATCCATATGTGAGCTCTTCAGAGTGGTGTTGGATATTTTTTGCTGCTGTCACAATGTTTTGTTTATTTGGGGGGCTGTTTAATGCTCATCTTCAGCTATCCTACAAGACTATATACAACTGGAATAGGAAAGTGAAGTCACCCTCCAGTTGGTTCTTGTTGACTCCCAGTAATGAACTGGAGATGGGCAGGATATCAACAATCAGTTCCAGGGCTGGGGCGGGGAGAGGAAAGCAAAACAGAAGACTGATTTTAGAAGGCTTTTACTGAAAATACCAGCAATTACATGTAAAGCATGAACTGAAGTAATGAATTACAGAAATACATTAGCTTAATGCTTTTACACTCTTGCAGGATTTTCAGTGTAAAACCTCTGTTCTTCCATTAGGAAACACTGATATGTGGCCAGCTCAGTAGGCTGCATCTTGCCTCAGTTTCATGTTGAGCTGAGGGCAAGGGTCTCAATTTACCCACACCTGAAAACCTCAGCATGGGCATGAGTTCAGTGCTAGAAGAAAGCTGCTCCCAGCCACAGCCCAGCTTTTATTATCTAATAGCTAATACAAAGCTTTCATATTAAAATTTGATAAGGGGCTGTACTCACCTTATCACCTTGTTTCCAGGTAGACTCTAACCTTTAGCCTAATTTTTATATTCCCTGTGTACACAACTCAGTTGAGCCCCGTTCGGTGGTTGGCTCTTGCTCTGCGGGCCGTGAGGAACATTCCTCCTGCCACCTCTCACACACGCTCATGGTCCCTTTGGTGTTTCTTCCTTAACCATCCCTTTTTGGCCTGAAGCTGCCAGACTAAAGTCTGCAGCTCCTCTATGTGTTGTTTGATTCCCTCTTGCATCTTCTCTGTGCGTTTGCCACATTTCCTTGTGTAAGGAAGGGCACACACTTTCTTTCTACACTGCCAGGCCTTAAATAAGGCTTAAAAATAATGCTGAAAAGTTCAATTTCTATCATCTCTGCAGGCAGGACGCTTCGTGCTGCAGTGGGAACACCTCGTCTCAGCTTGCCTGGCTGCGTGTAGACATTTTATCCGTTTCCACTCAGTAGGTCCAACGTTGGCAGAGCCCTGCAGCATATGCTGAACATTCAGTCCCAGCTGAAGGCTGCGAGCTCCTTGCGTGCGTAGAAGTAAGCCCATTCATATGTTCTTGTGGCACTGAACCCGCAATTCATTTCCTCTACCGTTGCTATGGGTTTTCCTGAAAGAGGAAAGAGAAATGAAGACACAATTGCACAGTCTACATTAGCAAAGGCAGAGACAATTAATGGAGCTACTTTCGACCCTTTTTTATATTTTTGAGTTCAGTATTACTTGACTTAAAAAGGCTTTTGCACCATTGCCTGGAAAGCATATTTAGACTGGCGAACTGGTGCTGGTGTATCATGTTCTCCATGTTTGGAGAGTATGTGCTTCAATGTAATCCCTGTGCTCCAATGTCCAGGTTTTTTTAGAAGTAGTGGTCTCCAACCTGATTCTCAATTCTTTCATTTTTATCTCTTTAAAAATGTTTTTATACAGTTAGCATAAATATCTTCTGTGCTTCAAGCAGGGATGAAGAGAGCAGACTCGATGCATGTCAGTGAGCCAAGAACTTTACTAGTTCTGTTCTAATGAGGATGATGGGAACAGCTATTGCAAGCAGAGTCTCTCCCACGTAGTAACACAATCAGATTAATTTTTCAATGTCTGCTGGAGCATCATAAGTCTTAATATTCCAACTTCTTTGCCACCCAACTCCCACTCAGTGATTCTCTCCTACATTCGAGTGCTCTGCTCTCCAGGAGCAAAGCTCTTCATTCTCTCAAAGCAGAGCAGCTTTAACAAATCCTGAAGGGTGCAAGCCTAAGTGCAAAACAGGAGACCTTGGCAACTGGATGTACCAGATAAAACTCACCCCTTTTCACCAGTCCTAATTCTCCTGTACTCTTCGCTAGAGAAAACCTTAAGACAAAGACACAGGGCAGCCCAAGCCTTGGGGCCAGCTGTCTCTTTTGACATATATTTCATTAGGCAGTTGTAGTTCCTGAATTACACACGTTCTTTGTCTATTACATCGTGACCCTTAGCACAGCTGGTGATGGTTTTTTTCAAAGGGGAGGAGGAAAACTGGGGTTTGTCTATTTTGATCTCATGGATACCAAGTCTTTACAAAAAGAAAGTCAACGTTTTCCTCCTCTGGTCTGAGGAAGAGCCCTGAGAAGGGCGATTTCCATAGGTGTCTCTTTGGTAGTCACTGTGAGGCTCCTGGGCCAGGAACCCTCGTGCGTATGGGCTCAGAGAAGATGTAGCTGTTTTCCTTTTGCCATGCATAGACAGGGTCATTGACTCCATTCAGCTGAAGGCCTTCTGTAATCGATTTTCAAAACAGGCTGAGGTCGTTGCATACTGTGCCCTACGGCATCCCAAGGATTTGTAGATTGTGTGCTTTGACCTGATTCTTTTTTTCCCCTCTCTCCCAGCATCCTGAGATAGATCTGCCATGTGCTTTGTTGTCTCTTGCAAGTGTCTGGGGGAAGGGGTGGGGAGGGGGGGAGGGGGAGGTGGTAGAGATTTGATTTATTTTTTAATTAGTGCCTGGAAATCTATATGTATCTTCAGCTTTTAGCTTCCCACTGCCCAACCTTTGGTGTCATTGCCCAAAATTACAGCCATGATGGGATCTTTGCATGATGTGTTCAAACTGTTTGGGCTTGTTCTAGCAACACATTCATGTAAAAGATTTGTGAAGGCACAAGACCCAGGCCACAGGTCTCTAAGGCATAGAGAAAATACACATTTTAAGTCATGCTCCTTGCTTCTTTGATAGAGACTGCAGCCATAAGGGCATCACTTTGTGTAGATCCCTGGTTTAAGGTGATTAACTGAGCATTTCTTCTTTGTTAGGCTCAGCTCAGAATATTTTGTTTAATTTGATACCTGGGTGGGTTAAGATGTTTCTATGGACCCATCCACACACGTAGCTGATGCTTTACAGTCAAACATAGACAGAAGATACTTCTTACAGCAGAAGTTTAGCAATAAAAGACATTCCAACAGATTAAGAGTAGGGAAAATTTGCAGCCAAAAAAGAACCTTTTGAACAGGAAAAGGTACGAGTGTTTTAATCTAGATTAAATGTCAATCAGATTAATATTTGCACATATTTCATGCTTATGGTTAGTATTCAGTAGCAGTCTGAAAATAGGTTAACTGCTTTTAAAAACACCATTTAGCAAACCAACTTCTTCCCTGTAGAAATGTCAAGTGTGGTCTGTGTTTAAATGGAGTCACCCCGCTGTCAAGGAGAGACATCAGAAGTCCCAAGACCTTTACCCAAGCATGCCTACGTTCCCATCTCGTTTAGGAGCACAGTCTCTAATTGCAAAAGTGCTTTTGAAAACTGTATTAGGAATTTTTCTCCGCCAGCAAATCAGCTATTTTCTTTGCAGAAGCAAACAATGGAGAACTGACCTAAATACACACAATTATGCAGGAAATTTTGCTTTGGGGCACAGGATGGAATTGTAGGCTGGGTATGAAAGTTAATTTGAATTTCAGACTGAGTCCCAACTGTTGCAGAAGGGAGAGTCAAAGGAAACTATATTTGAGGGATTTTTCCACCCTGTTGTGAATGCTGAGTTTCCCTGCAGTAATCTCCTTTTTATACATGAGGCTTGTAAATGCTTGTAAAATAGGCTGTCACCACCGAGTTTTCTCACCCTCTTTCCTCCTGTTCTTCAAATAATTGTCTGCCTGTTCTCAGGGAGATGTCCTAGAATGGGACGGCCTCTTTCTCCTGGTTAGTGGTGAATGCTGGGTCTGGGCTGTTGCCACCAAGTCTAGCTGCTGCTGAACCAAGCAGTAGAAAATGCAGCCAGTATGAAGATGGGCTCCAGACATCTCAGCAGCAGGAACGAAGGCAAAAATTTGAGGGTCCACGCACTGTGTTTGCCTTCTCTTCCTCTTTGCAGGTGGGATGTGTTTTCTAGAAAAAAAAGCATCAAAGAGAGAAAGAAATTAATGAAAGAAAAAAATTTTTCCCCTCTACTCTGCCCTGGTCAGGCCCCACCTGGAGTATTGTGTCCAGTTCTGGGCTCCCTGGTGTAAAAAAGACAGGGACCTCCTGGAGAGAGTCCAGAGAAGGGCGACAAAGTTGATTAGGGGCCTGGAGCATCTCCCCTATGAGGAAAGGCTGAGTGACCTGGGACTGTTCAGCCTGGAGAAAAGAAGACTGAGAGGGGGTCTGATCAATATTTATAAATATCTCAAGTGTGGGGGACAGGGGGAAATGGCCAGCCTCTTCTCAGTGCTCTGTGGAGACAAGACAAGGAGCAATGGCTGCAAGTTGGAGCACAGGAAGTTCCGCACCAACATGTGGAAGAACTTTTTCACAGTGAGGGTGACAGAGCCCTGGGACAGGCTGCCCAGGGGGGTGTGGAGTCTTCTTCTCTGGAGAGATTCAAGACCCGTCTGGACGCCAACCTGTGCAATATGAGCTGGGGAGCTGCTTTGGCAGGGGGGTTGGACCCGATGATCTCTCGAGGTCCCTTCCAACCCCTACGATTCTGTGATTCTCAGTGCTCTGTGGGGACAGGACAAGGGGCGATGGCCTCAAGCTGGAGCACAGGAAGTTCTGCACCAATATAGGGAAGAACTTCTTCCCGGTGAGGGAGTCCTGGGACAGGCTGCCCACGGGGGCTGTGGAGTCTCCTTCTCTGGAGATACTCAAGACCTGTCTGAATGCCTACCTGTGTGACCTGTCCTAGGGAATCTGCTCTGGCGGGGGGTTGGACCCAATGATCTCTGGAGGTCCCTTCCAACCCCTGCAATTTCGTGAAAAACAAAGTAGTCCCATGTAATGAATGGGAAGAGGCTGGGGAATGAACTCTCTGTTCATCTCCACAGATGGTAATGTGGAATGATGAAAAAATAGTAGAGGGAACAGAATAGAAAATCAAAACATAAAAATTAATAGAAAGTTTCTAGAAAATCAAATAGAATGGATAGAAAATCAAAAGCTGGGGGTCTCCTATTAATCTCCAGGCTAAATCTCTATTCTCTGATAAGAAATTTGCATTTGCAGGGTGCTCCAAAAATCAGGATGCTGCGATAAGAGAAACCTACACCCGCAGTCTGCAACACTTCCTACTAAGCAAAAGCCTTAACCTTAGGGCTGCCAGAAGCCTTTCCAAGGGGAGTATGTCTCTAATTCTGCTCTCCGGCTGTGAAGCAGCGCTGCTTCTTCTAAGAGAGTCAGGCAGTGAGAGGTGGTGACTTGGGACAAAGAGAAGTGCTGGTATAATGCCTGGGAGGGACGCAAACTCTGAAGACTCTGAGATTGCTGCAGTGCAGCTTCTTGCCTGTTTCTGTGCTCTCCCTTTCATCAGCTGAGGAAAACCTCTAAAGGTAGTGGCGGGGTGGCCTGGGGAAAATGCAGAGAAACAGGCAAACAAGACCTGGTGATGGCTTATATATTGTATAGAGGAGTCATCCCGCTGGTGGGTCTGGGTCCTACAGTGCTTGTTATCAAATCTGATTTGGAGATGGGCAGTTTTGTTCCTTTTTTTACTATTCCTTGTCCATAGGAGAAATACCTACTGCATTACATAGGAAGGCCGACACTGTTATTTCACATGCCCTAGAAGAGAAGTCTCCCTTGAGACAATTATTTTCCTGTGCTCCTGGTTTTAACTGGCTAACACCAGTATCAGTGAAAGAACATATGGTCCCGGGCATGGCCAGGTGTCCTGGGAGCTCCAGAGGTTTATAGAGAGAAGGCGGAGGTGCTAGGAAGGAGGGACAGGTCTTCATTTGCCCCAGAGTGAAGCCAAAATTCCCTGCATTGCAAGCTACACCTGTGGGCTGTAAACATATGTTGCTGATGCCTTGATTTCTTTAGGAATAATTGTGTTTGGCCCCACTTAGGTCTTGCAGTTTGTACAGATGGAGGATATAAAACCCTAGTGATGTAATGTCTTCATTTGAAACATCTGCCCACTTCCTCCTCCAGCCTGTGGGTCAGAGGAACCCCAGAAGAAAAGGCTAAGGACATTCCTCCTGCCTCTGTCTGATTTCTGCCTTGATAGGGCTCAGGCCAATGTTGCTTCAATTAATTTATTTTCTTTCCAAGCACATGTTTCAGAGCACTTCAAAAGCTGGGTTCCCTAATCTTTGGTAGATCAGCATGAGTCAGAAACATCTGCAGGAAGAGCAGAAAGGTGCCTCCATAGCGTATTTCGCAGTAAGGAGTGGGGCACATTTGTGTGAGGAGGAGCAGTGCTCTGGGTGGGGGGAAAGGTCAGTCAGCAGAAGGGGCTTTAGCAGCAGGTTGTGCTGAGTCCAGCACAGCTGCCCATTGGTGCAGCCCAGCAGCTGCCCAAGGCTGCTGTAAGCTGCAGCGTTAGGGACGTGCGAAGGAAATGACTGATGTGCTGCTGCCCTCCCCTGAATTTTCTCTGTACATTTGGCAGCAGATTGGAAACGGAAAGAAATAGAAACATTATAAATAATAATTATTATTATTATTATTATTACTATTACTATTATTTCCTTTATTAGTCTTTATCTCAACCCACAATTTTCTCTCCGTTCTCAGGGAGGAGTGAGTGAGCAGCAGTGTGGTGCTTAGTTACTGGCTGGGGTTAAACCTCGACAGCCCTAAATCAAGCCCTGGAGTACATCACTGTTGCACATGTGATGTGTGAGTCATGATGTTGTGTCCTTCCCTGGTGCACCTTTCTCTGGTATCCTGATTGGAGGTTAGACTAGAAGCAGCAAATTTGAGGCAGGATCACAACAAGGCATGGCCAGAGTATACCGTTTACTCATTGGGAACCAGGATTGCTTCTGAGAAGAAGTGACCAGGGATCCCACTGCCTCACCTCTCAGTCTAGATGAGACAAGAGAGGCTGGGGGTGGTAGGTTGGAGTTGACCAAGGAGGAGTTTCTCCCCTCTTGCATCCAGGACTCATTCAGCCTTTTGCACATGCCAAGAAGCAATGAGAAACAATGGGAGAGCCAGTGTTTGCCTGGCATCACTGTCTCAGTGGTGTTATTTGCCTTTGTGTGCGATCTCTGACTTTGAGGTTTTTCTGGGCAGGACAGACAGGAGACACCTTTGATTTAGATGGGTGAAAAGGGATTGTGTTTGCAAGTAGCCTCGCATGCGGTGGCATGTGTTGTACATAGCCAGGGCTAGCGGAGAGCTCTCGGACTCCCTTCATCCTCCAGTTCATCCATGCCTGGACTTGCTACATTAAACCAGATCAAAGGACAAGAGCTGAAACCCAAAATAACGCTGCCCCTCACTTTCCCCTCATTACTGTTGTCACTGTCTGTTTGTTTTACAGCAGAGCTCAGGGGCATGTGTCATGGATCAGCCTTGGCCGCACACAAAGGGACAGTCCTGCCTGGGTGAGTGCAACAGGCATATTCCAGGAGCTTCAGTGAATCAAAAAGGCAGCGTCATGGGTGCCACGAGACTGGAGTTCTCACAGCATTTCCATTACCCCACCTGATCCTGAGTGCAGCCATCAGCAAAGTTCAGGGCAACTCTGTGCTCAAAAGGCCAGACCACGCAGTCTGAATCAAGCAGCCATGGGGCGATCTCTGTTAGCAGCTGGGAAGGCAGCGGGGTGAAGGCTGCTTGAGTTGAATACCAAGGACCCTGTCAGCTAAAATCTTTCATTAATTTAAACTTTAAATAGCACCAGCAGCATTTACCCAAAGGGACAGCACAAAACAGCGTGGTTGGGCTGCTGCAGGTGTAGCTGTCTGCCAGCACCGCTGCCATGCTCACGGTTTTTATATGACCCAAGCCTTCTGTCACCAGAGACCCTGCAGTCAACTCTGTACAGTCACCTGGGGTTAGAGGCAGGGAGCACTAATACCCTTTGTTCACCGGGTAAATTCTATTTCCCTCTCCATTGTGCCGTGCCACTTGTCAATGCAACGTTACACCCAGGGTAGGAGACCTGCACAAAGAAACTTCAGTGAAGGCTGGCAAATTACAATCCTTGACTTGTGAAAGGGGACGTCACCAGAGAAGGGTTGAAGCAATGCACCTGGTGTAAATAATTACATGCTTGAGGTGGGGGAGAGGGCTGAAGGCAAGCTAAGTGCCAGGTGATTGTTTTGGATGGCAAAGGAAGGACTTTTCATGCGGGAAGAACAAATGCCTGGCTCAGGAGTCTGCTGGTGATGGAATGATTAATCTTTTCTCTTTTCCTCCTCATTCTTCCCTTGACTTTTGGAGGGTTTTGTTCATCCTCCACTCCCTCACCTTTTTGTTCTCATTTCCCAGAGCAACACCTGGAGGTAGGAGCTGCCTTAGGAAAGGAACCCCACGGTGGCTTATTCCAACCAAGATTGTATTACAAATAACCTGGGTCTTCGCTTTTTCCAGGACTCCTTTGATCTGCAAACCCCCCTCTAAATGTTTGAATCAGGAATCTGACTGCCAGGGAATTTGCTTTACCAGTTGTATTTCTTCTTAGACCTGCAGCAACGATGCTGCGCTCAACTGAGGTGAGCGGTGCTGGTGGTCCTCAACTTGCATTGAGATGTGTAATGCAGCTGAGTTAAGCATGATCAAAACTCTTTCTTGGGAATATTTTGTGCCTTCTCCCACTGCAGGAATCAAACAAGCTCATACTGGTGAAATAAGAAATACATAACCATTCATTCTTGGGAGACTAGCGCTCTTTCTTTTGGAAAGGAGAGAGGAATGGGATTTTTAGGGGCCTCTGTGTACACCCTGGTGCTCAGTAATGTTTGTTGGGACAAAAATTATCATTTAAAAAGTAGGTTTTGTTCATCAGAGCCCTGAGTGTGTAACCTTTCCAAAATGTATGTTTAATTTGCATTCATCCACATATGGAATTTCATGGGCTTGTATTGCTAGTTTTGGGTAATTTGGTAAATTAAAACATTTCCCTGTGTAGCATGCCTTGATATGTATTTCAATATGTCTTACCTGCTAAATAATTATTACTGATATAAGAAAGAACTTGACATGAGAGCAATATGGTTTAGACATATCCAGGATATTTCAATGGTATTTTTTAAGAATTTGAATTCTAATTTATATTTAAGCCTTATTTCTATCAATGCTTATACAGTACTTCAAAGAAAATGGTTGGGCTACACTTGCTTCTGTTTCTACGTTATATAATTTCTATTTTTGTACTGTATTATTGTGTATTAATTGATACTTATGTTTTGATTACATGTGTAATCAATCCAAAACTTTCATCCCAGTTCTATCCCTTTTCCCCATGCTGGTGGGAAGAATGGTATACCTGTACTCTGTTTCTCCTATCCTATGGGTTGTGCCATAGTGAGCTACACCTTTCCAAGTATTGTTTTTACTTATACCAGTTGGTTTTGGACTGATACAGAAGCTGCAAACAATCCTGTGCCTCCAGAAGAGAACATTAGGAGTTGCCAGGATGCTTCCATGCCCGTTCTAAACACAGGTAATACAAAGGAGGACATCCTGAGGCCAAATAGAATCATAGAATCAGAGTGGTTATGGTTGGAAAAGACCATCTAAATCACTGAGTCCTACCGTCTATCCAGCCCTATGAGGCCCAACACTAGACCATGTCACCAAGTACAACATGTACTCTTCTTTTAAATACATCCAAAGTTGGTGACTCAACCTCCTCCCTGGGCAGCCTGTTCCAATCTCTGACAACCCTTTTGGTAAAGAAATTTTTCCTAATATCCAACCTAAACTTCCCCTGACACAACTTCAGGCTGTTTCCCCTTGTCCTGTCACTAGCTACCAGGGAGAAGAGACCAACCCCATCTCATTACAACCACCTTTAGGTAGTTGTAGAGAGTGATGAGGTCTCCCCCCAGTCTCCTTTTCTCCAGAATAAGCAATCCCAGATCCCTCAGCTGCTCCTCATATGATTTGTCTTCCCACCCTTCACCAGCCTTGTAGCCCTTCTCTGAACACAAAGCTTTCATTGACTTCCCAGTGGTGGAGTCATGAAGGGGCTGGTGAGCAGGTCTCTCTCCTGGGGTTCAGGGAAATCTACTGTGTGCTGCTACTTTTCCAGATGAGTTTTTTCACTCTGAAATGAACAGCATGATAGAACAGGCATTGTGGAGATAAGAGTAATGATGGGAGGTAACTCAACCCATTAGCAAGGATCATTTGTAACTCCTTAAACCAGAGAAATGTAAATTCTGAAACAAAGCTGTTTATTTCCATCTCATCTTCTTTTCATGTGACTCATTTTTCAAATGTTAATACAAACCACCAGAATAACAGTATTATTGCACATTTTACTACTATGTGGGGTTTTTTATTCATTTGTTTATCTATTATAGTGCTTCCCTCTCCTTCCCCCCTTCCCCTTTCCCCCAGTAATCGCTGCAAGTCAAGGGGAAAGAGTCATGAGTCTGGCAAAACCTGTTTCTAACTCAGCAAGTGAAATCCTGCCCCCACTGACACCACGGGCACATTTGCATTGCCTTCATTTGGGCCAGAGTTTCACCAAATACTGAGTTTAAAATCTGGTTTTGTTGGTTATTTTGGAATAGGCATCAGTGAAGAAGAGATTCTGGAGAAGAAAAAACTCAATTAAGTGGGACCTGTTGCCCGAGAGCAAGAGTAAAAGCATATGCAGGCTGGGGACTGGCCCCTTTGAAACCTGAAAAGCAGCAGTTAAAGGTTAGTGAATCGCCTGCTTTACCACCCCAAATCTGAAGCCACTTGGAGGAGCCAACATAGAGCTCTTGCCTGATCCTTAACAGCATCCGTGGCTGTCTTATTCAGCATGCAAGATCCACCTTCAAAAACATGCTTTAAAAATAATTTCTTTTTTTAAAAAAAGAAGCCCCCTTTAAGAGCATTTTATTGCTTTTCACACTTAAAAAAAAAAAGTCTGGAAAAGCAGAGAGGCTGGGCAAGCCTGGCTATTTCCCCACTCACAATATTATTTAGCTCTTGTCATGCTCTGTTTCTTCGTGTAGCCATCACGAGTGACTAATGCAGCACCACAGCGCCTGAGCGCGGCTCTCCCTGGGGCTGGGGATCTCATGTCAGGGGGGGGTACGATCCAATTCACATCGAGATGGATACATTAAATCTTTTCACTCGATGCCTTGTCAAGAAAAGCCGATCTGCCTGCTATCAAATGCAGGGAGAGCGCCCCAGCCCATAGCAGCAGTTTTATGTGCTCATTGATACAGAATAGATTGTCAGAAAACATCTCGGGCGTTGTTGTCAAGGTCAATAATACTGATCTATTTTAGCACCACAGGGGGGTAAAAAAAGGAATTCTGTCAAGATATGACCTTTAAAAGACCTCGTCTTTGGAGAATCAAAACATTAGAATGTGGAAAGGATGTTATGTTGTTACCTTTGGGCTTATCTGAGCTGGCAGTAATTATGCTCGTTAGCAATGAAATAGCTCAAGAAATTCTTGGGTTAGGAGCAAGATGATCCAACCAAAAAAAAGGCCAGGAGTGCACTAATTTGGTGAGTTCACGTAAAGAGGTTTAAAATTCATTTTTCCAGCTGTGATTTTAGCAACATTTAACTAGCTTTCCTTTCATGGGGCGCAGAGATAACACATCCAGCCACGGTCGCCCTCCCGCTCCCATCACCCTACCCTCCTTTTCTGCTGGTTCCAAACCAACCCTTTGGTCTTCGCAGCAAGGACTGCATCTGTGTGTGCACAGCTCGTGGGTCTCAGATGGGATCTTTGTGCACCATGGTGCCATGAAGCATTCAGTAGCATCATACACAACGTGCCTGCATGTTGGACAAAGTCTTCAGCTAAGGAAAAGGCAAAGCAGAGGCAGTGGCAGGAGTCCTACCAGACTCAATGTGTTTGCTGGAAGCAGTTCAGATGGTTTAATCTCAGTCTATACTCACTGCTGGGCCAGATTATGGTGTTGGTATAGATACAAGGACTGAGTTCTTTACCTTTTATACAATCCTTCTCAAGTCCCTGAGGTTGGACTTTAGGGCAAACACTTTTCTCCAGTCCTCTGTTGAATGAAAGCAGACTTCATTGTGCTATTTTGCAACTTAATGCTGCTAGATGTGGATAAGAACATGACCTCCCAACCTTTCTTTAGGTATACAATTATTTCATCACTGCTTTTCTTCCCTTTAACACAATGAAGATAATTGGGGATGGAGCTGTATGTCTTAACCAGCGATTCACTGCCAAGCGCTGTAACTCACGCATGACATTAGCCACTATCTGCAGACAGTATTGTGTCCAGTAAGATCTGATACACAAAATCACCAGGCTAGTTAGCCTTACTAGGGAATAGAGGTAGGAGAAGAACAAGTGTATAGAGCAGGCAGATTTTCCAGCCAGCATAAATAAGTCGTTGCCTACTTTGCTTCAGGGAGCTAATTTTTCATGTGCCACCAACACTGGCTTTTTCGCTTGACTTGATCTGTATTGTGGCATATGCAGCAAGCCTTTCTGCCTTCCTCTGTACTACATTTATTTTAGGCCAGTAGAAATGCATCTCTGGTAATCTGGAGAGAGTTTAAAGGTCCTTCATGCATTCTCTTAAAAAGCTGGCTTTACGGTGACCGCGGAGATGCCATCCTGTAGCCTGGCAGCAAAATCCCACCTGTTTCTGAGATCTAGTGTCTACCTCAATCGTAGTGCATGCCACTTGCCTTGGCCGCTCTCTTCAGGGTCTCATCCTCAGCAGTTGCAGTGGCAATCACGGTTCTTCTTGTCTCTAGTGACTGAACAGAGGATTAACATTGGCTGTTCCCATAGGTTCATCCATAAAAAGTATCCCAAAGAGGTAGCTCATAACACTTTTTAACCTCCTTGAAATGCGAGTAGTATTAGGGCTTCAGAAGTGCTGGCAGAATCTATTCAGCAAGTTCCTTTCATACTGCAAGGTAGGCAGTGCAGAGCTACTGGGAGCATCTCTATCTTCATGACATCATCTGCACACAAGCTACGGAAGCTTTGAACAGTCTCTCTCGTTCTCACTGTCCCAAGGCCTCCATCAAATCTCATGTTACATGTGGGATGGCTGAGCATGGGACTCCCTTGGAGTGGGGAAGTTTTAACCATGTGAAAAGGGAGCTTTAACCATTATTTTACTTGGAAGTTACAGGTTTCTTACCAGTCATAGGAGAGATCAGAAACTGCAGCTATATGATTCCTGCTTGGATGGGAGGACATTTGGGAGACTAGAGACAGTGGGGATCTTCCCTGTTGGACAGGGAGCAAAGATGTACTTTTACACAGTTCGCTGGAGTGGAGAGTCTCCTCTGACTTCCCCATCTTTTAGTATAAATGTGAGATACTGGGTACTTAGGACTCCGTTGAAGGAATGTGTGCTATGGCATTTGCCTTTTTGCACAGGTAGGCAGTGTTGCATGATTAGGGACTTTCGGCAAGAAACTGGCTCAGAGATCACTGTACCTCCTCTAATTTCAGGTTGAAAATAATATCTGAAATTAATTTTCATCCCAAGTCCCTTGCTCTTCATCACTTAAATACCTCTGGGAGAAGCCAGACTAAAAGTTACTGCTACTGATGCTCTTCAGAGCTTCAACTTGGCCCTTTGCCTGCAGCAAAATCCCTGTCCCAGCTTTGTCCCGTGCCAGGTTCAGTTCCATGCTGTATTGCAAAATTCCTCTCTCTTACCTTTTGGAGCAGGGCAATGACAGCGTTCAGTTGGAAAGTATTTCTTGGGTCACTGAGCTAAACTTTCCACCACAGGGAACCAAGTCCTGTAATCCTGTTGATAGACAAAGGCATACACAAGAAGTGAAATGGCTATTAGTCTTGTTGGATTATCTCCTAGCATATAAATGGACAGACATATAAATGGATGACTCAGTCCAAATAGTGAGTAATCACAAGATAGCAATATTTCCATACCTTGGGAAAGTCTAGTCTCTGTGTGCTGTTTGGTGTCAGCTGAGATGAAAAATGGTGGGTTTAGTAGGTCAGCTAAGATACACCCCTGCAGAAACACAGCTTTGATAAAGCAAGCAAACGCGTGCAGTGCTGCCTAACAGGAATATGCCATAAACCCTGTGCATTATACTTTCAAAAGAGAGACCATATGTACAATTACATGATAAAGTTTAACAGAATCTGTGAGCTCTGCCAGTGTCCTGAACCATGAAAGCTGTGGATATTTATAAATGTCAACGAGATCTCCAGTGAAACCCTAACGTTGGTATTTACTTCGGGACTTCATTACTATTTATTATTGTATAAGATCACAGATTTGAAAGTATAAATAGATGGAGGAATTTTCTGTGGACAGCAAAAGCATGATTTGGAATATATGCGTCTGGGAGGCAAGTGGAATCTCTGATGCACAGGAAACATTAAACAAAGGCTTTTTCTTGGAAATCTTTTTATACGCTCTAGTTCAGTTTATATTTCTGCCATCACAGGCAGGGCCCAAGCACAGGCAAGGAAGAATTACATAACTTTTGTTTATATTTCCATTATTTTAGTTGATGTATTTAGAACAGCTTGATAAATTAATCATGACTCGTGGTCCAATTCACAAAAGTTTGTCGGCCAGTTTGCATTCCTGCGTTTGCAGAGCTTAAAACACGATGCACTTAAACTTGGGACACTCAGCAAATTGTCTCTCCATTGAACCTAACCTGAGCCAAGCGCTTCCCGCCCTACAACACCCGCTCACGGAGCACTACGAACCAGAAACTCAGTGTAAGCAGCGCGTGGTTACTGTGGCAAGAAGCTTTATGTGAGATGAAAGATTTGCCTTGTCAGTGGAGCTACTGGCTGACTTCTGTCTCCCTCCCCCCACCCCCCATTCAAGCTTAAAAAAAACCCAAGGGTGACCATCGTGTCATTGAGAGAATTACACTTCAGATCTAGTCACGCATGAATACGTTTGGATGCATTGTTGTTGGGGGATTTTACCAATGAGCTATCTTCTGCATATTTCCTTAAATAAAATGAAAAATTCTAGTAGGAGTAATTTAGGATCTAAAATTATGCTTGCCTCATTTTCCTCTACTACTCATTACCCACATTTCTCTTCATTTCCTGGAATTTCTAACTTACCCTCTAGTTTATATACGTTCTTCAGATCATCTGTCCCCAGAAGTAAATAAGGTTCAACTTCAAAAAGTGCAAAAGAACTTGTCATTTTCTCTCCAGGTTTCCAGCCGCTTTAGCTCCTTCATATTATCTCCCTGACCTCACTGTCAATTCTCATGTATTCTCCCTGGCCCTACGAGCAGTAGCAGCTCATGACATTGCAGCACCGTGTCACAGCTCGTTCCGACTTCAAGGCTGCCCCCCGCCCCCATGCCAGATGCTGCTGGCCATCCTATTTCATGAAGCACATTGCAGAGGGCTTCTTGCACAGCAGAAAAGCTATGAGCAGCTGGGGACCGCCACTCTGCAGGTTCCTGAGTGGTCCTCCTCAACCCTTGGCTGATGGGGCATGCCAAGCTGTTAGCCCTCCTCTTCAGTTTCGTATCACATGCCATGGTGTGATAGACAGCATCAGCTTGTGATTATTTTCAATGCACAACATGGGCAGCAAAATGGCACACAAAGCTCCTCTGTTTGCCCTGGTCAATACATTTCAGCACCATGTTTTTCAGGCACCATCTTCTTGGCTCCAGGAGGGACTTCCAATACCTGAAAGGTACCTATAGGAAAGCTGGAGAAGAACTATTCTTGAGGGCATGTAGCAATAGGATGAGGAGTAATGGATTTAAACTAGAAAAGGGGAGATTTAGGTTGAATATTAGGAGAAACTGTCTCAATACAAGGGTGGTGGATCACTGGAACAGGTTGCCCAGCGAAGTAGTAGAGGCCCCATCCCTGGAGATATTCAAGGTCAGGCTTGATGGGACTCTGACTGACCTGATTTAGTGAAGATGTCCCAGCTTACTGCAGGGGGGTTGGACTAGATGGCCTTTAAAGGTCCCTTCCAACCTTACACATTCTATGATTCTATGATTCTTAAGCCAAGAGTTCCCAATTTGCAGGCACCAGAGACAATCATCATCCATCAAATTCTTTTGGACCAACCAAACCTACACCTCCACTGGAGGATTTAGAAAATCTCTGAACTTGTAGGGAAAATGTTAAATATATATGCAGAAACACTCCACCAGTAGCAGGACTGAAGCTCCTGATGTGTTAAACAGAGAGTACCAGGCAAAACAAAGACAAATTATTAAGGAGTAGATGCCACCTTCATAGGCAAGCCAGTGTCTGAGGGGCAGGGAGACAATACACAACATGCTTTAAGAACAAGAGAGAGGACTCAGCTGTGAACCCCAGAGCTCAGCAGGGGCCCTAGGTAAAACAGGGAGCAAGATGTAGCTGCAAAACCTCTCAGCCAAGATAAATACCAAATAAACAAATAAATAAATGATGGTTCAGCTATTTCATAAAGTTGTGGATTACATAGATTTAATTAAGTTGTTCATAAAAAGTCTTTTTGCCATTAACAAAATTAAACATTCCAATTTCTGTCAGAATTTTTCATTTTAAGTTTCCTCAACTTTAAGGAAAATTATGTCAAGGAACTTTGAAGAAAACAAAGCTTTCCACTTCAAGTTAAAAGATTTAATTAAAACTACAAATTAACTTTGTAATTTAAAGAATCTGGGAATCCTTTTATAAACACAAGCTATGATCTCAATAGACAGGGTGTATGGAAAGAGGATTGGGCCCATATGGTCTAATTCTTCTCTTGGCCCAGAGCAGTGTCTCAGGGCACTGAGCAGGAGTATCAGCTTCCTCAGGGTAGACATCTATGGAATCCACCCCATCCTAGTAGCACCTGGCCCATCAGCAACTGCTTATGGATGATGAAGCCAACCATCTTCTAGAAGGAAAAGGTGGTGAGTGAGACGTTCTGGGGGATGGGTATGCAGCAGCAGAAGGAAGAACAGATGCTCTAATTCAGATGTACAAGGAGAGGCTGGAGTGCAAACGATGGCTGAAGAACAAAATGCTGTAGGGGTCAAGGGAATAGAAGACTGTAATCATTTAGTAGTGTACATTATCAACTCATCCATCATCTGCTTTTATTATGGCGTATGCTTGACTCAGTTGGGAGGAACATGTGCGCTCAACCAAGGCCTGGGCTGAAGCACAATACCATGTGTACTACATGGGCAGTGGTGATCTACAGCTATTAGTAGGTAAGTTTATTAATGTTTGCATTTTTTTCATCATGAATGGGTCATAAAGCATGTTTATTGTTCTTATGACTACAAAGACAAGTGTTAGCTATTTTTTGAAACCAGTAGTCTTTCTACAAGTGACAGGTGACTTTGGGCTGACCTTGGGTTTGGGACAAACATTTCATTTCAAAAGATGCATCCAAGAGGTAAATGATGGGAATGCTGCCACAAAGCTTGTTCATAGCTGTCAGCTTTCCACCAGGGACAAAGTTTCTATGTATCCTTGTTAAATTTTTAAAAATAAAATAAATGGAAAAATACTGTAATCTGGGCATGTTGGCACGTCTCAAATTGTATTGAGTGCAAATACCTTAAATATAGAGTTGTAAATAGGGCCACAGCACACAGTAAAGAGACTGTGGAGTGTTTAACATGCTACTTTATTCAAATCAGCAAGTCCCATTATAGTACATTAACGTAATGTCTTCTGTCAGAGTCTTCCTTCTGTGCTTCGTTAGAGCGCCGTGTCTCTCAGACACACAGCTGCTGTTTGCATGAGGTATTAGGAGCTCTCTCTCAGTGAAAGGTACTATCTGCATCAATTATTTCCATTTCAGCTGTGCTGGGGTGAAAGTCAGCAACTGCACGCTGTTGTTAGATCTCCCACGTGCCCTGCAATCCAGCCAGTGAAAGCCAAAATACCTATAAGTTATCTCTTCCAGTTGTTTTTCCTGCAGGCTTGAAACATAAAATATCATTGTGCCTGTAGCTGTTGTGTTTAACCACAGGCAGAGGAAATGCATCACCTGCTGAAGACGCTGTTGTGTCAGATTGTTATTGTGATCTTTGACATCTGGTGAGAACCAGAAAGTAAAATGGAGAAAGATCAAGCATGACCTTCACCTGTCTTGAATACATTGTCCACCAAATGTAGACAGGTTTTTTTTTAAAAGAGATTCAGGCTTTGGGACATTTATATTAACACTTTTTTTTTCTTTCTGTTTTCTTTTTTTCAAGAGAACAGGATGGCATCTCTGTGCTCACTGTAAAAGCCTGAATTTTGAGAGGGTGTCTCAGCAGTTCGTAAAAAGCCATGTCCCTGTATTGTCTGGTAAGCTGGGAGCCTGGAAAGCTCTAGTCACTGCAGATGATCTTGGTCCACAGCCTAGGTTCTCGCTTTCACACAGGAAACACATCATCTTGGATGGGACTTAAGAGCCTGGGGAGATGGCAAAGTGCAATGAAAGCAGCGAATGGCACGACGTTTACATCAACTTCTTTACTACTGGGTACGTTGTCTAGGAAAGTCTTGGGTCTCAGTTTTCCAAGCATTGCACTGGTGGCAGAAAGGGCTCAACCCATGTTAGTAACACAAACTCTCTTTTTCCCAACCTTCAATACCCTCCTTAGAAACTTCCAGCTTCATGGGACCTTTTAAAGCTGACCTCTGTAGGGAGGGTGTCTCCAACAAGGCCACATACCATGTGATTGTTATTCCATAGATCATGTGGCTCAGCTAGAGCGTGTCACAGGGCAAAGACCTTGTCAGCTCACTGTAAAATACCAATTTGCAATTGGCAGCAAATAGTAACAATCCCTAATAAAAAGGCCCTAAAAGGCACAATGCAGGATTGGGACCCAGGGCTAGAGACTATTGGAAACCTGTGTGTAGGACTTAAGAGCACAAGTAACACCTTTTTTTAGGATATCTTAACCGACTCTGCAATAGAAAAAATTAAACAGGTTCATTTAGAGCAACTTTTATCAAAACTAGATTACAACAAATAAAAATCTCTCCCCTCATACAAACCTCAGGCAAATATAATCCTAGGTTTTCCCCAACTTTGAAAAAGTGAAATGATTGCAGTTCCATAATAAATATTTTAAATACCACTGATATTTAAAGGGGTTTCAACCTCAGCTTTCACTGTCAAGCTGCTAGCACTGAAAGAGGGAAAAAAGGCATAACTTATAAATAAAATTAATTTAAAATAACACCAAATTTACACTGGGAATTCTTGGCAACTGGCATGTGACCTCTTCCAAAGTGTGTGTGCTGTTCTACCATAGCCACATCCTGAAAGATCCTGGCCCTTCCCAGGACAGACTGGGACCCACACCAGTATAAACAGGATCCCCTGGCTTCCTCCGTCTACAGACTGGGACCAGCCCTAATCCAAACTAGATCCTGTGATCCCCTACCAGTACAAACTGGCCTGTGTAGCCCAAAGGACCTGAGCCTGAGGGCAGCTGGGTGTGCTGATGTTTTGTTTTAGTGCTGCGCTGTCCTGTGAGGAGCAGGGAGTTGGGTTTGGTTGCGCTTACAGATCCCTCCCAACTCGAGATCTTCTATGATTCTATGATCTCAGGTTTAGGGAAATTCATCCTGTTTCCCCTTGGTGGAAATCCATCCTTTTGCACAGCTCTGTGTAGCAAGTGTGAGCAGGTGACTTTGCAAACCCTGTAGTCATCCCTGCCCTTTCTAACATATACCTCCTACGTAGCTGGCATACATCATACTCTATTAATTATAAACTCCAGGGCTTTAAAAAGCCACCTTTTCAGTAGCTGAGATTAGAGTCAGCCAGTTTTATACCATAAGATGTTTTTATTTCTCTTTTTATAACTAAGTCTGTGACCTTTGAGGCTGAAACCTGTTTTGGAGTATCATTGCATGTATTGTTGCTACTACAGCAAAGAGAAGCAGGCGGATTCCTATTAACAGCAGCTCAGCCACAGCATCCCGGTGAAGCCGAGGTGGTTTAATCTAAAGGGATTTCTAAAGGGATTGTTGCAAGCTTTAAAACTCAACACAAGAGGGCTCCAGTTCCTTTTGTCAGGCAAAAAAAAATCACAGCTGATGAAAGCACAGCAAGGCTGAGAGGAGCAGCTCCCTCATGGCATAGTGTTGGAGCTTGGTGACAAAGAGCAGCACGTAACTGCTGGCAGAAGGTATCTTGTCTGTACCTAGCTCGCCGTTCCCCCCGGGGATGGAAACTGAAGAGCCTGGAAAAATTGCTGCTGGAATGTAGCTGTAAAAATGAATGAAAATCCGTGGTGTGTGAAAGCCTAAGGTTTTGTGCTTTGACAGATCATGGCATGGTCAAGAGAAGTTCACCCTGGCTGCTCCAGTTCTTGCAATCTGCAGCCAGGCTCAGCCTTCACCCCCTCCTCATACACCAGCTCAGGACCAGGGAGGCCAGCAGCCTGCGCCGCCATTAGCCCTGCTCTGTGGGCAGGAGAGCAGGTGGCTCTGAGGCCACCAGGCTCCCCGCTCAGGAAGACACAGCTTCCCATCTCATCTGAGGGGAGCTTGTCTCAGCAAGTCGTGCTTTCCTGAAGCAGTGCTGCAGCTGCATCCCCGTGGCCTCCAGCGTGTCACAAGCCCTGCCTTCATAGGCTGGGCTTTGCAAGGTGAAAGAGAAGACCTGTCAAACAAGGGCTTAAATCAGAGGCATCCTAAACGTGAATATCAAGGTTGTTATGACATAGATTCGACTTCCTAACATCAACCAGTATAAAAGTAGATTTGCCACCTTCCCTAGTTCTTCTTCCAGAAGTTGGACTCGATGACACTTACGGATCCCTTCCAACTCAGTATATTCTATGATTCTATGATCCTATGATTCCTGGGGAGAAGTAGTGTGGCCTAGGGTCTGCAGCCATGGCTGGGGAACTCAAGTGCCTTTTCCCATGTTCTTGGTTGTATGATTACTTCCTAAATGACCAGGGGACTGATCATTCCTGCCTGTGAAAAGGAGACAGCAGTGCTGCCATTGTAAAGTGCTTTGAGATCTCCTGGTGAGAAGAGTGCTATATAAGAGCAGTGCTTTACTGTTGTTAGCACATGTGGAAATCGCTGCTGAAGCATCTTCTGGGAAGAGCTGACCATGCTGGTGCCTGCTCTGCCCTAGCAGACTTTCTGGGGCTATGTTCTTTTCCTCAGCCTGCTTTGGGAAGGCTGCTCCAGTGAAAAATAGTTGGGCAAACACACTGCCATCTTCATCTGCACAAAAAGCAGCTACTCTCTGGGGTCAGGCCACTTGCTAATAGTCATAAAGAGGAAGGAACTGCATATCTGCTAGAAAATGAGTGGACTTCAGAGGAAGGAAGTAGGAAAGACATTGTCAATCATCTCTGAAAATAGCCCACAAAAGAAGAAAGGAAACAGATTTCAATCATTTCTGCATCTCTTCTCTCATTTGTGCTTAGAAAATTTTATTCCAAAGCCTTTATAAGGCATATCTGCTTTTGAGGGAAGATGTTTAGAGCCTGCCACTGCTTTTCTGTGCTCGAAAAGCATTTGAACTGTTTTGATTGATACCAATAATTATTTCCCTTGTGTTTAGTTTCTAGCCTGTGTGTCTAGTGCAAGAGGCATCCCGTGGAAGCACTGCATGCCAGATAGTAACTTGTTGCACTCAGGAGGGATGAGGGGTTGGGGGGCAGGGGAGAGCACTTCTCTGCAGCTGGCAGGTTTCAACAACAGGTTTGATTGGGCTGAAAGCTGTAGCCAGCCGGAGTGAAACCATGCAGCACTTCATGTACAGACCAGGAGAGTATGATCAGGCTGGATGTGAGGAATGAGGCTAGTAATAATCATCAGGCTAATAATACCTAATAGAATGAAGTATTAATTCTTAATTTGAAGCACCGCATGAAACATGTCCACGGTACTCTTTTGAGGACTCATAGTTGCACCTTGACAAAGCTCACAGTGTGATCATAGCAACACTGATTTTTAAAGACTTTCTGACTGTTCTCAACCCTGGACCAGCAGCATGAAGAGGAAAGCCCCACTTCCACTCATGTTTGAATGAGGTCTCTAAGTCATCTTAGTTATCACGCAGATCTAGCCAGTGGCTTGCCTCACTAAGGTCTCTGTTTTACACATCCTCAGCACCAGAACATGCCCCTGGAAGATGGATGCTCTGTCACCTTCTGCTGTCTCTACTGCAGGAATCATCTGCATTTAATAGAGCTTTTCAAACTTCTCCCAGCTGCTCCAGCCCTTTAGTCTGCTCACAAACACAGACAAGTGGTGGAGAGGGCTCTTGCTGAAGTAAGGGTGTCTCACCCAAGCTGTACACCCCCCTTATATGCTTCAGTGTACGAATGAGTGTTGGCAAGAGTCAGTGTATTTTCTCAGAATTTTAACATGCTTTTTACAAGGAGGTAACTCTCGTGTCTCTGATGGGAGGGATTATGTGCACTTAGCAAGTTGCTGGTATTATGACATGGACATGTGCACACGAAGCTTGCATGGCTGAGTGTGTTGTGTCACTGTGTAAACAACTGCAGAGCCACTTCACCATCAGACCCGTTAGCACTTCATTCCTTAAGAGCTTAATCTTGCAATCCTTCCTACTGCTAGTAGCCCTTACTCATGTGAGTAAGCAGATCTTACCCTTCAGCCATTGTAGCCCATAAGCTGCTCCCTGTTCCTACAAAATCCTCAGTGCCAGGAGGATCTCCAGCCTTAGTGCTGTTGCTGTCATGTTCCTTACAACCATAATATTTATTCACTAAAAGCTACCTCATTCACACTGACCTGGCTCTTGAATGAAGGCAGCAGCAAGGAGCCTGATGGCTTCGGTTCTGCAGGCCCCAGGGCCTTATTAACGGAGCTGCATCCTGTAAAGAGCTGAGCACTCTCATCAGGTCCAGGCAGAGGCTAAAGCATGGGCCAAAAGGTTAATCTCACAAACTCACTCCACTGATGCTCTTTGAAAACCACCCCCATGCTGAATTCCTGCGGACAGCTCTGCACTGGGCCGGATTTACCTCTGGTAGCCAATAATTTGTAGGGTTTCACAGCACAATTCATTAACCTTACCAATTTAGCAGTTCTGTGAAGCCCCCAGTCCCTTAAATATCACCTCTATAAACCAGATGCTCCAACCCCCAGAAAACACAGCTTCTTAATGAAATGCAGCTTTAGGAAATGCAGGTGCCATGACACCTGGCTTTGCTCAGACAACTTGTCAATGCAGTTTGCTTCCCAAAGCCATACTGTACAGGGAGGAACGCATGTGAGGGCTCGAGGCACCGCTGTAAGCAACGAGTATCTCTTTTCTTTCTCATGTCAGAATTAGGAGACAAAAAGTTTCATGGGTGGTCCATGGTGAAGGGCGAAATCTTTTCCTTCCCTTTTCTTTTCCCTCCCCCACAAACAAGCAGGAAAGAATACATTGCTTTCAGCAGGCAGAATGTCCCCATCGCTTCTAATTGCACCTTTCAGTGAATTTACTAGCTGCTCCTTTGCCATTTATTAGGCAGGGGCTGGAGTGGTTATCTGAAGTGTGCTCTGGGAGGCTGAATTCACTATGAGCTTGGTGATATCCAGCCCTGGGGCTGGTTTGATTACATTTGTGCTCAGTCTAACAGGAGTGTTTTTGACATGCAGTAAAAATAAGGCCAGAAATCTATATGAAATTTCATTTTCTTGGTTCTTAGAGAAAGTGGCTGCCTGCATTTGGTTGGAGTTGAAGTGAATAGCATCTTTTGTGTCACCTGCATTACATGACCACAGGTTTCACAGATCTTTATGTTCAATTAATGCCTTCCCACCCATATGCCATATCTCCAGGCAGGTAGCCACAGTATCTTGCTAGTTTAATTCCCAGTGCACCTCCTTCAGTCTCTTTCACTGTCCCCTAGAGCCAGATCCCCCTTTAAGCACGCTGCTTTATAACCTGGTGAGCGTGGGAAAAGACTTTCTTTGCGCTCTGATATTTCAGAGTGTTCCCATGAACAGTGAATGTCTTGTGTCCAAGCCCAGGCAGATTTTCGTTCTACGTGAGGAGAGGAGCAGCTGGCCCAGTGGTCAACCAGCAATGCTGTATGCTTGGCACAGATGTGGTTTGTGAACAGAGATGGAGTTCCAGGAAGCTGGCTCACTCCTTGGCTTTGCTACAGGCTCCCTTTGGGGTTTTGCCCATGGCACGTGGACACCTCCGCTGTCTCTGAGTGCTTTGGGCTTTCTCTGGAACATTTTGTCTAATCACTTCTTCTTGTAGAATTGGGTGTGGGCAGATGGGAGAAGTTTCTGCTTCCCCTGCTTGACCTTCTCTGATGTTCATCCCATCACAGCAGTTGGAGGAAGGAATGGGCTCCATCGTGCAATTCAGTAGCAGAAACAGATCCAGAGCCCCAAGTTTTGTCCTGGCCTGGGGGACAGAACAACACCAGTGTAGCCACCGTGCTTGTCTTGTTCAAGGTCTTCACAGGAGGGAACTTCTGCCATATTCAGAACTGGCACAGGCATAACACTTGACCCTGTAAATTCATCCTCATGTAAGTAAAACACAGTCACATAGGAGTCTCAGGTCTGAAGGCTTCCTACACACAGAGCAAGTTGCCATTAGCTCTGTAATCATTTTCAAGAGGAGTTTGCTCTTTGCTGGTGTACTGGAATAACAACATCCTCAGGACTTGCACTCACAGTTTGAATATGACTTGGATAACACCTAAAAAGATTTATTTAAGAAAGCAGAAAAAATTGACAGGTTGAACTG
Source organism: Zapornia atra (assembly GCA_013400835.1). Taxonomy (NCBI): domain Eukaryota; kingdom Metazoa; phylum Chordata; class Aves; order Gruiformes; family Rallidae; genus Zapornia; species Zapornia atra. The sequence goes on along the minus strand of VZTU01018714.1, from coordinate 46,913 downwards.
TCTTATTTTACAGCCAGATCAGATGGTTATTAGAGTCAAATATGTTTTCAGATGTGTATTTCTTCCTGGTAAGGTGAACCATGGACTAGCATAACTTTAGCCTAGCTGGCTGGAGATCTAAGACAGGTTCAGTGCCAAGCAGCAGCTTCATGGGGACTGCACAGCCCCTACCAGTGTTATAGCACTGGGACTGAGAGTGCATCTCCGGTAGAGATCAGCCCGTGACACAGGGCAAAGTCAAGGGGTACTCCGGCAATCTACCCTCCTCTCAATCACTGCCCTTACCTGAGAGCTGTTTAAAAATGCTTCCCTGTCTTCTTTTCACTCACCTCCAAAATGCAGCTTCCTTGGCCAGATTTGTGTATATGCTGCAATTCCATTAAAAATGGTAAGTTTATAATACATATAAATATCTGCTGATATTTTATACATAGCTACATTTTAGCATTTGGGTGCTTTTTTTTTCCTGTTTCATCTGTTCTGGATATGTGTTCAAAAAGCCTCAAAAGAATTAGGTTTTTCAGGCACAATATCTGCTTTCAGACAGCTCTGGACACACTGCTTGCCATTTCCTAATCTTATTCCTGCTTTTTTTTAATGCTACTGGAGACTAACTTCTGGTGGCAAAGTCCTTGTACAGAAAAAAGTGAATATTTTGACCAATAGCCTGAAATCACACATTCTTTCATTGAAAACAGTTAATTAGGAATTGAGCTCCGAAGTTAATTTCACCAAGGTCATTCACTGTTCTATTGGGTCCAGTGACCCTGTCTTAAGTAATCACGGCATTAACATACAAGGTTATAGCTTTCTTTTCAGTTGATGACATAATCTCTTTAATTGGTGTCAGGAGGCCTGCTTATGAAAGAACCATGGAAAACACCTATAGACTATAATTTTACTTTCCCCATTCACAGAGCAAATGAAACAAGCCTTAAGAATGTACTAGAGGCTCATTACATCTCCTAGCCTGTCAACACAAAGCCCCCTCCGTTTCAGCCAAAGCATTAAGAATGATCAATTCTGTTTACTTCTAACTTCAGCCTGTGAACTATTAACCTTTTCAGCAAAACTGGTGAATAGTAAATGTCAGATAATCCTCTCTGAGAAAGTTAAGAGGGTAGATAATGCTTTTTAATTGATTAAAACTCGCACGAACAAAAGTTTAAAATATCAACAGGAGAATCCCTCGCGATTCCTATTTTTGGTGGGACGCGATCCAACTCTTCCTCGTTGACCCCGGTGTCTGCTTTAATTTTAGCCTTTCTGAGAGAAAACTTTTCTAGAAACTCTACCTGAAAAATAATGCCCTGCTTAACACAAATTCAGCTTTTAGAAGACAAGGTCCCTCCCGCAGCTGGCGCACACTGCTCAGCGGGACAGGAGCTACGCCGAGTTAAGCTAGGGCAGGATTTACCCAGGTTGTTATTGTAGGTAGAATTAGAACAAATAGCCCTGTTGACCGTATTTACAAAGCTCCAGAAATGGGTGTCAATACTCCTATGTGGTCGTTTCGTTCTATAGTAGCAGGAGTTACCGCTTGGCTTTTATTTTTAATTTCTTTCTTCAGCAGTTCGGACTCTTGCATATTCTATGATTGATCCATCTCCTCCACAGAGAATCTTCCTTATAACTCCTGTGAAATTTGAGGGACAAAGGGTCTTAAATTCTATAGTAAACACTACACTGTTTCTGGAGAGAGCAAGATGCAAAAGCATCACAATTATTCACATCTGCAGTGCTTTTTTTCTGCTCCCTTGCATTCCTCTAAACCTTCCACTATTTCAGGTTTTTAGCATCTCATTATAGGGGTTCACATAACTTTTCCAGTGTTGCACGATACTTTCCAACCATTCCCAGCTTTGCAAAGCTTTCCCTTAAGGTCATATTTAGGGGTTGAAATCATCTTTCCAATTTGTGGACAACTTTAATTTTCTGATTGAAAATAATCTGGGGTTTTGTTTAAAAAGGGGAAGAAAAAAAATTGAAAATTAATTGATTGTTTCCAAAGGAACAATTATCTTTAAGAGAGAAGCTTTTAGAAGTAAAATCTAGTTTTTCTTGGCTGTGAGTGTGCTGCACAGTCATGGCAGCCTTCCCAATCCTTTATTTTTTAACAGGCTGTGTTATATCCACATTGGAGCAGATACTGCTTACATTAACCCCCCTTATGTTCAAATTCATGGCTATTAAAATAAACAAAGGACCCAACTTATTATTTGATACACAAAACAATGCAAAAAGACTGGCAAAAGCATTGATATGGAAGAGAAATTGTTAAACATGTTTCAATAAGCTGGAGAATAAACTCAGCGTTAGTCATCTCTTATTAGTGAAGCATTATTCCACTATTATTTTGTGAGATGATCCCAAAGGAAAGCCCACATCAACTGACCATGGCTCTGCTACACTGAACATAAAACAACCCCGAGATCTAGGTGAAAGTTATCAACTGAGATATGTCCATGGGCACGTCCCCAGCTTGCTACAGCTCAGGGCAGCCCCATACGACCAGCTGGGCTCTATGGATGAAGCCAGCAGGGGAACGGATGGCGGGTTGGGCAGAGCAAAGCTCTAGGTGAGCTGTGGCCAAAGTTCTCCCATTTTGCCAGTAACAGTGGTGGCAACACACCCCACAAGTGCCTTGTGGTGCTCAGCTCCTCAAAGACAAGGGGAATTTTGGCAGGAAGTGGCATCGGGGGGGTTATATACAAGTGGGGAATGTATTTGATCAGGTCTGGAAATACTCACTGGGGAAACAATGGCCCTTGCCTTTCATCCCTTCTTTCTCTAGGAGAGCAGAGGGTGGAAATAGCTGAACTTGAGCAAAATCCGTGTGGGGCTGTTTTGATGAGATGAAGTATTGTACCCATCAGCTTTATTCTGTCTTGTTATAGCCTCAAAGTGATGCCATTCCATAAGCATCAGATTATAAATGATACTGTCACCTTTCCCATCTTCTCTTAGTTGGGGCACCAGTGTGTTTTTTTCAGTCACTTGTGTAGCTTTTTGGGGGGGGAAATCTCACTGCTGTACGTCCTTGTACACAGCCACATCACTTTTTATGTGCTGTGGAGCATGAAGCAAAAGCAGTTCTGATGTCCAAGGAGGAAAGTGCTGTTCTACCTGAACCACCAGTGCTTTAGGCAATAAAGTGATGGTTCTTCTGGCAGTGCAGCTGAGAGCCTGTCTTGTGTTCCAAGGATACTGGGTTTTCTTGATGTGTCCTACCTGTCTTGCATTCAGGGGCTCATTGGGATCAGTCCCCTCTCCTTTGCAGTCTCAGTTTTGGTTGTAACAACATGTTCTACACTGATATGCCTGATTAGTCTTATTCCACAAGGAATTCCAGGTAATTTTAGACATTACTGCTGGTTTATCTGGCATTTCATATCAACAGAAAAGCTTGTCATGTGTTATTGCTATTATCTGCACTTGTGGCGCTCCCAAGATGCTGATCCTCCACTGTGTTAGATGTTTTACAAACAGGACAAATGAACCCTTTCCACCCCGAAGAGGCAAACGTGTCAACTGAGCTCAAACTACTCTTCAGAAAGCTTGTTTTCATCTGAGTTTGCTCTGGGCATCCATGTAAGCTGGATGGGGCTGTAGTTCCCCTCCTCTTACCTTCTTCTCTTCTTCTGCTAGCTTCCAGACTCAAGAGGAGACCTATAAGTTTTAGGAAAAAACACCCACCACTCCTGGTCCAGCACCCTCAGCTATCCTGGTGGTGGCAGCAGTGACCCTACCCCATGAGGAGCACCCACCCAAACTTCGCCATGGACCACAGAAGAGCTGACTGCACCAAGACTTAGGTCTTTTAAACTCACTCCCCTGTTTATTCTTCCTACTTAGATGATGGTTACCTCAAAGCACAGTCCCGACTTCAAAGCAGAGGTAGGGATGTGCGTGCCTGTGGGTGCACAGGTCATACGTGGGTTTGCTTATAACTCATTGCATGGATTCAGTAAAGGAACAACTCTTCTTTTCAGGCAGTGGCACTTCTTAGAGAGAACAATTCTAAAACGTACTCTGCTCTCTGCACCCCAGCTTGCCTTCAAAGGAAAGCAGCTTCCCTCCTACGCTGAAACACACCACAATTTTCTTATTTGTCCTCTCTTTTTTCAAAGTTGTTTAAGTCTTTAGGAGCTGGTCTTGCCCATTTAGCCACAAAATGCATGTGCGTGCATGCATGTGTGTGTGTGTGTGCTTCCAGTGAAAAGAAGGGAAAAAATCCACAGGTTTGAGTTTGTACAATGTTTGCCCCTTTTCCCAGCAGGGATGGGTTTTGAGAGCCAGGAGACAAAAAGCATGGCCTCAACAAGCTGAATTTAAAAAAGAACATCATTTTCATTATGTAGTCAATCTCAATTACAAGCAAATGTTTTCTCTGTTGAGACTTTTCTCTTTTCAGAGCATTATGCAAGCCTCTTTTGTGGGTTGAGAGAAAGGATCAGTGGTCAATAGGGAGCAGAGTGTTGTGTACAGTGGATTTTTGTATCCTTTAGTCTACTACATAATGCGTTTTGTCAGGAGAACAGCCCAACATCCTGAGCAGATTTGCTGAATTAAAGAGCACAGCAGGGATAGGAAACTTGTTGCTAGGTGACTGACAACTGCTGCATGTCAGTATCTCTGCGCCGGAGGTTACTCTTCCCTTTTCTTCCACCACTCAGTCTTGCCTTTTAATCTGCATCTATAATTAACTCTCTTAATACTGTGCAGCCATTTCTTTCCCTTTTGCTTCAGATGGCTGTCTTGCCATTATTTAATCTCGAACAGGGAGAGGGGATGGGGGGAGGAACCAAACTATTTAATTTTTGTGCTTCGCTTGGCGGGGAGAAGTTGGGAGTTTTATGCAGCACAATGTCTCGTGTCTGCGCCGGGATGAGATGGCTCTTAAAAGGCATTTCAGAAGATATATGCTCTTTGTTCATCTTAATGCTCAGTGAAACATTGCTGTGTTTACCGTGCTTTCTAAAGCCTGCTTGTTTCAGTTCAACTTAATTGAAACGTGATTGCTTTTAACTGTTTAGGTTTGGTGACCTTCCAAGCTCTTTCACTTCTGTATTTTGCGAAATAGATTTTCTTTGTATGAGGCTCTTTCTTCAATGACTGGAAATCCAGGGCTGCATCTGGCCTAGATTTGTAGTGGCAGAAGTCAATTAAACAGCAGTGTTTACCCTGCTTATTTTTACTCTTTCTTTTTCCTGAGCAGACCAAGCACTAGTCATGTTCGCTAAACTATGTGCTGCTCTGAGGCTGGATCTGCCTTCAAGAATTGCCTCCCTGGTTTACACCCATCAGTCACTCTGGAAATGTATATATGTTCATTTCCACTCCAACAGCTGATCCAAAATTCAGGATGTTTAGTTATTCAGTGTCCTAACTGCAGGGATGTGATTATTTGCTTGGGTTTTTATTAGAAAAAATATGACAAGGGAAATGTATGTCAGCCTTTAGTCTGGGTGCTCGTTAAGAGAGTGCTTTTTTGTTCTTCGTTGTATGTGGAAGTGTTTTGGGGAAGCTCAGTTCAGAAGTTCAGAGGAATTAAAACAACGATGAAAGCTCTTATGTTTTCTTGTGGGTTCGTAGTAAAGCCACAGTCACAGCAAGTGTGCACCTTAGACACCCTTTATGCTGAAAATCAGACTGCACTCTAAGAGGAACAGCCAACCCGATGTGAGAAGTGCTGCTGGTGAAAATAGATGGCAGGTGTTGCTTCTAGGGACCTGTCCCTTGTTTGCTGGGTAGAATGCTGAACTTGGGTCATTTAAGGGGGAAAAAAAATCCCCAAGACTGTTCAATAACTTTTTCTAGAGAGGAACTCCTTCCTTACCAGTGCAAAAGGCTTTACTGAGAGCAGGAGCTATAAAATACATCATTCTCTCTCAGCATCTGTGAAACAGGTCCACTGTTTAGCATAGGATAGGAACAGTTGGACTTGATGATCTTAAAGGCCTTTTCAACCTTGTAATTCTGTGATTCTGTGATTCTGAGGGCAGCTCTAGTCACCAGGAGTGGGTAACCTATTATTAATGCCCATGTTCTCTGACTTCGAGTTAGTAACCTAGGATTATGAGTGGGGGGTTTTCACTCATGATCACGTTGGTGTTTCTCCTTCCCTTTAGCCAAGGGCAAAATCCTGCCTGGGGAAACCCTGCTTCACACTGGAGGAGGAGAAAAAAATAAAGGAGCTGTGTTTGGAGGAGCAGTACACTCAGTAATAGGGAAGAACAGGAGAAGGCAAGCAATGAGAAGACACCAGCATGGGGCTGTGTTGGCATCCAAGCCCTGACGCATGGGGTATGAGAAAACCCCAGGAGGCTGATCAAGAATGATCAGTCTGTGCATCCGAGGCTTTCCAATCCAAACAAGGAACAAATACAGCTGCATTCTTATTAGCTTCTTGAGAGCAAGAAAAAGGAGATAAAGACCTTATCATTTAAGGCAAGAATCTGGAACTGAACTGTAGCCATTTCATCCCTTTTTGTGCACAAGGAAACCAGCACCAATGTTTAATAAAGCAGTTTTGCTTTGTGCTCTTCTGACTGCTCTGAGACCAGAGTTTGCTCCTCAGCCTTTGGACAAGGTTCAGGTGTGCTGGGACAGGCTTACAAATCTGGGACAGGCTGGGGTGACATGCATGACTAAAGGGTAGGCTGACAGGTAGAGTGCAGTGCGGTAACTTAGAATCAGAGGCTCACAGACTGGTTTGGGTTGGAAGAGACCCCAAAGCCCATCAAAGTCCCAATCTCCTGCCATGGGCAGGGACACCCTCCACTAGCCCAGGGTGCCCAAAGCCCCATCCAGCCTGGCCTTGAACACTGCCAGCTTCCCTGAGCCAGCTCTTCCAGTGCTTCACTGCCAGCAGTGTAAAAAATTCTTCCCAATATCTAATCTAAATCTCCCCTCCTTCAGTTTAAAGCCATTACCCCTCATCCTGTCACTCCATGCCCCTGTGAGCAGTCCCTGTCCAGCTTTCTTGTAGGCCCCCTTTAGGTACATGGGTTTTGTTAGAGTGATGTTAAGTGTGTCCTAATTTCTTCTCAGTAGTATGTCACCCACATTTGTACTGACACATTTTGCAGTGAATTTTGGCCAAGTAGAGCAAACACTGATCCTTTTATGTCATGTTGTGGATCAAGTTCTGCTCCCTTTACTCAGGTAAACAGTCTTTTTGAAGCCATCTGGAAGTGAGTTGGATTCACACTACTATATGGGGGACTGGCTATGAATTCAAGCAGCTGCATTAGTTAGTCTGAGTTTTAATCTTCATAATAATTGGTTGATATTGAAAACTTGATGATTAAATTATGTGATGTTAGTGACAGGGCCAAGTCCATGGTGGTCCTACAGCCTTGGTCTTGTGCTCTAATCACAGAAGCAAGCTCTTGTCTTTCTCTCACTCCACAAGGGTGATGGGCACACAAGCGTTATGGCAAAGTAGACAGAAATGGGATCTTTCTGCTAAGTAACTAAAAGGCTGTAATTTCTTTGAGTGCAAACTCTAATCCCAGAGAAAGCTACTGCAGCATCACTCGACCCATTCGTGTTTGCTTTCACCAACTCATGAAGAAGCGAGTTACTGCACCATAACAGGCTCTCCAGCAAGAAAAGCAGTACAGATCACCTCTGTTCTCATCTGACACCTTTCTTTCCCCACATCCTTGGCTTCCAACTCCTTCTTCACTTTTTCAGTCTTCAGTATCCTCCTTGTTGCAGATGCAGCTGTTGCCAGAATTTGCCGCTGCAAAGCTGAATGAGCCCTTTGCAAACACTGATCCCCAGGAGCAAATAGGAGAAGAGAAGGGAAGATGAAAGGAGATGATGGGAGAGAAGGAGATAGCGTGGACCGAAGGAGAAAAGGACAGACAGAGGTAGCTCGGAGCAATTGCCTTTGTCTCTCATCCAGCACTGACCGGTGTCTGTACACAAGGTCTACACCATGTGGGGTGGTTTCACATAAAATCTTTGACCCTACTGGCTGTACCTGTGTTGTCCTTGCAGGAAAAATGCATTGTGTGGGGGAGGAAGATCATGTGACAAATGGGAGACAGGTTTCTCAAGGCCAAGATGAGTGTCTAGTGCCTAGAAAAACTTCCAGGCTTCTTCAGGAGAGATGTTCTTGCCACACTGTGCCATACCTGTGAAGTACAAAGACATGAAGATGGGCAGTGAGACAGACCATGACATTAACTATGCTGAGGTGACACCTGCTTGCCTGTTCTCCTCCCCAGGCAAGATGAGATTCAGTCCCTTCCTCCAGTGGAGGGAACCAATTCCTGATTCATATTCTACCTCTCTCTTTTCCTACTTTGCCATGCAATGGATCTTCTACTTGGCTGTATGCTCATTTGTGAAGCACTGGAGGCAGATGACTTTTTTTGCTATGGAATTGTTTTCTTATCTGAAAAAAAATTGTGAAATACCATGCAAAGCCTGAGATAAAAGGTTGGGTACGGGGTGACAAATATGACTGAACACCAGTCATCACACCTGCTTTGAAAAAAACCATGCAGGCACCAGTTAGGGCTTCAAATCAACTCCCAGGGTCTCCTTTGCTAGGTAACACTTCTTAGAAAATACTAATAAAAGAACCTGTTACCCATCGACTGCTGAAAAAGGCAGGAATCCCAAGGGTAGAGGAAGAAGCATGGAGCTGAAGAACTGGAACAAGAAGCCCCTCAGCATGGGGAAGTCCTGCTTGGGGGCTGTCCAGCTAGGTGCTCTTCCTCAGTGACCTTTTTTTCCATAGTTAATAGACTGAGACTTAGACATGTAAATTGGAGAGCACATCTCATATCCCAACCTATCCTTGACCCACTAAAAGGAGAAGCAGCTCGGCATCTTGGGGATTTTTCCTGACTCGTCTTGATCTCTCTTATTAATAAATTTATGGACTCTGAGATGACTTGGCCAGACTGTATTCTTGTCTAAATTTAGCAGTCAATTTGGTTTATTGCTTCAGGGCTGCACTGAAGAGGAATCAACAAAAAAGCATCCTTTTTTTTTTTATCACTGGAGTTGAAAGTGCATTAGTGTGAAAATAGATATGAGCTTGGAAATAACAGCAATTAATTATTTATTAAGCATATATTGGAGACAGACTTTTAAAAAAAAATCCCATTGAATGTCTTTACCTCAGAACCACTCATTTCTCCTTTGTCTGCTTGTTGCTGTGTTTAGCACTGAGTCTGCCAACACCATTCCCTGGACCCAAATGATGCTACAGGACACTACAGGGAGGATGTGGATGTCTCTGAGCTGACACCAGGGAAAGACATTTTCCCAGAGATGTGCTGATGCTGTAGCTTCTTTGGGGCAGCTTTTTGCCACTTCAGAAGCCTACAAAGCATGTCCCATATTTTACTCTGCTCTGCTGAGAAATAAAATTAAATCCCTTCAGTGAAATCAATAGGGCCAAGCAAAACTTACCTGGAGCCATATGCTGCCTACTTAGAGTACAAAGAGAGACAGTTTCCCAAATTACTCTTTCAATGGAAAATGAGTAGCAGGTTTTATAACAGAATTTTGTCTTGTGAGAAACCAATCAGCAATGCTTTTGCATCTGAACTCAGTCACCGGCTGCATCTCTCATAATCTCTTACTGAGGCTTCAGCTCTGGCACCAGCGGAAGAGTCTGCTGGGGTTTTTTTGTTGAAGAAAATAACCCAGTGGGAACTAGGTTAAGATCTCCTCTGCCCCAGTTACAAGTCATTTGAAGACTTGTTGGTTCAGTGTCTTATTTTAACTCATTTTCAAGGCTCAAGTGTGTTGGAGTGATGAAAACCCTCTCTGTGTCTTCACTGCAGCCTCTAGTTCTTTCCCACACATTTACTACCAGACTGACAAGAAGGGGACTAGGCAGCACCCAGTTTTACCCCCTCCTGTACCCCTTGTCCCATGCTGCCCTGAGTGTGGCATGTGGGTGCCAGGGCAGAGCAGGGTGCTGGGTCACAAGGAGCAGGAGCATCAATCGGGGTGAAGCCATGGAGTGAGCTCCGTCCACATACATAGACGTCCAGTGCTTAGGTCAGGACAGCATCATCTGACTTCAGCTTTGACCCCAGGCAACTGCTCCAGGACATAAGCACATGCAGAAGTAGGTTCACAAAGAGCAGCTCAGGCTGCTTTGGCCAATCTTCTAGGGCTTTCTTAGTATTAAATGAAGGAAGGGGGCAAAGTTAGTTCAATTCTAAACACTCCCCCAAAAGCTGTGTTGACTGGTGAGATGTTGGTGAGTGTTCTGTTGAGCCCTGGTTTTTCAGACACTGTATTTCAAAACACATAAAAATGGCAGAAATGTAGAAAATTACCAAAACTGGAATTTCCATTCACATTTTTCCTCTTCAAAAATGAAATTCTTTAGAAATGTAACCAAACTTGTGTTTGTTTGTGGACCAGGAAGCTCTGATGCCATTAAATTAGTTGTGACATTTTAATGTAATTAGACAACATTAGTGTCAGATGAGATTCATTAATGGACCTTGATCTTTGGTGGTTGTTCAAAATTGATTTTTGCACTGGAAATCCATGTTGGATGAAAAAAAAAAATCCCAAAACATTTCATAAATTCACCTTTCTGCTAAAATGCTCAGCTAATTGACATAAGTACATTAATGAGAGCAACACACTAATAGGATTATATCCATATTCCCCCTGCATCAGTTAGAGACCCAGCAGCAATGGTCATTAATTATTGCCTTACAGTAATCCTTGGCAGCTTTTGTACGAGTTGGATTGTGCTTCTTTGAGAAGATCTTTCTGCTTTGTTATTTTTCCCAGATTTGGGGCTTTGCTGTTGTTTATACCAATGTAATCCCATTGGTTAAAACTTCAAGCCTTAAATTAGTCTCCTAAATCTACACTTTGATACCTCTTCAAAATATAGTCAGATTTTCTCCTCTCAAAACAAAAACAACTCAAAGGCAACAGGAAAAACATTTAAAATGCAAGATGTTTCTGTGGTCAGGGAGTAACTATGCATTTGAAGAGGATTTGCAGGAGCAGGAAAGATAAGAGTTTGGTTTTCACTAGCAGTCACATTTTCTTTTTAAAAAGATCCTATTTTTCCATGTCCAAATTGAAAATTTTGTCCAAAGATTTCAGCAGAATTACTCCTAATTTATACAAACACCTTCATGTCCTTTGCTTGGCTGTATTACACCAAAAGAAAATGCTGAAAATACTGAGGTTTAGAAGCAGGCCAAAAATAATAAAATAATTCCAGGGTTTGGGAACTAACTTGGGTTTGCACTGTTAAACACAACAGTGATATTTATACAACGTGGGTTTAGTGACCCTTATTTAGCTTCTACATCAGTTTTATTTATCGTCTCATTCTATTTGATGTAGTGTAAAATAAAGCAGCTCAGTGTCTGTCAGCACACTGGGCTGCACACAATCCAGCATTTTAGCTTTTCTTCCATTGGGTTTTTCTGAACAGAGAGCATCTATATTTATATAAAACAGCAGAGACACGAATGGAGCTGTTGGAGCAAGTCCAGAGGAGGCTGCAAAGATGGTCCAAGAACTGGAGCACCTCTGCTATGGAGGCAGGCTGCGAGAGTTGGGCTGTGCAGCCTAGAGAAGATAAGGCTCTTAGAGCCCCTTCCAGTACCTGAAGGGGCTACAGGGAATATGGAGAGGGACTCCTTATTTTATGGAGTGCAGTGATAGGACAAGGCGTAATGGGTTTAAACTAAAAGATGGTAGATTTAGATTGAACATTGGGAAAAAAATCCTTCCCTGGGAGGGTGGTGAGGCCCTGGCACAGGGTGCCCAGAGAACCTGTGGCTGCCCTTGGATCAAGGCCAGGTTGGATGGGGCTTTGGGGAGCCTAGGCTAGTGGAGGTTGTCCCTGCCCATGGCTGCGGGTAGGACTAGATGGGCTTTGAGGTCCCTTCTAACCCAAACCACTTTGTGCTTCTATGAATAATCCCACTTCTATGTAAAAGGAACTGTTCTTTTATTACCACCACCACTTGTCTGCTCATAGAAAGGCAGTGTAAAAATAGAGAAGATTCCTCTGTTTATAAACTAGCTCATTGCTGTTAGATTCAACACACGGTGCTTGGAAAACTTAGGGGGAAAAAAGCCATTCATTCCAGGTAGCTTTGGACCTGGCCTTGTCTGAAGGGAAACATTTCCACTTGCAGATACAGCTCTACCAACAATTTTCCTTTCAGAGTCTGAATCTGATGACCAACAAAACCATTTACTGCTGAAGCTGAGGAGTACACACAGAAGTATGACTCTCAGCAGCAATCTGAGATGAGAGGCTTGATTCCCAGAAAATATTTTGAAAGCAAGTATTCCCAAATATTATCTTATTATGAGCTCAGGATATTGGTGTCCCGCCCTTGTTGGCAAGTCCTCACTGTGTTTGTCAGCCCCTCCTGCTCACAGACCTCCATGGGACACAAAAGATCACATACCACAACTGTCCCAAGACCCCAGCTACCTCTCCCACACAATACCCCTGCAGCAGGAGCCCCAGCTGCCCCCTCCCCTGCTGCTATTTTGAAGGCACCCAAATCTACATGCCATTCCTCACAGTGGGGGTAGGACTCCCTTCCCAGGGAGCTCATAGACTGCTTCACAAGCAGACACCAAGATGGACGGGCTGGGGAAGCATGGGCAAACTGCGCTAAAGCTGCATATTCAGTGAGGCTAATGTGGAGGAGGAGCAACCATTCCTGTTGTCAGGTGGTAAGTGGATGAAGCCACCAGGAGTTGTGTTTATTTAAGGTCATGGAAGAAAAGGTTCTTCAAAAAGTATTCGAGGTAGGTGAGGGGGAATGACTTCGTGAAGCACCTCAGGAAGGCTGTAAATAGTGTCAGGAGGGGAAAAATGCCGGAGAGGTTCACAGAGAAGCCGTTTCATGGGTTGCTGAAGTTGGTACGCAGGGCATGGAGGAAGCGTGGGGCATAGCACGAGAAGTGGGGAAGAGCTGGAATTATGCAGGGCACAAAGGCAAGGACAAGGAGTTTGAACAAGATGCAGTAGAGAAAGGGAGACCTGGTAACTGATTGAAAAAGGCTGGGCTGATCTTGGCAGCGACAGAAAGGGATTTCAACAGCTGTGTTCTGCCTGGGTGGCAGAGAGGATGGAGAAAAGGAAGTTTTATTTAATAACTAATAAGCAAATAATGAGCCTGGATTTTTAGCAGTGCAATTTGAAAGGCAGGATTTAGCCCTTTACTTTGCTTTCTCACCTCACACAGACTTTGTTTGATTCCTGCCATTACTGGAAAGAGCACTGGCACTTTATTCAGCTTTGCTTTCGTTTATATTGAATTTTTTTTCTTCCTCAACCACACGCATGGTAAACGTTATCATTTCATCCCAGCTCAGAAATGCTCAAGACCCACTCTGATCTCTCTTACTCCAACTCTGCACAGCTGCAAACCCCTCCATAACACTGCAGTTGCCTCAAATTTTCCACAGATGTAAATGCAAGAAGCGTAAAACCTCATATTTGGATCAGGAGGACTGACTGCCTTTTAATAGAAACATAATGAAACCATCAAGAGTTTTCATTCAATTAGACTTTTTTCCCTCTGGCAAATGATTATAACACATTTATAGCGTAATGGGCAATTACTTTATACTCCTTGTCTGTTGACATCTTATTAAGTCTACATTTTCCAACCCTAACAAAGAGATCAGATATAATTGTTAGGAAGTACAAGGAATACATAAAAGCTACCAGAATACATTTAAGCAGAATGAATATGTATCTGTTAGTGAGATGCATGACACGCGGCGGCGGATTTCTCCACTCCTTTCTGCTCTGGTGAAATCTCAATTGCATATTCTTTTATTTCTTCATACATTAACTTTTCCTCTGGTGTCAAGAATGGTCTTTGTGCTGAGTGGGTGTGGATTATACAATGAATTCTGCACTTGTGAACGTGAGACTGAGAGATGTGATGAAGGCTGCGGGGGAAAGTTTTGCCCCTGGAAGCTTTGAAGATTCGTGTATCGCTGGGGGATTTTAGACCTGTAGCAGGGAAGGCAGGGCAGGGGCAAGAACAGATGGAGTCAGCTACGTCGGGAAGCGCAGCAGGTAGTTCTAGCAATGCTGATGTTTTCTTTAGCTCAATAACATTTCTTATCCAGGCTCTGAAGGAGGTGAACCTTCCTGCAGTGCTCTACCACCTTGGGATGTCCTGATGCCAGGCAACAGGCAGGCACATTCAGCATGGATGGGAGCTGTGCATACATATCCCCAAGAGCAGAATACACCCTTTGGACTGGGCTCCACAGCAAGACCCTCACATAATGATTTTAACAGTAGAAACCCAGTAGATCATTGCTTTTGAGCAGCAGTCTGCAGAATCCACTCTGGTCACATGCAAGCTACCACCAACCTGGGACTCACCTGACTCAACAACAGTCTGAAGATCTCATCATACACGTGGCAATAATTCCCCTGTGAGTAGCCCCGCTCACCCTGCTGCAAGGACACTGTTAGATGGTGGGCCAGGAAGCATCTCACAGCTGCACTACCCTTGTTCGCTGTCACCCTTTCTGAAGAACTCTGCTTGCAGATGGATCGTACCGGTAGGATATGAGGCCACAGGTAGTGGTAAGCCATGTGAATTTGTGTGGGACAGGTACGGCCTTTGCAAACTGTCAATCTTTTATGAGGTTAGCAAACACCTAAATGCTTTGCTCCTGGTCCTCCTTGGTGTTCCAGCTCATTGAATTAGAGCTCCTAATAACTGCAGCGTGGCTGTCTCTTTGCTGACAGATTGAAGGGCAGCAAACCGTTTGTACCAAGACCTTTTTCACCTGCTTGGTTTTATGCTCTTTCATTGCCCTCTGTGGTTACATACCCATGACTGACAGGGCAAACACCATCACAGCCTGACACAGCTGCCTGGGAATCCTGAGCACACGCCAGTAATTCCTACCTGGCTGCTGCAACAGGATCGGTTTACAGCTCAGGCATAATCTTACAAAGAAGAGCTTTAAGAAATAGTGACAGAGTAGTCACCCGGAAAGAGATGTTCCTCAGATGCTCTATCTGCAGTCAGGGGAGCTGGAGAGAGCTTGGTCTGTCACAGTTTCTGTGGCAGCAAAGTCCACACCAGGACTGTAGGACATCTGGAGGAGGCGATGAAATCAGCAAGTCATAGAATCATAGAATGTGTGAGGTTGGAAGGGACCTTTAGAGGTCATCTAGTCTAACCATCCTGCAGTAAGCAGGGACATCTTCACTAGAGCAGGTCGCTCCGAGCACCATCAAGCCTGACCCTGAATATCTCCAGGGATGAGGCCTCCACCACCTCTCTGGGTAGCCTGTTCCAATGATCCACCACCCTCAGGTTGAAGAATTTTTTCTTAATATCCAACCTAAATCTCCCCTTTTCTAGTTTAAAACCATTACCCCTATTGCTACTTGCCCTGGTGAACAGTTCTTCCCCAGATTTCTTATAGGCAGCTTTCAGGTACTGGCAGGCCACTATAAGGTCCCGTCAGAGCCTTCTCTTCCCCAAGCTGAACAAGCCCAACTCTCTCAGCATGTCTTCATAGGAGAGGTGCTCCAGCCCTTGGATCATTTCTGTGGCCCATTTTTGTCAGGCAAAATCACTTCATCTGCCAAGGCCACAAGAACAAAGACCTTTTAACCCAAGCACCCAAGTCCTATTGCTTCTTGATTTGCCCCTTCTGAAACTCCCACATGTGGACAGACTTTCATGTGAGTTAAGTTGCTGCTTCTGTTGTTCCCAAGAAACCTCTCAAGCAGAGGGTGATCAATCACAAAGTTGGGGTTAAAACGATGACAGGCTTGGGGTTAAGAAGGAATTTGTGTCATAGATCAGACGGACACCTCCTGTTAGTTTAGGACTACAACTTTTCGCTTTTACCCATAGCACAGGGTAAAATCTTCTCCCCAGTGTTACCCAAGTTCTCACTGACGCACCACAAAGGCGTTAAACACACTGAAGGTGTTCATTTAACACTCCAAAGGTGTTAAATTTGCTATTGATGTCACACGGCAGTGTGACACAACAGAAATTATGGCATGCAGGGACTGGCCTGTGTCTGAGGTATTTGTCACAAACTGCTAGAGACACTAGGGGTGGATTTTTGTGAAACAGGAGGCCCTTTCCAAGCCTTTGTCCCCATGAATCTGTGCATTCCTCTATAGAATAAGGCTGCAAACATCTGTGCTCCTGCCTGCTGTTGGTTCTTGTCTCTTCCTTCCATAGATCCAAACTCTGCTTTCTCTCATGCCATACCCAAATGATCCATTTCACACCCATTTGTCATGGATTTCTTTTCTGAGACAGTTATCTGGGTTTTCTTAAATGAAATACCTGTATTCATTTTGTTCTCGGAGTAAATATGAATTTCATTATACTTGATTATTGTTTAATAGCACTGGGGACACGATGTTTGGAGGCAGCCTGAATTTTGATTCAAAATGTCAGGTCTTTTTCTGAATAGCTCCTTCAGCCAGAGACCTTCCCCATCAGGTCTTTCATAAAGAGAAAGGAGACAAATGGGAAGATAAGCTAACTAGGAAAGAAAGAGATATTCCTTCCCTTGACCTAGAAGCCTGACAGGACTCTTTTTCAATGCAGTGTATTATGTAGTGTTTTTCACTATTATGCATATATTTAGCAACCGCCGCTCACCAATCTGCAAAGGGAATAGGGTGGTGAAAGATGGAATTCAAGGGAGGAAAGAAACACAGGAGGTGTTTTGTCTCTGCTTTTATATTGCAAAGATGGCACTGGAATATACACAATATATCTCCATTGTAACATGGGATTCTGTTGCTTTTAATACCTTTGGCATCTCTCCATTAATATACTTCCTGGTGACATTTCTGAACAAAAACCACCCACTTCAAACTGCTGTCAAGACCAATCAAAAAGCAGCTCTAATCACAAGGACAGGTAAAAAGATGGACCACAGTGCAAGGAGGAATGCAGAGGCCTACTGGAGAATACACACCAAAACAGTCCTCATCTTCCAGCTAGAGAATACATACTGGGAAAGTCTTTGCCCAGGAGCTGGATTTTGGGCATCATGTAGGCAGGTTATTTCTGCTGGCTTCCCACTTCACATGCAGAAAGTATACTGGTTTACAAATAATTTTCACCAATAACTTCTGGTGTCATGAGTGCTTGGGTACCTGCTAATGCTTAGATTTTCTAAAGATCTGCTGGAGGAAAGTACCTACAAGTGTTGATGTGTTGTTATATACTATGAGTATTCATTATTTCCTTGCCATTATCCCCTGGCAGATTATCCAGCTTGCAGATAAACCACTTCTGCATATGGGCACCGTGCAAGAAATAGAGATGCAGAGGGCATAGTGCAGAGTCACTCTATTCTTTCTGAGCCTGACTTTCTTACAGTCAGACTGTAATTTAGAATATGCATTCACCAGAAAGCCACAACATTGAGGAAAGTTTGTGTTTCCTTTTTGTTTATTGGTGGAGACATAGCTGCTCTTTTATGGATCACATCTGTTGGGATCTGATGACACCGGTCATGCCATTTTATTCTTAAAAACTGGGCCTCCTGTGCAGGTCCCTTGGCCTGACTTCATTTTCAGGGAAAACCAGCTTTTCAGCAGGATTTGGACTACCTTCTTCCCTTTCTCAAAAGCTTCCTCTGCTCTGTTGCCCCATCTGATGACACCGTCAATGTACTCCAGGTGCTCAGGGGCTTCACCCTTTTCCAGTGCAGTCTGGATCAGTCTGCAGCAAATAGTGGGGCTGTGTGGCAACAACAGGACTTGTAATAGAATATACACAATGGTGATAACACGAGGCACTTTACTGACCCAACAACCACCCAGACGCTCAGCTAGCACTCAGGCCATGCCGGAATCAGGGCGAGCCACCCCAGATCCTCCCCAGCCAGCCCCCTTTTATGTGTTATCGCCATGATCCTCATCCGAAAGGCAAAGCACAACAGTGTACTGGCTGCTAGTCAGAGAACTGACTTCATCCCAGACAAAACCAGGACGCCCATGTGTGGTGGCTCAGCCCCACACACCACTCCCTCACTCCCAGAGGAGAAAGAGACAGAATCTTCATAGGTTGGGATAAGGACAGCTTACTGACAAAAGCATCGTGAAAGTGGAAGAGTAACAGGCAATTACACTCTCACCCTGTGATAACACAGAGTACCTTACCCAACCAGATGATTACAGAGTGCTGCAGGACACAAGGACACTCAGACTGCCCTGGAGGCACCCAGGAGCACCCCTCCCCAACATGCCTCTTTTATGGGGGAGTGGTGTCAGGTGGTGTGGAAAAGATCCTGGGCTAACTCAGCTCAGCTGTGCTGGCTGCTTGGGGAGGGTGACTCTGGCCTGGTCAGAACCAGGACACTGATTAGATACACCTTCCAGATCAGAAATTACTGTATATTGTAGTGCAACACATATGAAGTAGGCTAACTGTGCGCAGACCTGGCCCCACTCTTTAATGCAGCAACTGTGCTCACTCAGCCCTCACTTCATCCTTCTGGAGGTGCCTAGATGTGTCCACAGTATAAGGAGTAATGTTTCAAGTTGGGATTTGCACACCAGCAAAGAGGTTGTGGTTACTCACCCGTTAGTTTTAAAATATTACAGACAGACTGTGAAGACAGAACTTGGTTCTAACGGAGGAGATGAAAGTAGATGTCCTGTTTCAAGCACCAGGTCTCTGGGCCTCCATACAGACAAAAGATGATGAAAGGGAAGCTTTGATTAAAGAAGATGAAATAAAATCTGGAATATTAGCACCATGATAAGCAACAGGAACGCCCATCTCAAGTGTGTGGTGAAGCCAGGTTAGATAGGAGGAAAAAAGAAAAGGGTATGGAGGTAATTGGAAATTACGTAACCAATGCAGGTTTATGAAATAAGACGGTCCACCTGAGTAAAGATATGAGCCAAGAGGAAATAAAGCCAAAGGAAGAGGTAATTTTCAGTAAACAATGTATTTAATTAATGCATAGTAAAGTATGGCATCTCACAGCATGTCTTACTTCCTTTACATGTTCAGATATTAAATGTTATTTTTTTCAGCTTATTCCAGTGGTTTTGTTTCAGCTCCCACCTGGCTAAAAGCAGTTTGTTGTGAATATTGAGTTCTGGGTATTAGAGAATTGTTCCCTGGATTAAATTGAATGTACAGGGAATGTTTAATCATCAGTCGTGGTCCTTCACCATCAGTCCCGACCTGCCAGAGTTCCTCTGCAATTGCAGCATAAAATCCTAACAAGAGAATTTGAAATAGTTTCTGGACACAGTGGAACTGGTACAGAGGACACAAGCACAGCCTGGGGCCGAACACAGGAGAGAGCCCCCAACTAAAGAAACTCAGAGAGGGGCTGAAGTAGAGCCACATGAAATGCTGGTGTCTCCTCACTGCGCATATCGGAGCAGATGACTGTTTCCACAAAAGCATCTGTGAAGAGAATAAACTAAGTGCTTACCAGGTGCCTACTATGGACTCACTCTCCATTGTGAAATGTTCAACCACAGACTGGAGAATAAAAGGCTCCAGATGAGCCTACATCACACACCTCCTCTGTTCAATGCCTCACATTGGCATTGTTTCTTCAGGGACATTTTTTGTTTAAATTACAATGAAAACCCAATTCTTTTATGAGGTGTTTAGTCTCTTTTAAAGGCTTTTAGAAGCAAGATGTGTGGCTCAAGTTAATTCTGTCCTTGGCTCTGCAGTAATCCCAGCAAAGAGAACCATTTCCCAAGTTATCTACCAGCCATTGCAAGCACTGGTTTTGAGTGGATGCTGAAGTGACTGAGAAGTCCACAACACCCAGTTATCACTTGGTAGATGCAGCATTCAGAGCCCAGTGACTGACAACCAACCTTTCAACAACACACACACACACACACATAAAAAAAAAGAATCCAAATTTATTTTTCTTCATCTAAGTGATTATTGATTGGCTTAAGGCAAAGCCAGTGACTAACCATATGGGGATGTCTGTTATACGATTGGATTAGTGTTTGCGTCTAACCGCACTCCATCTCTATCTTTAGGATCAATAGAAGATGATAAAGAATGATTAGCCTTGCAGCTTCATTGTACAGTGTAATTCTTCAGCCATACAGAAAAGAAAAAGGAAAAAGGAAAGAAGAAACTAATCAGGAGATTTAGAAAAATAATTTATTAGTTCTAAAAACTGCCACCCCATTGTTTCCTAAACTGAGGGGATGTTGAGCAGCAACCAGCAACACAGAAATAGCAAATCTACATATTTAGTTCAACTTTCTTTTCAAAGAGATACCTTTACTACCTAGAAGATGCAAAATCTTTAATTCTTTGGCTGTAACTTTGCCTGTTAAAATTGTCAGAGAATTAGATCCAAGTCAGTTCTTTCTTAAAGGACAGAGACACGTGAATTACACTCAAACCCACAAATTCATCGAGACTTTATAAAGTTTCCTCTCATTTTTTTCCAAAATATACCTTCCTTTTATTCTGCTTTTAGAATATAGCACAGGGCTTTTCTTTTCTGCTTTGGGATGAACATGGAAAAAGAGATTTTTAGTACAAAAGAACCCCCTGCCTTCTAATATTCAAGACGGCTTGGGTTACTAATCCAGATTTCTAGGAGCAGATGCTGATTGTCCTATTAATCAAAGCAAATCATTAGGCATTAATTACACTTAGTAACAGAATAATTGCTTGGTTTACCTAAACTGTGGTAGGAATGTTTTTTTTTCTTTCTGAGTAGGATAAGCTTATTTAAATTATGTCATGTGCACACTCACAGAACAAAAGGAAAGTAGATCAAAATCTGCTTTGCTTTGCACGTGTTGGAGGTGAGCTGGTCTTGGAAACAATGCCAATGGGTTGATGTATGTGGTCTAAGAAATGCACAGTCTCTGGCAGAAGGGAAGATTGTTGTGATATAGGAGGTAATAGTCAAACAATTGTGAATCTGAATTGGTGGATGTGATGGCAACTGAGGGGTTTTTTTCTGCTTTCCCTGGTTGAGGTTTCAATGCTGGGTGATCTGCCCTTCCACTGGAGTAAAGAAAGATGAGTCAGTCAAATATACCCCCAGGGTTATCAGGATACCTTCTCTGATCAAATGAAGCTGTGAATAATCAAAGGCACAGAGATACAAGCTAAGGGCACATTATGATCTTTAATGTATTTTATATAAATAGTTTCATAGAATCATAGAATGCATGAGATTGGAAGAGACCTTTAAAGGTCATGTGTTTAACCCCTCTGTAGTAAACAGGGACATCTCCACTAGATCAAGTCGCTCAGAGCCCCATCAAGCCTGACCTTGAATGTCTCCAGGGATGGGGCCTTCACCACCTCTCTGGGCAACCTGTGCCAGCGCTTCACCATCCTCAGGTTGAAGAATTTTTTCCTAATATGCAATCTAAATCTACACCTTTCTAGTTTAAAACTATCATACTCATCCTACTGCTACATGCCCTCATGAATAGTTCTTCCCCAGCTTTCTTACAGGATTAGAAGGCTGCTATAAGGTTCCCCCTGGAGCCTTCTCTTCTCCAAAGAAGCTTATTTAACTTGGTATGATGAGAGGGGTGTATATGTTCAACCCAGATTTTTAGGGAGAGAGGGGACCCATTCTATCAGTCTGGTGCTAGAGAGGCCAGCTGATGTGACCAGGATCATGCCAGCAGTGCCTACAGGAGTTCCCAATACAGAGGAGAGGTGAAGGTCATGCTCAGGAAGGTTAGAGCTTTGGCATGAATACATCTTTTGTAAAACATCCAGCTGAACTGTGTTGGCTTTTCCTACCAATGGCTTTAGAAAGACCAAGGGACATCTTCATCAGATTCACCAGGGACTGTATCTGGTGAATAAAAACCCAAAACAAACCCAAATTTTCTCAACCAAAGTTTACAATCACTTTCACCAAGTTTCCACCTGAAGATCTTGGAGCTAAAAGCTCAGCACAGCTTTGCTATATTTATTCCAAATAAATGTCCTATGAATGTGATGTTTAAGGTGTGGAAAAATCTATCTTTTCAATACTGCAACAAGGCAGTCACAGATCCTAGGCACAGCAACCCAATACTGGCAATGAGAAGCATTTTTTGTCATAAATAAATTTAAAATGTCCTACACTGCCAGGGATCCACATTTTCACAGGCAAGAAGAGCTGTTCCTCTGCTGCCTCTGCAGCCAACACTCAGCCATGGTCAGAGGACACCGTTCCTCTCCTAGAGAGCAAATGGGAGCAGCACCCAGAGCAGACAGCTCAGAGGGAGCTAAGGGTACACATACTTCTGACAAACCTTGGTTTTGTGTGAGAAATCTAAGTATTCCTCACATTGCTTCGCAAGAAAAGCTGGACAGTGAGATACAAATGAAGCCAACATCAGCTGGAATATTTCATTTTCCATCACCACTGAAAGGT
Source organism: Zapornia atra (assembly GCA_013400835.1). Classification (NCBI taxonomy): domain Eukaryota; kingdom Metazoa; phylum Chordata; class Aves; order Gruiformes; family Rallidae; genus Zapornia; species Zapornia atra. The sequence continues at coordinate 24,509 of VZTU01018714.1, read as the reverse complement.
TTACCAGGTCTGGCCAGAGTCACAGAACTGAGCTGTCAGGTTGCCATTTCAGCTTTTTATATTTTGTACACTGTAAGGAAATCTAGCTTTAGGTACTTGAAATAAAAATGTTTCAACTGACCCCAGACATCCGTAAATCACCTTCCTTATGGAAAAGTACTCCCCTGCTCCAACAGAGAAGAAAGGGAATATTTCACAATGTCAAAACTTGCCATAAACCCTTCTGTCTCCTGCATAGCCTTAACCACCAACTCAACACCAGTGCCCTGGGTGCTCCCCTCCAGTGCTACGACCCCTGATTTTTCACCTTAGAGTCATTGTGAACAACCCTTGTAGACAGCACTGCAGCATGCCAGATACTAATCATGGGGAGAGAAGAGGTTTTCAGGTAAGACCTTGAAAATAAATACACAGAGGCATTTACAAATGCATGTGCACACAACCCCCGTGCTGGACACAGGAATCAATTTTCCAAATTACATGTTCAGCCTTTCTGAAGGAGCTGGAGAAGCTTCTGAGGTATGGAAAGAGGGACCAGGAACAGAAAGAGACAAAGTCAATGAGACAGGCTGGATGCATCTGTGGAGAAGCAGGGCAGTAGTATATGGGTCTGCTCTCATGGGAAAACCTGGGATGAGTCATGCTTATGAGTGGCTGAGGGAGCTGGGGATGTTTAGGCTGGAGAAGAGGAGGCTGAGGGGAGACCTAATCACCACCTACAACTACCTGAAAGGAGGTTGTAGAGAGGTGGGAGATGGTTCCTTCAGCCAGGTGACAGGAGATAGGACAAGGGAAAATGGCCCTAAGCTTCACCAGGGAAGGGTCAGATTGGATGTTACGAAAAAATTTTCACTGAAAGAGTTGTTGGGGCCTGGAACAGGCTGCCCAGGGTGGGGTTGAGTCACCTTCCCTGGGTGTGTTTAAAAAAAGGGTAGATGAGGTACTTAGGGATATGGTTTAGCATAGGACAGGAATGGTTTGACTTGAAGGTCTTTTCCAACCTTGTGATTCTGTGATTCTGAATTACTAAGATCACAATTCAGTTCTATCAGAATCATGACTACATGTTCAGCGACTAAAACCTTTTCGAAAGCGGCCCTCATCTCACTCCCAGGGAGAGATTAATCACTCCCTGTTCAATCTGCAGAATAAACAACCCAAGAGATGCACCATCACCAATGAAGCTAAGCCAAATTAACGAAGTTGGCTTTTCCCCCCACTCGTTCAGTCTCATTAAAGACACAATCTCTTCTTATAGACCTTGTGGGACATCAAAACAATAATGATGCTGACAACGCCATTGTTAACGTGTTAATTTTTACCCACTGAAAACAGACATCCAGGAAAACCAGTGACTTGCCCCATGACAGATCCATCTCACTGGGGGCTTAATGAAACAAATTAGGAGCTCTGCCATTGACCTTAATAAAATAGGACCAGCCCCTGAAATGGTAACACCACTCTCATGGTTGTTCTAAGGAGAAATGGGTTTCATGGAGCTAATACACAGGGCTGTTAGTGGCTTTCCATTCATTCATTCATCCAGCAGCTTGTTTACACCTGCACTAGTGCCACACCTTGGGGAAGAGGTTGACAACGGAGGGGCGTGCGGATTAGGGACGGCGGTTCCGACTGTTGGTGTGCGTGCGCCTGTGCTTGCACATGCTCAGCTTCTGGAGATAATGTTCCTGCAGATCACAGCCAGGTCTGCCAGCCATAGGAGTGAGTGGTGCTTGTACCATGCTGTAAGAGGAACACAGCTGAAAAGCAGCACACACTTTGCCCTTGCTCTACTTTCCCGGGCTCTGAGAAAGTATCAGGAATATAACCACACTCCGTTACCACTTGGCTTCAGACTCATCATATGAAACAAATTTATCATAGGATAAATATCACTGATTTTGTCTAGAAACTTGTTTGCTGAAATGAGCTGGTACTTCTAGCCATCACGTGCAGAAATCAATTTCAGCAGAGCCTGTCAGGCCGGAGCAGCACCTGGGTTAAGTGCAGCCCACTTCACAAAGGAAGAGCAACCACTTGGGCACATTGAGGTCAACGCTGCTGAACAACCAGGCCCGTTATGAGCAAACACCAAATGAAAAGATACTTATGCCATGGTCAAACCAGGCCAGTGTAGCAGCCCTACATGCCAGGGCTAGCACTTCATACAACAGGGGCCGGGGGTGGGTGTGGGTAGGCAAGTCAAAGCACAAACAGGGGTAGACATCTCTGCATCGTGATTTCCAAATTTGCTACTGCCCCTCTCAGCAATGGTTTTACTAGCTGTGCCTTTACTTCAGCATCACCTCAGATCACTGCCCATCTAGGTTGATGTAATTGGCCATTGAGGTGCTAACAAAAGCTATAAAAGCACTAAGAAAGCTGAGGTCCCTGCCTAGCAGTAGTTGGCCACATCCTCACTGGAGCCAAGGCACAGCAGGAAGGAGACACTGGGGGAGTAAAGCTTTTGGGTCAAAGAAAAGTGACTCGGCTGGAATTAACAGAACCCATTTTGGGATCTGTTTTCCCACCCATTGTTCTTTCTTCACGCTTTGTGATCCTGTTCTTTTTCTGATACCCTGCTTCTTGCTTATTCTGTTTTCCTGCTTGTCCTTCCCTACTTCAAGCTCTGTTTAAAAGCCCTCCCTTTCACTTTGTGTCTGTCATTCTGCTCCAGATCTCACCACAGTCACAGCAACCAGCATTGCATCTGGCCAAGTGATGCTCTCAGCCTCCTGAGAGCTCACCGTCAGTGAGACTGGGGGTGGCATAAATAAGTTTAGTGTATCACATCTCCTTCCCCAAAATTTGTTTTCTCTCACAGGCAGTGGAATAAATGAAAACAGTGGCCTGAAACAGTGGCCCGAGTCTGCCCGTCTGCAGGCTGGCTCTGGCTTCGGTCCCACTGTTGAGGAGAGCAGGTGACAGCAGCATATGACCCAGTGTTTTTCAGAGTATACTGTGCACATCTGTGACGCTCTGTGTATAATGTAATACAGACAGAATCGCCAGGGATTAAGGTTTTGATTCTGCTCCTACTAATAAACGCCGAAATCCCCATTGACTTTGCAGAAATAAAACCAGGCCTTAGATGACCCACCGGTGACATTTGTAAGAACCTTCCCCAACACAAGGCGCCTTGGATACGATACGCAGCGCCATATGGATGGCCTTCTTTCCACCTCCCACAACAGCTGCCAGAAGCTGTAACACCGACTGTAGTAATGACAATAAAAACAACCCAGAGATGGTATTTACTATAGGAAAAACAAGGCTGCCTTCCCAGGCCACTTACCTGACACCATAATGCTGTTGACTGCAGTATCTTGACGCTGACTGACACCAGCCTGCACACTGACTACTGCTGCACCACTGTGATACCATAAATCACACTAAATGCTGGGCTATGCACACCGTGCTGCAGACCTACCTTCCTCGGCTCAAATTCAGCTCCAAAAGCACTGGAGCATGCAGACTGTGATTAATCTTACCTGTAGTCTTACATACAGGCTGGGGGTAGGAAAGAATAACTGCGTTATATCTCTGGCATTAATTGTCAGTCTATCCCTGATACCAAAGACCTTTCCTGTGACTTTTCCCTTCTTGCTGTTTGCCTCTCTTTCCTTCATCAGATCTGCTCTTACGTCATCTTTCTAGACTGACATGCACTTGGAAGGACATTCAGCACTTTGAAAGCTGCTGTTTTTCAGATTTTATAAATTTCTCCCAGCTTAAGTTCTTGATGACAACTCTGCTCAGAGCATGGCTTGTCAGTAACATTGATCTAGTGGAAACCGCCTGGTTTGAATGTGGTGCACAGTGCCTTCCAGAGGCATCCTAGCAAAACCTGGCCAGAGAGGAATTCTGCTCCGACAACCAGTTTCCAAGTGCCTAGTATTCCCTTTAAGGCTCCTTCCCCTCTGCAAATGTTATTAAAACTCCTGGAGAGGGGGTGTTTATTACTATTGTTCTTTATCATTTTAGTTGGTATTGTTATTTTAATGAGTCCTATAGGCTTGATGGAGCAGACTGACTGGTGATAAGCAATCTTACCTTCCATTGGCTTCACTGGAAACTCAACACGTTCAGCACTTGTGGGAAGCACTTGGCATTTTATGATCCAGCCCATCATTGTCTGTCCAGCCTTTTTAAATTGTAAAACGTTTAAGGCTTGGATTCCCTCTCATTGTGCATAACACAATGCAACCCTAAATGAAGCTGTAGCCTGTGGGCACTCCTGTAACATAAATGGTAATTGCTACGTAGGTCTCCCAGCTGTAACTACATTCAGACACATGCTTGCTTTCACTGATGGAGAATAGGAAGGCTTGCTCCCAAATCAATCTTTCCAGTTGTTACAGCCACGATGTAGCTATTTATTTTATTATTTAATTTTATTGTAGCACTAGGTTGGATATTAGGAAAAAAAATTCTTCAGTATGAGGGTAGTCAATCACTATTTCAGTAGATCACTACCTCAGGTTACCCAGAGAGGTGGTGGAGGCCCCACTCCTGGAGATATTCCAGGTCTGGCTTGATGGAGCTCTGAGCAACCTGATCTAGTGAAGATGTCCCTGCTCACTGCAGGGGAGTTGGACTAGATGGCTTTTAAAGGTCCCTTCCAAACTTACACATTCTATGACTTTTTCTCAACTAGGAATATTTATGCAAAGTTTATCCAGCTCACACATACAGTGAATAAGAAAGTCAACCTGGTTTTCATTTAGGAGTAGCTGGTTGCATAAAACTAAGTTTCATTAGTCTATTTATTACACAGTTCCTGAAATCTCAGCCATATTTATCAAAATTATTTAGCAGTGATTACTGTTTTCTTTTGCCAATACCAGTGTCACACAGGTTATACTTCATAATTCCACATATGTACATTGCAATTACAAGATAATGCTGTACATATGTAAATAGCTATATGTCTTGATACTTATCACAGAATCACAGAATTGTAGGGGTTGGAAGGGACCTCCAGAGATCATCAGGTCCAACCTCCCTGCCAAAGAAGGCTCCTTAGGACAGGTCGCACAGGGAGGTGTCCAGACAGGTCTTGAATATCTCCAGAGGAAGAGATTCCACAACCCCCCTGGGCAGCCTGTTCCAGGGCTCTGTCACCCTCACAGAAAAAAAGTTTGTTCAGTATCATTTAGTCATATGAGGAAAGCATTAATCATGACATCAATATTTAAACTTTAGCTGTTCTCTCAGTTGTTGGGGTGGTTTTTTATATCCTGGAACATTAATTAAAGAGTGCTAATATTACAACCCTCAATGCTCAAACTTTCTAATTAGAAGGATTAGTGTTTCAGCTAGGGAAAATTAACCTGTGTAGATCACTAGGTATAAAACTACTATAGAGTTAGCATCACTGGATGGTAATACCTACAAAACCAGCAAATAGAAGGACACACTGACTCTAATAACAAGGTTGTTCTAATAACAACTTCCCCTCAGGAACATGCAGAGAAATCAGTATTTCCAAAACCTGAGTATTTTTAAGAGATTTGCTCAGAACAGTATTTTTATCTTCCCTGCTTTATGGTGGCAAAACACTATTCTCTGAACTTGTTCTGCACAACTTAACAAATACCAAGAATTATACCAATTTTACATGGCATAATCCTATGGAATTTACCTTATAAAAGCAGAGAGATGCATTTGCTGCTCCTAATTTCATCTTTTGTAATTTACAAAGACAATATCTAAGCACTGACCATCAACTGTCAGTCTTGATATGATGATAATAACAGATAACTTAACTATTTCTGAAGCTCTGGAAGAAATCACTAACCCAGCAGCACTCCCTTGTCAAAAACATCACCATAACTGACAATGTAAGCCACAAAAGACAGAAAACAGAAATTCGAATCATTATTTTACTTTATGCCAATACTTGAAAATGATAAAAGCGCTCTGCCCAGCCTTTGACAATCTACTTTATTCCAGCAGTGTCAGCTCAGATAAAACTCAACAAAGGGAGCTGAAATACATACAAGTGCCCACTGGAGCATCTTTCTTTTTGTGATGTAAAGTGTGCTGTGTAAAATATTGACACCCCGACGCGTGAGCTAGCCGCCATCTACGCACAAGGCGGCGTGTGCTGCTGCCAGCCTCACGTTGCTGTGAGGGTGGAATTTGCATCCTGAAAAAGACTGGATGCCTCAACCCTTTGCTTTTGCTGTGTGTCACAGAGATGGCCAAGGTTACACTGAAGCAATTTTGGCAACACAGGAAGTCTTCTGGTTTAGATCATCTGCGCCTTCCTTCTTCTGCTACATCAGCACAGGACAGGATCAGACGGCATGCGCAGCTCTCCTGCACCCCAGCAAACACTGGCTATTGTGATGACATGGGCAGCACATTGAATTTAGGCCAAACCTACAGGTGCCTCATGCACAAAGGGGAGTTGACCAAGATCTCATCACTCTGATGAAATGCTTCTGATTCTTCAGGAAGAAAACCCAACCTCTTATAGTCCCTTAATGATTGCAGAAATATCTCTACCATTAACAATTTTAATTCATTTATGCGAATGTGTAGCTGCTGGGAACATGACTGTTGGAAGGCACGGAGATAAATGTTGTAGAACCATAGAATGGTTTGGGTTGGAAGGCACCACCCTCATAGTGAATAAGTTTTTTCTAATGTCTAATCTAAATCTCCCCTCTTTTAGTTTAAAGCCATTCCCCCTTGTCCTGTCATGCCCTGCCCCTGTAACTAGTCCCTTTCCAGCTTTTCTGTAGCCCCTTCAGGTACTGGAAGGGGCTCGAAGGTCTACCCAGAGCCGTCCCTTCTGGTTGAACAAGCCCTATTTTCTCAACATGTCTTCATAGGAGAGGTGCTCCAGCCTTTACATACCCATAGACAGTCCATCAATTCAGGCAGAAGCAACAGATTTTGAAGATCTGAGCTATTTCTGCAATTCTGTAATTCTGTGGTTCTATTTCTGCTTGTGATCCTGCTTGTAGACCTGTGGAAAATCTGACCCCAAACTCAGTTCGTGATGTTACTGAGGATTATGAGACTCAGTGATTATGATAATGTGGCAATATAATTGCCTAAGGCAGATCTATAGTGCCAGTGTAACACATTCCAAGTGTCCTACTGATAAAAAACAAGAATATCTATTTAAAGGAGCAGTTTGGACAATTAACCTCTTATGTCCATCAAATTATTGACATTTTTAACAATTCTTTAAAACATTGTCACTACAATTGGTCATTTAGAAACATCTCTGTCTTACAAGTGGTAATAAAACTAATCTTACTGCATGTGGCAACAGGCACTCAGCAGATTGCCATTAGAGTCACTACTATACTATCTTCATTTGTAACTGGCAATGGAGAATTACAAGCTTTTGCAGCAACAACATCAACCACCCCAAACTCCACTCCTGGAGCTCTCAGTCTGTGGAGTTAGCCTACAGTAGAAAAATCTACCCAACAGCTATCACACTGTTTTCACCATCCATGTGCTTCTCCTGTGCTAGAAAAAACCCCAGCTGTTTTTCCTGAAATCTGGGAAGAGCACAATCCACGGCAAAGTGGAAGTTTACATGAAGTCATGACCTACTTCAAAGAATCAGCTTCCTTGAAGTGCTCTGTATGGGTAGGTGGCTTTAAACAACACCTCTGAAGTTCAGTGTTGGTTTTCCATATAATCTGTGATTTATATGGGGTTTTTTTATCAGAACTCTACTGCTCTTTGGCCTCCAGTGATGAGTCACAAGTATTAGTTCGAGATGGGAAAGAAAAATCAAAATCAAGAAGCCGTGTTCTGCATTGCTCTTCTTTGAACAAAGCAGCAACAGTGGGAAGCAAGGGGTCTGCAGTGAACATAGGTGGTCAGGGCCTTAGTGCAACATCTCACCCCTAAGATAGCACTGGTAATAATTTCTGAGAGCCACTTGCAACTGTGAGGGAGAAAAAGAAGCACACAGCTGCGTATGATAACTCCTTCAATATACGTAGCAGTGAGACATGACTGGTAGAGTGTTTGGGGCAAGATTCCCAAGGCAAAAACTCACCTTGACTTATGGCTTGTATCCGGTGATGTTTGTCAACCCATGATGCATGATTTGACATTGTGGTGCACAGCAGTCCTGCTTGGGTAATGGCTAGAGTGCTGCAAAGGTTTCACAGCTCCTTGAAATGCAATGGGAATACTGCTCACAAAGGATTTTGTGGATAATGGTTAAGAACATTTAATGGTTAAGAAACATTTTTCATCGCTTCTGATACCCATACTTTCTGGACATGAGCCCTTTGAGCAATGAGAAACCACCAATCTGTGATCAGCACCAGGCATTTTCTGGAAACAGTAAAACTAGCCAAATATGTGCCTCAAGAAAAAGAAAAAAGCAGCAAGGGACCATGCTTAGCTGAAGGCAGAAAGGAGCAGATAAGAACTGCAAGCTCCAAGCTGAGCTTCAGTATGGACTGTCAGCTACCAAGCTTCCCACCACTCATACTAGCTGGTTCCCCACTAGAGAAAACTTTTATCTTACTTAACCCTATACTTTTTTCCCTGAATTTCCACACCCAGGTTTCAAAGGACTGTGGAGTAAGTCCTGCACTGTGTGAAATAATTTTGTGGTTGCTTTATGGACTGTTGTACAATACTGAAGATTAAGATCATGTTATTGAAACATTTGACATTATTTCTCCTAGGGAGAAATATAACTTTGACATAACAGTCATACAGTATAAGTTTAAACATTCTATCAACATGGAAATATCCATCCTTTGATATTTTCTTCCATACCCTTTTGGCAAGATCCTTTGATATGAATGAAACCAAATGCAACCTACCCATTGTTGCTGAATTCAAGGTATTACCACAAAGAGGCATATCTGGGATGTAGCAAGGTGGAGGGAAAATTTTACCTTTCCAAAGGTAAGGTGTTGCAAGTGCTAAAAAGAGCATCATCTTCACATCAAATCAAGCAAGGTACAGGATTCAAGAAAAACGTGCCAAGAGGCAATTTCTCAGCAAGATGTTAGCATCAGAACACAAAGTGATGTGTCTGGAAGCAGAACTGCTGAGCTGCAAACAACCTGGGTGTGAGTCAGAGAATATTAGGACAGTGCCTGTCCACCAGGAATATAGACTTGATTGCATGTGACTTGTGTCAACTCTGGAGACATCAAGAGCAGAACATAAAAGCAAGGCCAGAGAGATATTTCTAAATGAGCCATTCAGCCTCTAAGGCAATGAATCTGGCAACAACTCCAGTTCCAAGAGAAAAAGTCAACATTCCAGGTTTGTGTTCCATGGTTATAGCCTTCATTCATTATTTTTCAGGAAAAAGGTCATTGAAACATCACATTTGCAATCATTAAAAGACACAATCATCTCCTTTTTAACTAGCCCATAACTTTGAAACCACAATCCAATTGCCTGTTCAGGCTCATTAGTGTCTTTGGATCCTAATGACCCACTCAGTTGCAGTAAATGAAAAACTAATCCTTGTTTTATGCCATTGGCCAAAAAGGATTAGCCAACTCTTGCTACCCATGCAATCAGCCTTGCACTGGGGAGATTACTACTATCTAATACTGTAAGTCTACACATTCCAATCTGTTACAATAAGTAGCACTTAAAGCTTGTTTCCTTGAAATGCTTAAGCGTATTAATGCTGTAGTGTAAGATTGTTTTCTTACGATGCAATGATTCTCCTACTCCTGCCCCCAAAGTTTGCATTTGCCAACATATATGCAGTGGTACCCCTTTACTTCCAACATTAAGTTTTAATTACAGTCACAGACTTGAAACTCAAAACTAAATTGAAATTTTACTCTTGTATGGGGCTCAAACAGGGCAGGTAACCACGTACAGGATTTCAGTGGCGTTCCATGCAGTGATTTGCTTGGATTGTGTAGAATGACAGCAACTCAGGCTGTAAACAGTTCCAACTGAAAACATGGTTTTATCTCATTATTTGATATTCAGAGATCCAGGTGATATTTTTGGCACCCTACTATTAATCTTAACAAGCAGCTAGAAATAGAGCCACTACTCTAATCGACACTGCGAGTTGTTACTCGGTTTTGTACCATTTGTATCACTGCATTTTTTCCAACCCAGAATTCTGGTTGCTCTTGCTGTATGACACACAAAATAAGGGACCAATTATATGAGGACTCTACAGTGTGATCTGATGCAATTTTTATTTTCTTTGAGGACTCTACAGTGTGATCTGATGCAATTTTTATTTTCCTTGAAGTATTCACACAATGTTATAATTGAAAATGTAATATTGTAAAGAACCGATTTTAACACTATCACATGCCCCATTCTTACCTGAACACTGGAGAGGTTTTCTGACATTAAATTAAGGAACTCTTGTGTTTTTATCACCTTAAGCATTATATAAAACAGCACAATTACATTTGGCCTAAAGAATGTTACTCTGTGCTTATCTGCTTTATATTAATAGACTTAGGCTGAAGTTACAGAAAATAAACAAACTGCTCTTAACTGGAATGGGAATAGTTCAACAAATGTTTATTTTCAATAAAAGGCAGTGTGTGAAGCCATAAAACAGCAACACATTAAAATAAATGCTATATCCCACAACTGCTGGAAGTCATTCCATTAACCTTTGCCACCTAGTTTCTAAATGAATTTTTTAGAATCAGACCTGACCAGCTATTGCTTATTTGTGAGCCAAATATCCCAGACTGTTTAAAGGTTCCTTTACATTTATGCACCTGTAAAATTGACACTAAAATAGTAGATGGGGCTCCAGTGAAAGTGTTATGTCACCTTACAAATCATAATGAAATTTTTTCACTGGAAGCAAAGCCTTGAAAAGCTGGAATCAAAGATATTTTGCACATGGCAAATGTGGAGAAATGCTCTCTGTGTTATTTCTGATCAGAAAAATGACATCTCTGTATAAGTATTGTTCCTGTGGGAGAAAAACTGCAGCATCAGTGTCTTCCTCCTGGCAGCAGCAGGTAAGAGTGTAAATTTTTTCTTCACTGTTCACAAATTAATATATATATATTTATTCAAATACCATTATATTTCCTACCATTTTGGTGACAGAGTATTTAACTAGCACTGACCTAATGCTGGGTGGTACGCTAGCTGTTATAAGGAATTTTCAAGTTAAATAGTTTCCTGTTGGAAACATCATAAAAAAACTTAAATGGAAGATATCAGGGCCCTAACATTTGCCTCCTGGTTAGGATACTCACATAAGATTCAAAGTCAAATCCCTGCTCTGCTTATTTAAGAGAGCGATTTTTATTGTTACTACTTTAGGGTATAGTTGTGAACCTGAACTCTATGCTACTAGGTGCAATCCAAGGGCAGAACAAAAAGGCAACCCCCATCTCCAAGGACTCAGAGTAGAAGTGCACAGTATAACCACATTAACACTTGGCAGACAGCTGCACTGCTTTTAAGAGATTACAGCTCCCAGCTGCCATTGCTGTCCTGCTGGTGCCCGGTGCTGGCCTCCAGTTAAGTTGTAGCCATGTGTGTGTGTGTGATACCTGTTCCTCATCTACTGGAGACCAGAGTCAGCTAAGTTAGTTTTCCACACTTCCAACAGCGATATAAATTAAATATGGACTCTGCACCAAAGAATGAGGAACTAGGTGCACAGTCCCCTGGCTGTATCTGCACCGTGGGGGCAGTTAACTGCGAATAAGAAGTGATAATGAGCAAATAGCACCTCGCCCTCCAGCAGCTCCTGCTACACTGACAAAAGGATCCCTGCACTTTCAGACCAGAGGCAGATGCAAAGGACAAAACAAAATTACATCAGTCAGTGAAGTACATTGTCCCAGAGATCCAGCAACACGACAACCCTTGATTTTACAGGCATAGAAAGAAGGGATTTTTTTAGGCAGAATTTGTTAAATAACCAATGATATAGACAATGGTAGGACAAGGGGGAATGGATTAAAGCTAAAGGAGGGAAGGTTTAGATTAGATATTAGGGTGAAGTTTTTTACAGAGACGAGTGGTGAGGGGCTGGAACAGGCTGCCCAGAGAGGTGGTGGATGCCCCACCATTCCTGGGGGTGTTCAAGGTCGGGTTGAATGGGGCCCTGAGCAACCTTGTGTAGATCCAGGCCTGGAGGTTGGTGGCCCTACCTGTGGCAAGGGGGTTGGAAATTCATGATCCTTGGGGTCCCTTCTGACCCAAACCATTCTGTGAGTCTATGATTCTATGATAAAGCCCGGTGCATGTTTATAAGCAGTTCATGCTCTTAGATCTCAGAAAGGTATCCCAAATACCAGGCAGTTGCCTTTTTTGAAGTAGCTTTCTCCTTTATGTTATTAATCAGCCTATCCAATTTGTGTAAGCAAACATCCAGCAAGACCTAGAACTATGGCTTCTACCACTTCAGCCAGCAGCCTGGACTATCGGGCTGTAACGTCAGAGACATGGACAGCAGAATTCATCAGAAGACCAAAAAGCAATCTTCAGTAACAGACTCACTGAGCAAACAAAATTGTATCTTCCAGCTTTCTAAATTACCTCAGAAGATAATCTGCCAGTAGCATACCCTAAAACACTACCCCAAAAAAAAAAATAACAAGGCTCTCAAACTTGCCTCTGGTTTATGTTTTGCTCAGATTGTGAGGTACGCTGTAGATTAGAAAAGCTGTTTTAAATCATAGATAAACATGGAAACCCACATTTGGAGAGCATGAAGTCCAGCAGATCCATGTGTCCCACTTGTTATTGGCTGGATCCCAGGAATACCTCACTTCAGCTTCCTGAATCCTCCAGTATCCTTAAAAAATACACTACTTTCATCAACCTCTGGGCTTAAGTACTTGAGGAGAAGCTGGGCTGCAGAGAAATGGTCCTAAAGCATTAGGAGTTTGGAAAAAAAGAAGTAGTAGCATAGAGCATCATGCTATTGGTCATCTAGGGCTTTGCAGGTCAGCTGAGGAAAGGGAACTCTACTCCCCGGTGAACCTTTTTGACATTGTATTGGCAGACTGTGCAGAATGTACTGCTGGGATTCTTTTTGTCAGCTTATTCCACTCAGTTCATGTGCCCTTATGACTAGTTGGTGTGTTTTCAAAGTCTTCTGTGAAGCCTGTTAAATGATGGAGTCTCCTCTTTAATTTGCTTTGCTTCCACTTCAGCATCTTGCTTGTCTGCTGTCAGGCAGGCTGTTTACTTCATACTAACTGGCTGAGAAACCCTTACAAATCCATAAGGAGCTTCAAAAATTAGTGACCTTTATACCACATGTAATAGGGGGGAAAAAACCCAAGAACAAAACCAACCCTCAAAAGTGACCTGGTATTTCCCTCAAAGGCCATAAATGTGAAACTGCTGGTTCCAGGGAAGATGGTTCTGAGGGATTCACAGGGCACAGTGCTGCTGTACCTCATTCCTTGCTGAGTAGCCCTGATGCTGCAGTCACAGACAGCCATTCCATTAGGAAATTTGTGGACAACTGGTGGATATACTTGCACTGACCAGTTAGACTTTAGGAACTGTCTGCCTTTGTAGCTTTTTTTTTTTTTTAAGATATTTGATAAAGAGGAAGGAACTTACTTTCAGTGTTTCAAGTTAGAAAGGCAGAAGTTGAAATCTTAAGAATCATAATTGCAACGTTAATTTCCTTCTTGTATTAAGAAATACCCACAAAACTTTACATAAAATTAACAGAAATGTTTATTTCAAAAAGTATAAATATTCTGTGTATAACAGCAAATATAAGAATATTATCCTTAATTCAAATTCAACTTTCACTACTACAATAGTTACTAACACTTCCTATACAAGTTATTGCCTTTATATCAAAGGCTGAAAGTACTCATCTAGAAGTTTATATACTCTCTTACAGACATTGAATTAACTTGACACACTACTGTAAAATTATATTTTTGCTGCTTGTAACTGCCAATTTAGTGAAAGAGTATCATAAAAGTTTATAAAAGCCACATATTTAGAAAATAAATGAGAAAAATAAGAGCTACATCGCAAAGTATATGTACTTGATGCATGGACATGCTTTTGCAGCAATTGCAGTAATGTATTCTCATGTGAAATGAAAGAAGATTAAATGCTTTGTACTTTAACTTAAGAAACTGAAAACATTTGTCAAGGCTAAGTAGGAAAAGAATTTAAAAGGAAGTCAAAGGTATTCAAAAGAATGTAAATGGCTTTGTATTTTGTAAGGAAGAATGAAAACCTTTCACAGAAGGAGACTGTGCTGATCTCTGATCCTGTCCAAATGCAAATGGAAAACTAAAGTCATCTTTTCCATTTCCAAATGCATGAGAAGTCGGTTCTGAGGGGAAGGGGAAGGTAAATGCATCCTCATTTTCTGATTTCCCAAACAAGCTTCCTGTATGGAATACAGATTATATTTATTATTAGACTAAATCTTACTGAAAGAATACTGCATTCAGCATAATACATTTCTTTAACAATAGAGTTCTCCCAACATCCCCCTGAGTACTAGCCAACACTTGAGCATTTATTTCTGCACTAGAAATGGTACTTCAAGGAGGGCATTATTAAAATCTATGTAGAATGAAATCTGAAGCACTTCCATGATTTAGAACAACAAAACACTTCTGCATGATATACTGTGTGAAATATTTTGAATACTAAACAACAGAGGTCTTTGTAAACGGATATCAGGAAAGCTAAAGCCCTGATAAAACAAAATCTGGACAGGGACATCAAGAGCAACAAGAAAAGCTTCTATAGGTACATCAGTGATAAAAGGAAGATGAGAGAAATTGTGGGCCCTCTCCAAAAAGAAACAGGAGACAAGGGTGTCGTGTTGCTCTCAATCATTCAAGTACTTTCTGAATTGGAGACATGGATTTGATGGGTGGACCCCTTGGCAGATAAGGAATTGGCTGGATGGTCTCACTCAAAGAGTTGCTGCCAATGGCTCGATGTCCAAGTCCACTGACAAGTGGCATTCCTCAGGGGTCAGTGCTAGGAGCTGCACTGTTTAACATCTTTGTCAGCGACATGGACAGTGGGATCAAGGGCACCCTCAGGAAGTTTGCCAACAGCACCTACTGTGCGGTGCAGTAGATCTGCTGGAGGAAAGGGATCCTTAACCTAATGGAAACTTTATTTTCATTTTAGTTGAGGGAGGGAAAAAACCAACAATTTCCAACACTAAGCTAGCACCCTGAAAGTTGAAAAGTAGTATTAACCAAGCTTTTTACATTACAAGAACTGATCTTTTTAAAAGCAGAAAAGCTTTGACACATTTATTTCTTCTCCCTTGCAGCTCCTTCAAGTTTGTTTCAAGCCCACCTAACACTATTCCTATTTCTTTCTTCCTTATACTTCCCTTTTTTGGAATCTCACACATTTGAAGTCAAACACACAAGGAAAGTTTTAAGCTAGCCAAATTACAAATGAACACAATAAACCACTGAACTACGATGCCAGAACTGAACATCCCTTTAGAAAGATAAAGGTGGTCTGTTAAACAGGATCACAAGCTTGTCAGTCATGTAAGCATAAGACGGATATTATACACAAGCATATGTGAGTTTCACACTTACTAATATCTTTCTGTGGGGACAGAGTGTTCAGGTTTCCTATGGAATAGTTTTCATCTGTCTGAAATGTAAACAATTGTTTTATTTAACAAATTATAAAGATAAAAGATAAGCTCTAATGGTGATCCTTAATTAGTTCATTTGTTTTTAGTGACAAAAACACTATCCCAGTGTGTGTTAGCAGCTTTCCCAAAACCTACATTTAAACCTACATATCAGTCCTTAAAGTTGCAAGGTAAACTCTTTGAAGAAATAGGTTTCATGGTATTTGCTTATATCTGCAAATACACTCCCTCCTTTCTTCAGGGATAAAAACATCAGATTGAGAACACACCAAAATCTGATCTGGCTTCCTGCTGTTCTTTAAACTGAAAATATTCGATATTATTTAATTCTGTGACAATTTAGAAAACCTCTAAGCAACAACGTAATTACTTCCTACTGAGTAGGACCTGATAATTTCCAGCAAGAGAAGCAGAATAGCAATTTGTCAGTCTTGAGTAGAGTTAGATGTTAGATTTGAGGTGCTAGATTTATAATAAATACTTAAATCCAAAATAAGACCTTCGAAATTCCCATCTAACTTCAGAGAATCCCACGTGACTTCTAGAGGCTGTTAAAATCTTGGTTTCTGCCACTCAGCTGGCAGAGAGTGAGTTCTAACTGCACGAGGTGCCTTGATACTTAACTCATGCCTAAACAATTCACAAACTGCCCACCAGTCTATTCTGTCCTACACACAACTGATGCTAGGAGATACCAACAGCATGTATCTTACCAAACACAAAAAACACCCCAGTGTTTTCCCTCCTTTAGCTTTTACCTGGTAACGTCAAGACTGGGCACAGCCACTGAAATACGAGATGCCTGGGTTCAGATCTCTCATTTGCATAGTGAGGTTTGAATCTACACTGCCAGTGATCCCTAACTGCTGCACTGTGCACTGACACACATCTCTTCTGAATACCCAGCTACCTTTCTACTGGCCCAGCAGAATAAAAATTACTCTAGAGCACTATAACAGCACTATAGTTAGAGAACCTGCAAAGGAAGTGGAAGACCTGGATTCCTTTCCCTGATCCAATTAATCACCCACCATCTCTCCTCCGTTTAAGTATAGCTAATCCGAATTCGCTGCTCAATGTTACTAGTAGTTAGTCCTTTCCCAGTGTTCTGCATTTGTTGAAAAATGGAGGGGGAAGAAAATTAACTACCTGATTCCCCACTTCAGCAAGTTGAAACCATACAGGATAGGCACATAAGCTGTGAATTCTGCTAGGGTACCTAAAGCTTTGCATTGCAACCCTAAACCAGAAGCCTTCTTGTGAATCCAGTCACAAGAAGTCATAGCTTGCCCAAGTTTCATACTTGATCAGAACTCATCATAGTGGAATAGCCAGAAAAAGAGATAAGCGTTTTCAAAGGATATTAGTTGTGAAATTAAGCAAGTTAGTAAAATAATTATTTGATACAAAGATAACCAGTCTGAAAAACCTCACTCACTGGCAATGCTGTTTTCTCAGCATATTGTTCTTTGTGGAAATTTAATATTCTCAAGTGTTCATTTTTACCTCGTCAGATGAATTTTCTGCCCCAAACACAGAAGAATCAAATAAATTAAAGCCAGGTGACTTCTGGGAGAAGTTCATGAGAGAAAAGAAACTAGGAGATTTTGATGTTCCTTCTTCACAACCTAAATTTTGAATGCTGTAAAGACAGAAAGGAAGAAAAGGTTTTGTTTCTGTTTTTTTTCTTTTTGTTCTATTTTTTTCTTTTTCTGTTTTGTCACTTTTTTAGACTCCCACAGTTTCCATCAGTAATTACTTCTTGCAACGCAGAACAGGTAACACCTGTTGGGGTTGTCCAGCCTGGAGAAAAGAAGGCTCCAGGGAGACTTTATAGCAGCCTTCCATTACCTGAAGGGGCCTATGAGAAAGCTGGGAAGGGACTTTTTAGGTGGGCCTGGAGTCATAAGATGAGGGGGAATGGTTTTAAATTGGAAAGGGGTAGATTTAGATTGGATATTAGGAAGAAATTCTTCACTACAAGCGTGGTGAGACCCTGGCACAGGTTGCCCAAGGAAGTGGTGGATGTCCCCTCCCTGGAGGTGTTCAAGGCCGGGTTGGATGAGGCTTTGGGCAGCCTGGGCTAGTGAGAGGTGTTCCTGCTCATGGCAGGGGGGCTGGAACTTGAAGATCTTTAAGGTCCCCTCCAGCCCAAACCATTCTATGATTAACACAACTCTCTAAAGCAAAGTGAGGTTATGTTCTTACTGGTTCCCTTACTGTTTAAAGATAGAAATGGGTGTAACAAGTATTGTTACTGCAGGGAAGGAGCTACAAAGACCCCAAAGGAGCTCTTATTTAGTTCTAAGCAGTCACCCCTCTTTCAAAACAGCTTATAGTGGAAATGATACTGTAAGTAAAAACCTAATAAATTACCTAGCATAACTCAGGGAAAAAAAATGCTTTCAGCAGAGCTTTCTAGAGAACTCTTCCTATAGTACCTTTCCAGGAAAGCAGAAATACTTATACAATAAACATCAATACAACTTTGCTCAAAATCAACATAAAAGCTGAAATCATACAAGTCAAATGGAGGCGTTTTGGAGAATTGTGGTTTCTTTCCCTTTGATTTTGGTGTTCCTGCAAACTCAGGTGGTTCAGGTGCTCTTAGAAAGTGTTCTGCACTGTCTTCTGCTGCACCAGGAGTATCCTCATTTGATTTAAAACATGTTTCCATGTCCTATTAAAAAGTAATATACAGAAAGTATATTACTTATTTTACTTATTAAAAGTAATATACATTATGGCACATACAATTTACAAAAGTACCATTAGTCCATTGACACACAAATATATTCATTGAATGTTTTAATGTTAATCACTTATTTCTATTGTCATAAAAAATGAAATTATTTTCATAAAATGCTTACAGTGACATATTCACCATACTTGCAGTGCCAGTGGAGCCATACAGACCCTGTAGCCAGCACAGAGCCTATTAGTTATAGTTTTGTTGGACAAAAGAGTTTCAAATGCAAACATTTTTTAAAAATGTTTCATCAGCTCACAGTGATGAAAATTGTACGTATGGTAGCATAAAACCCTCAGAACACTGACATGATCAAAAGCAATGATCACTATTTTAGTAATCAGAATGCATTGATCGTCTTGGCACCTGTTGGGTGCCTTATAATGAGTCACTTTGTCAATTTCTGAGATTTACCTCTTCCCAACAGTTTAAGATATGTCAACATACTTTAACTATTCTAAATAAAATAATTATTTATGACATAAGAAATGCTTTGCTTACTTGAGGTATATATGAAGAATCCTTTGGCTCATCTTCTGCTGCATTATCATCACATTTGGCCTCTTCGTTTGCTGTACAAAGAAGACAGCACTGCTTGGATAACAGCATTTTAAATGCATAAATAAAGATTATGTTGTGGGAAAGAATCCTTGAGAAAAGTTTACTCACATGGCACTGCTATTGGGAAGGAAGGGTTCTGACAGTAGATTTAAATAACCAACTTTGTGGCTATGTCTGTAGTATTCACCTCTTGTTCTGCCAGTTACTTGCTATTATTAAACCAAAGCTGAGGCTGCTTCATGTCATAAACTCACAGGCTGGTTTGGGCTGGAAGGCACCTCAAAGCCCATCTCATCCAAACCCCTGGCCATGGGGAGGGACTAGTTCACATTGCCCAAAGCCCCATCCAGCCTGGCCTGGAACCCTGACAAGGAGGGGACAGCCACAGTTTCTCTGGAAACCCTGTGCCAGGGCCTCACCAACCTCACGGCGAAGAATTTCTTCCTAATAACTAATATAATCTACCCACTTTCAACCTAAAGCCATTACCACTCATCCTATCACTCCATAAAATATCATATATCACTTGTAACCAGTCCCTCCCCAGCTTTTCTGTAGGCCCTTCAGGTACTGGAAGGCTGCAACAAGGTCTCCCCAGAGCCTTCTCTTCTCCAGGTTGACCAACTCCAGTCTCTCAACCTGTCTTCATAGGAGAGGTGCTCCAGCCTTCTTCATGGCTTCCTCTGGACCCACTCCAACTGGTCCATGTCCTTCTTATGTTGAGGACTCCAGGGCTGAACACAATACTCCAGGTGGGGTCTCACCAGAGCAGAGGGGGGAAAAATTGCCTCCCTTGACCTGCTGGTCATGCTTTTTTGGTCATGCCACGAAAGAGTTGGCTTTCTGGGCTGCAAGGGCACATTGCCAGGTCATGTTGAGCTCCTCATCAATAACCAACATCGCCAAGTCCTTCTTTTCAGGTTCATTTTCCAGCCAGCCTGTAGTTGTGCTTGGGATTGTTCCCACACCTGTGCAGGACCTTACCCTTGGCCTCATTGAACTTCATGAGGTTTGCATAGGCCCACCTCCCAAGTATCTCAAGGTCCCATTGGAGGGCACCAACTATCATACCACCAAATTTGATGTCATCAGCAAACTTCCTGAGAGTACTCTTGATCCCACTGTCCATGTTGCTGACAAAAATGTTAAACAGCACAAGTCCCAATACTAACTGAGGAACACCACTCATCACTGGTCTACACTTAGACATTGAGCTATTGACCACAAGTCTTTGAGGGCAAGTATCCACCTGGTTACTTACCAAGCAAGTGGTCCATCCATCAAATCCATGTATCTCCAATTTAGAGACGGATGTAATGCAGGGCAGTGTCAAATGCATTGCACAAGTCCAGGTGGATTGAAATCACTTGTTCTTCTCTTATCCACCAAAACTGTAGCCTCATTGTTGAAGGCCACCAAATTTGTGAGGCATGATTTGCCCTTAGTGAAGCCATATTTGCTGTCACCAATCACCTCTTTACTTTCCATGTGCCTGAGCACGATTTCCAGGAGGATCCGCTCCATGATCTTGCCAGGCACAGAGGTGAGACTGACCAGCTTGTAGTTCTCCAGCTTTTACTTCTTTTCCTTTTAAAAAATGGGGGTTATACTTCCCATTTTCCAGTCAGTGAGAACCTCACTGGACTGCCACAACTTCTCAGATATGATGGGTAGTGGCTTAGCAACTTCATCCCCAAGTTTCTTCAGGACCTGCAGATGCATCTTATCAGGTCGCGTGGATTTGTGCACCTTCAGGGTCCTTACATGATCGCCAACCTGATCTTATCCTACAGTGGGTGGTTCTTCATTCTTCCAGTCCCTGCCTTTGCCTTCTGCAACTTGGGTGGGGTGGAGAGAGCACTTGCTGGTGAAGACTGAGGCAAAAGAATCATTCTGAGTATTCCACACATCACATGTAACCAGGTCTCCTGTTCCCTTCCAGAGATGGCCCACGTTTTCCCTAGTCTTCCTTTCATCACTGTCATACCTATAGAACCTTTTCTTGCTGTTCTTGATGTCTCTGGCCAGATTTTGCTCTGTTAGGGCTTTAGCTTTCCTAACCCAATCCTTGGTTGCTCAGACAGTTTCTCTGTATTTCACCATGGCTACTGGTGCTTGCTTTTACCCTCTGTTGGCTTCCTTTTTTAATTTGAGTTTGTCCAGGAGCTCCTTGTTCATCCACGCAGGCTTCCTGATGTTTTTGCCTGACTTCCTCTTTGTTGTGCTGTATCACTCTTGAGCTCAGAGGTGATCCTGGAATACTAGCTAGCTTTCTTGGCCCCCTCTTCCCTCCAGGACTTAGTAGTGTCCCATGGTACTCTACCAAGCAGATCCCCAAAGAGGCCATGTGGTTTGGCTTGTTCTTCAAACCTAGCTAGTTTTCCCTGAGAGTGCTGTTTGTCTAACCCAGCTATGGCCCTCTGAGAGTGCTAATGCCAGTCAACAGAAACCAGGTAGAAACAATACAAAAAGCACATGGCACTGATGAAGTGCATCTTAAAGAACATTTAAGACACTGTGGATTCAGTTCCTGTGTTTCAGGACACATAACTAGGATCCTATTTATTAAAAAAAGAAAATTAAATTTAAATGACAGTCAATTTTTATATGCCAATTTAATTTGGCAGTATAATTAGAAGAAAAACATATTTAAGCTGAAGCTCTATGTATTTGTAACTAGGTGTATTTGTAACTATCCTGGGTTTTTTTCTGTAAACATTCTGTATTTTTCAAGTTAATTTTCATTTTTAATAATCTTAATCTGATACTTCAAGATTCCTAAATTACTGACTTCATTATATCCCTTGTCTTTGCCTTTTCTCATGGCTTCTAGGCAGATTTTCAGACTGGAATTCATTTTACTGAAATAATTTCAGACTAGAGCATGGATTTACAAGAGATGCTGGAAGATTCCTTTTATTGAATCCCACATTACTAAGCAGTTCAAGTCTCTATTTAAGTTAGCATTCTGCCTGTCTTGCTATACTCAAAGTTTGAATTAAATCAAGATGGAAAACACATACAAGCAGTGGCCCTCTTAATACCAGAATGAAAATTTGCACCATAGATTTTTCCCTATCATAATTTTGTGATCCACCATACAGTAACTGCACACCCTTTAAAAAAAAAACCCAAACAACAACAGTGGTACTTTACCTATTATGGCATTTTCACTCTCAAACTGTTGATTAGAAGTTGTCTCCTTTGGAGGAATTACCAATCTAAAAAACAGAAATTAATGTTTGTCTGAATATTTATTGTTTCTATAAACCTTAATCTCAAGAATTAAAACTATTTTGTTAAAGAAAAGTTACCTGAATTCCATTTGGTTTTGTAAGCTTGCTACTGATGGAAGTTGGGCAATCTGTGGATTATTAGTCCCTGTCGTGTCAATAACCATCTACAATGTAGCAAAAAAAAAATCAAATGAGGCAGCATATGAAATTATCACTTCAACAATATCACTCTGGCCTGTCTCCACCTCAGAAGGTCAAAGCAAGTAAATATGTCATCAGTGAATATGTGTCCTGTTTGGATTGAAGAGCTGCATCAAACATGGAAATAACACCACCTCACAGACTTCCGTCAGCTCAGAAACTCTAACTCTTCTACATGTGTAGCATGCATTTGTTCCTCAAGGGTAGAGTGGCACTAGGAATCTGTGCCTTAGCATCAGATAACACATTATTTCACAGGGTGCTGCTAGTTCTGGTTTGGGTTTAATTTGCAAAATGTATCAAATTTAATTCAGTTTGGGGTGGGGAATAGAAGGGCTGGTTATGCAGATCTGTCTGGCACTCAACTCCTGTTGTTTACAGCACTCCTTTTCTGAAGCATAGCAACCTCCTTTCTTCCAATCATTTTTATTTTTCCTCAGACTCCATCCTCTTTTCCTTGTTGCTAGCACCCTTTCTTAAAGTTCCCTTAACCTTGACTTTCTGCTTCCCACTATTCTCTAAGTGCAATACTAGGGTCCCAGATTCCCATCCTCATCTCTGGATTACCCTGGCAACAGCCCTTCCATCATCCTCATCATGTTCAACTCCTTCAGACAGTAACAAATTAGAATTGCTTGAAATTTCTTCTGGGCTTGTTCCACTCAGGCTAGCCATTGTCCTTCATGTCGTCTTATCTTATGAAGGCTTCTTCTACCACAGGCTCTGTCCTAGACCTTTTTGTGATTCTCTTACTCCATGCTCCAGTTCCCTTGAAATTCTTAAGATAACCAGTTTTGTTAATTTTTTACTTAACAATTTTTGTTAGAGAAATTTGGGTTTAAATAGCTCCAGTGAAATGTGCCTTAGAAAGAAAGGTTTTGGTAGAGAAACATCCCCACGCTTCTACATGACAAACATAGGTGCAAACTATTTTATCTCCTATGGCCTTACCTTATATGAGTACTCCTCTTTAACAATCAATTAGTCTTATGAATGTTCGCACACTTAATGAGATTTTATTAGTGGATTTCATAACTGTTCAAGTTGCTCCTCCAGCTTGTTTCTGGATTGTTTTATTGTGTTTGTATATTTAAAATGCCACAGGAAGTATGTGTTTAGAAGGAGAGAGATGGAAAATCTAGCTGTGGACTCCCCAGGTGTACAAAGCTTGTGGTTTTATTTATTAATTTAGAGGTTGTGTGGCTTTATTCCTCTCAGCCCAGATTTTTTTTTCTGATTAAACTTCAGAACTGAGCTGTTCAGTGTAGGAAGTCCTGTATGGCATCCTGCACATTTAGCCCTCTATAAAATCCTTCATTATGAAGTAAATGACTGACAACTAATCAGTAACAGAATATTATGTTTCTCCTTTAGAATTCAAAAAAATTTCTACAGCCAAATGAATCTACAAAGGTTACTCTAAGTTTTAAAAACTATTATGCAAAGTTATTTGGATAGATGGTCCACCTCAACTTTGACATTAGAATGCTTTCTGCGACTAGCAGTTGCACTTTGTGAGTACATATTTTCATCTGAATTAGAAATGGGAGCAAAGAAAGATTTTTATATGAGTACCAAGTAATAGCAAATTACCAAGATTAGCATCCTGGTTCCAGTGTCAACAGGTTTTATGTGAGATAAAATGGCACTAGGTATATTTGAAGTATTTTAAATTTAATAATGACATAAACTAGATTATATAATCTCATGTTTTTACCAGTGTGAGAGCTGCATACCTGTGATGAGTTTTCTGCAAGGCTGGAGGAACTGCTAGTGGCTACTGAAAGTTCCATAGGCTGTTCTTTTTCTTCTCCCTCTAAATTAAAGAAAATACTACTTAATATTGTCAATATGATTAAGCATCCAAAGCACAGCATTGTTTTACTGAATTTGGGAACAAAACTTAAGAATTTTCCTGTTAACAGAGAGCTAAAAGAAAATTATCACAGAATACAAAAGTATTGAGCAATTTACTGCAAATAATAGTTAATATTTACATAAACAGCGATAAAGGCAAGTTTCAAATTTTTCTGACACTATGTATTAGGAATATGTGGTGTGTTACTTGACTCATTGCACAAATAAGAGAGGAATTAGACATACAAAATTTTCAGAACATAAAGACAAGTATATACCCCACTTGCACTGAAAGCCTGGCTTGAACCATCAC